>CM056050.1:471045575-471458075 GCA_029574335.1 Rana kukunoris
AGGCAACGAGGAAAGATGTAGCAAATACTGTTCGGCCATGTAATCAGGAGTGTGGGTGGTAATAGAAGATATTAAAGAATGTATTGACCTCCAAAAGGGTTGTATAAGAGTACATTCCCACCAAATGTGGAGCAAAGTTCCCAGGGCAGAATGACATCTCCAGCAGGTGGCAGGGACATCTGCATTAAACTTATTAATAATTTGTGGTGTTTTGTACCACCTGGAGTATAGCTTGTACCCATTCTCTTGGGTTAAGACGTTCAGGGACCCCTTATGTAGTCTGTGGAAGATAGTCTTCCATTGAATAGAAGAAATATTGATTTTAAGGTCTCTTTCCCATTTTAGGTTTGTCTCATCAGTCTTAAGATCAATGTCCGAGTAAAACATAGCATACATTTTGGAAACCAAGTGTCTCCGGGGGTGGGATTCAAGGCAAAGAGTCTCAAATTGTGTCTTAGGTCTGTTCCATATCGAATATGAACCAGCCTTGTTAAGAAACTGGGTAAATCTAACAAAGTCCTGAGCTGAAACCATACTACTCGGGTACCTCTCTACAAACAATTCAAACGAGATAATGTCATCTAGCACGAATAACGTGCCAGCTCTAATATCATTGTGGAAACGTCTGGTGACAGAATTGTAAGTAGAGTGATCCAAATTAAGTTCAGGGTTATCCGTCAGAGGTGACAAGGGGCCAGATACGGAGGATAGGTTAAATTTCTTGCAAAGGTGTCTAAACACTTTCAGAGTGTTACCTATAATTGGGTGGGATGTAATTGACTTGGGTAACTTACGAGGACCAATCCAAGGTAGATTTTTTATAGGGATCAATTGAGGGTAAGAAGATTCTTCCAGTAAAACCCAATCCTTGAAGTTCACATGGAGGCACCAATCAATCAAATGAGTCAATCGGCAAGCCCAATAGTATCTTTCTAAATCTGGTATACCTATACCCCCCAATAATTTGGGGGTAGTGAGTTTGTCCCAACCAACTCTAGCCTGTTTACCATTCCAGATAAATTTAAGACAGATTTTTTTATATTTCTTAAAGAAGGAACCAGGAATCTTAACTGGGATGCATTGTAGCAAGTACAGAATCCTCGGGAGGACATTCATCTGAATAATGGCAGATCGACCAAACCAGGAAAAGAATCCTTTATCCCATTCAAGCAGATCTGTCTGAACACATTGAAGGAGGGATGTGAAATTTTTGTCAAATAAATCCTGAATTGAAGGCGTTAATTTAATTCCCAAATATGACAAACAGTCTCCAGCCCAAGTGAAAGGAAAATTAAGCTTGCAAAGGTCTACTATGTCTTGAGATAAAGTTATGTTCAAGGCCTTGGATTTCTTAAAATTAATCTTTAGATTGGATAAGGTCCGAAACGTCGAGAAATCTTTCAATAGGTTAGGGATAGTCGTGATAGGGTTCGTTAAAAACAGTAGGATATCATCCGCGTAGGCCGCTAATTTGTAAGTTTTATCATTAACCGTAACTCCCGTGATATCCGGGTTGGACCTTAGTTTACATAACAATGGCTCCAATGCAAGCACAAAGATAATAGGGGACAAGGGACAAACCTGGCGCGTTCCATTCGCCACAGAGAAGGCCTCCGAGAGCACACCATTGATCTTAATTTTGGCGGTGGGAGAGGAATACAATAATTGAATGAATTGGAGGATCCGGTCCTTGAGTCCCAAGGCCTTTAAGGTCGCTAGCATATAGTCCCACGCCACTCGGTCGAAAGCCTTCTCTGCGTCGAGCGACAGGAAAAAGCCGGGTGAATTTGATTTCAATAACCAATGCTGAATATTAATAGCTTTGCAGGTGTTATCCCTAGCCTCTCTGCCAGGTATAAAACCAACCTGGTCCAGAGAGACAACGTCCGAAAATATGGGAAGCAAGCGTTTAGCAATGACCTTAGCGTATAACTTGATGTCAACATTCAACCTATAATTTGACACAAGCATTCTATCTGTTCCAGGTTTGGGAACCATCACAATGTGAGCTTCCAAGAGGTCCCTTGTCAAATGTGGGGGGGTCGGGATGGAATTGAAAGCCGAAATAAAATGAGGAATAAGCGAATCCGCAAAAGACTTATAATAGTTCGTCGTGAAGCCATCCGGACCTGGGCTCTTGCCAGGATTGAGTTGCTTGAGCGCAAACAGGGCCTCGCTTAAGTCAATGGGTCTATCCAGATTAGCAGCCTGACTCGCAGCAATAGCCTTAGGACAATAGGATTTCAGAAAATCCGCTATCATATCATTCTTATTATGTGAGTCCTGCGGGGGTGTGTTATTTGGCAGATTATAGAGTTTAGAATAAAACAAACAAAATTGATTAGCTATATCGATAGATTTGCTATATACTTTACCAGTAGGATCCGATATGGAGTGTATAATTCTGCCTTTTGCGTTATTACATTTTAGGGTGTTGGCTAAAAGTTTGCCTTGTTTGTTTCCAAATTCATAAAAAAGTTTTTGGGAAAAAGCAAAATTGCATCTAACCTTCTTCCCCAGCAGTAACAGTAATTCCTCTCTAGTTTTGGAAAGTTCTGCAAGGGTGTCTTGGGCAAGAGACTGTTTATGCATGGTTTCTAGAACCGCTATTCGGTTGGTGAGAGAGGCGATGCGAGCCCGCCTTAATCTATTCCTTTTAGCATCCAAGGATATTAGTTCGCCTCTAAGGACACATTTGTGTGCCAGCCAAATCGTCAGGGGGTGCATATCCCCCGTAACATTTTCAGTGAAATATTGGGAAATTTTGGATTTCAATAAATCTGAATTGTCGATCTCACTAATCAGAGAATTATCTAGCCTCCAGATCCTGGGCAAGTTCGGTTTTTTAGAAAAGGTTAGAGAGACAGTTATAGGGTTATGATCTGAAAGAATCATTGGCTCAATTGAAGCATTCGTAAGGATATCAAGATAATTTTGGGATATTAAAAAATAGTCGAGCCTAGAGTAAACATCATGCGGTGCAGAATAGAAAGTGAAGTCTTTTGAGGAGGGATAGAGAGCGCGCCATGTGTCGTGTAGAGACAATTGATTTAACGAGTTTTAAATTAAACGCAAAGATTTGTATGCTACTTTGGAGGAACCTGAGGAGATGTCCAATAAAGGGTTAAGGGCTAGATTAAAGTCTCCACCCACTACAATCATACCATTAGCAAATGTCTCTAAGAGATTGAAAGTTTCGGCAAAAAAAGAGGCGTGTAATCTATTGGGAGCATAAATATTTGCTATTGTAACAGGTTTATTATATAAGGTGCCTTTTAAGAAAAAAAATCTACCATTCACATCAATCAAGGTGTCAACCAATTGAAAGGGACACTTACTAGCTATTAGGATGGTAACGCCTTTAGATTTGGAATCTGGATTGGTCGCATGGAAAACATGTGGGAATTGTTTATGTTTGAAGGAGGGACAGCTATCGGTCTTAAAGTGAGTCTCCTGCAATAGTATAATATCAGCTCTCGACCTCCTCAACAGTAGCCAGAGTTTCGACCTTTTTTCTGGAATATTAAGACCTTTCACGTTCATAGAATACAGCTTAACATCTAATTTCATATTTCTCAAATTCACAGTAGGGGGATTCATTGGTCCACCGGAATGGAAAAAAAAAAGAGAGGGAGGATATGTAATGTGTACGCTAAACTTTACAGGAGCAACTAAGGTCCTTTCCCTTTCTTTTTTCTAAAAAAAAATAAAAAAAAAAAAAGAGAGACACAAAAATAGAACGAGTAACCAAATCCCTTTAAAGGGATGAGGAGTAAAACACAGAGTATAGTGAGAACCCTGTGAACCGTCCCGACGTGGAAAAACGGCACAAGGCACTACTATGTGGGGGTCGGAATGAGTCACGCCCAAAGAATACGACTCAACCGATGGGCCACCAGCAGCTACAGACCCTATAATGTATCAAATGGACCGATAAGTTGAATTTAAAGAACAAAAATTAAAAATAATCGGGCAAGGAAGGGCGAGACATATAGCAAAAGGGGTGGAGCGAGAACCCTTGCCTGTCTGAGTAGGAGCCCATCCGCTTCAAACTAGTTTGATATCGTTTTGATCGCATCCTGACAAAAATATAAATACTATACAGATAAGCCTAATATGAATGATAACAAAGACCTCTCTATGAAGAGGAGAACCATAGCTCAGTAAAAACAATTAAAGATAAGTAGTCAGTCGAGTTGGTAAGAGGATGCTTAGGTATAACCCACGTGCAGCCGCGTGGGGGCTACATTATAAACACTGTGCAATAGACAGGGGCATAAAATGCATAGGGGGTATCCCGGCAACAGGCAGGATAACAGCATACGAATTTACTGAACAAGGAAAATTCAAACAACAAGGGAAATTTAAACAAAAAGTAGCAGTGCTACATTACATAAATAACTTAGGATTCTTTTAGTATGAGGAAAATGGAATACAAGAATACCCCTGCGTATTACAGCAGTGTGAGAAATGATAACATAACATGTAATAGCACAAGGACAGAATACCCAAGCTACCTTAAACCTGAGAGGTTAGCACAGAATGAATACAGCAACAAGGTGACTAAGAAGGACAAACTAAAATCAGTATTCCCTCCTTGATTTTCTGTGCCTCGAGGGAGTAGGCGATTGATGCTCGGCCGGATGTTCCAAGGGGGAAGAAGGCTTATCGGTCGAATGCTGGGTCTCCGCGACAAATCTAGTGAATCGGTCGTTTTCCTGTCCGAGAGATGGGACGGCAAAGCGTCATTTACGGCCGGATTAGAAGACGAGCTCCCGGGAATCTCCAAGCAGGAGATCCAATAGAGATTGCTGTGAATCTCACAGAACAGTCAAATCTTACCGGAGAAACAACCGAATAGTCTCAAACGATCGACTGTATTCACGGTTACTTGAATCCGGTATTTGCGGGCGGGTTTCACGGCTTACCGGTGTTCTAACAATCGGCAATAGGTCCACAGCCGCTGGAGCTCCTCTAACAAGCCACCATCTTCCAGCGCGGCTAGACCACGCCCCTTGTTTGTTTTTTTGATTAGCTGTTTGCAGTCCAAAGCAGGGTATTTTCTTTGCCTAGACATCCTGTTCATTGTTACAGCCTGCAGCCACAAGAGGGTGTAATTTTGCTGAACTTTCCAATAAGAATTGATCCTAAAAGTGTGTTTTATCTTGGAATGCAGTGTTTCCTGCTACTTCAAGAGCCCAGGGAGGTGGTGGTGATGAAAGAAAGAGAGAGAGATGGCATAGCTGCTCTTCTTATTTCAGTTTAATTGGAGTAGCCCCACAACATAGTAACTTTTTTACTAGGCAGATTTCATTTTTTTTATTTGAGCATTGCTTTGCATATATTGTGGTGTTAATTGTATAAGATTTAACAATTTTATACATTGTTTTGTAACATAAATAGCATTTTTGAGTACAATCATATAAGGCTTTTATATATATATATATATATATATATATATATATATATATATATATATATATATATATATATATATATATATATATACATATACAGTGCCTTGCGAAAGTATTCGGCCCCCTTGAACTTTGCGACCTTTTAAAACTGTAATTTTTTTGTGAAGAATCAACAAGTGGGACACAATCATGAAGTGGAACACAATTTATTGGATATTTCAAACTTTTTTTAACAAATAAAAAACTGACAAATTGGGTGTGCAAAATTATTCAGCCCCTTTACTTTCAGTGCAGCAAACTCTCTCCAGAAGTTCATTGAGGATCTCTGAATGATCCAATGTTGACCTAAATGAATAATGATGATAAATAGAATCCACCTGTGTGTAATCAAGTCTCTGTATAAATGCACCTGCACTGTGATAGTCTCAGGCCGCGTACACACGAGGGGATATGTCCGCTGAAAACGGTCCGATGGACCGTTTCAGCAGACATCTCCGCTCGTGTGTATGGGCTAGCGGACAGATTTCTCCACCCGACAGATTTCAAAGCATGCTTTGAAATCTATCCGGTGGGAATCTGTCCGCCCGACATGTCTGCTGGTTAGTACACTTACCAGCAGACATGTCGGCTCCCACCACCGCCGCGCCGCTGCCGAATGGATTCGGCGCATGCGCGGAAGTGTTTTACTTCCTGGTGCGGTGACGTGGCGGTGACGCGGCGGCGTCAACGTCACCGCCGCGTCACCACTACGTCACCGCGCCGTCCGGCGGCGGGGAATTTGATCCGATGGTGTGTACACGCCATCGGATCAAACTCCCGATCGGACATATCCGATGGAAATGGTCCGCGGACCGTTTTCATCGGATATATCCGATCGTCTGTACGCCGCCTTAGAGGTCTGTTTAACCACTTCAATACCAAGGACGTCAATTGACGTCCTGGCTTTCAGTGGGGATATCTGAATGATGCCTGCAGCCACAGGCATCATTCAGATACCCATCTCTTCAGGCGGCAAATCCCTGAACCACCGCTTGATCGTTCTTATAGGCGGCGGGAGGGGACGCACCCCCTCCCGCCGCCATCCGGTGCTTCTCCGGGCTCTCCTTTGCCATCGGAGACCCGGAGAAACGATCCGCCGCCGTCTGCTGTAAACCATAGAGTAGACTGGTGACCAGATGGTCACCAGTCATCTCTATGATCGTTGGAGGCCTGGGCGCGATGTTATGACATCACGCCCGGGTCCTGGAATGTAAACACAGCCGCAACAGCGGCTAAATGCATTAGATCTGTGAATTTTTTTTCACAATCTAATGCTTTCCAGCCTGGAGGAGAGATGTTGGGTCTTATTGACCCTGCATCTCTCCAAAAAGAGTACCTGTCACACACATTCCTATTACAAGGGATGTTTACATTCCTTGTAATAGGAATAAAAGTGATCAAAAAAAAAATGTCAAAAAAAGTTTAAAAATAAAATAAATTGTGTAAAATAAAAAATAAAATAATAATACTTTTTTTTTTAAACGCCCCTACCCCCGGTAGCTCGCGCTCAGAAGCGAACACATGCGTAAGTCCCACCCACATATGTAAACGCCGTTCAAACCACACATGTGAGGTATTGCCGCGAGCGTTAGAGCACCAGCAACAATTCTAGCACTAGACCTCCTCTGGAACTCTAAATTTGTAACTTGTAAAAAAAAAAAAAATGTCGCCTATGGAGATTTTTAAGTACTGACGTTTGGCACCATTCCATGAGTGTGCGCAGTGTTTTAAAGCCTGACATGTTAGGTATCTATTTACTCGGCGTAACTTCATCTTTCACATTATACCAAAAAATTGGGCTAACTTTACTGTTTTGTTATTTTTTAATTCACAAAACCGTTTTTTCCCCCAAAAAAAGGCGTTTGAAAAATGATTGCGCAAATAATGTGCGACATAAAAAGTTGCAATGGCAGGCATTTTATTCCCTAGGGTGTCTGCTAAAAAAACATATGTAGTGTTTGGGGGTTCTGAGTAATTTTCTAACAAAAAAATTATGATTTATGCATGTATGAGAAGTGCCAAAATAGCTCCGGTATTGAAGCGGTTAAAGCGCAGAGAGCATCATGAAGAACAAGGAACACACCAGGCAGGTCCGAGATACTGTTGTGGAGAAGTTTAAAGCCGGATTTGGATACAAAAAAAATTCCCAAGATTTAAACCCAATATTGAAATGGAAGGAGTATCAGACCACTGCAAATCTACGAAGACCTGGCCGTCCCTCTAAACTTTCAGCTCATACAAGGAGAAGACTGATCAGAGATGCAGCCAAGAGGCCCATGATCACTCTGGATGAACTGCAGAGATCTACAGCTGAGGTGGGAGACTCTGTCCATAGGACAACAATCAGTCGTATACAGCACAAATCTGGCCTTTATGGAAGAGTGGCAAGAAGAAAGCTATTTCTTAAAGATATCCATAAAAAGTGTTGTTTAAAGTTTGCCACAAGCCACCTGGGAGACACACCAAACATGTGGAAGAAGGTGCTCTGATCAGATGAAACCAAAATCGAAATTTTTGGCAACAATGCAAAACGTTATGTTTGGCGTAAAAGCAACACAGCTCATCACCCTGAATACACCATCCCCACTGTCAAACATGGTGGTGGCAGCATCATTGGTTTGGGCCTGCTTTTCTTCAGCAGGGACAGGGAAGATGGTTAAAATTGATGAGAAGATGGATGGAGCCAAATACAGGACCATTCTGTAAGAAAACCTGATGGAGTTTGCAAAAGACCTGAGACTGGGACAGAGATTTGTCTTCCAACAAGACAATGATCCAAAACATAAAGCAAAATCTACAATGGAATGGTTCACAAATAAACATATCCAGGTGTTAGAATGGCCAAGTCAAAGTCCAGACCTAATTCCAATCGAGAATCTGTGGAAAGAACTGAAAACTGCTGTTCACAAACGCTCTCCATCCGTTTAAAAAAAAAAAAAAAACACAATATTTTTTACTTTTTGCTAAAAATAAATATCCAATTATTTTTTTAAGCATATTTTTTCTTCAGTTTAGGCCCATATGTATTCCTCTAAATATTTTTGGTAAAAAATCACAATAAGCGTATATTGATTGGTTTGCGCAAAAGTTATAGTGGCTACAAAATAGGGGATACATTTATAGCATTTCTATTATTTATTTATTTTTTACTAGTAATGGTAGCGATCTGCAATTTTTACACACCATCAGTCTCCTCTCCCTGACAGGACGTGGATCTGTTTGTTTATACACACACAGATTCACGGTCCTGCTCAGTTACTGGGCAATCGCGGGTGCCTGGCGGAAATCGCGGCTACCGGGCGTGCGCCCCCTAGTGGCTCGAGAGGGCGCGACATGATATGACGTCCACCCAGAATGAGAAATTGTGGGTACCATCGAGTGTCTCTCCCGGGAGCTGAGAGGATAAGGACCCAACGGGAAGATAAACGCAGGCACACACTCCCAAAAGGGTGGTGTCGTCCATATTGACATTGGTGGTGATGCAAAGAAATGACCACAAACATGTCTGAAAAGCAAAAAATTTGGCTGTGGTATAGTGGTCAATGAATCTCACAATGATGTGAGCCCAAAGCCCATAGAGATCAGTGCGAAGACATTAGGAAGTAGGTGTGAATGGGGTGACATAAGTACAGATAAATATCATGGTGAATAGTAAGGTAAAGTGTTGACAAGGGTCCCACCATATGGTATACCAGAGATAAAGTGAGAAATTAATTAAAAAGTGAGAAGTATAGTAATGAAAGAACTGCCAGATTGTATACCTGTATGTTTTAAAGATAGCAGGATCCAGTGCACATTGGGTGTGTGAGGGGTAAAACAACAGCAGCCAGCAAGCAGCATGGACAACTAAGCCAAATGGGGATATTTGTAGGAATGCGGAACGACCTAAGGTCCTCCCCCAGCGTCACACTGGCGTGACTCAAAAGAAGAGGACAATCGACAGGAGCGGTGTTCAGTCAAGTTCTCCAACCCATCAGAACCTCCAACCGCTTAACTTCTGGTTTATTTAAAACCAGCAATAATTGAAGTTTTTGACGAATTGGTGGTTGGACACAACACTGGCAACCCAATAGAGTCCGATGCAGGATATTATGAGCAGAGATTCTTACTCCGCTCCGATACTAGCCAACAAAATGGCCGTCTGAGAGGCGGCGACAACTTTGACCATGTTACCCATTGTGCTGCCAAACAGCTCAGTCTTCCTGTATTCGGTTATCGGTGTTGCGTTCAACCACCAGTTTGTCAATATCTCTGATTACTATGGTTTTAAATAAACCGGAAGTAATGTTGTTATATTTGATGGGTTAGAGATATTGACAGAACAGGGGCAATTGGCACACACAATGGCAAGATAAACTTCCTTGTGAGCCTGCCAAGAATCAAAGTGAGATGCCACCGTATTGGTGCCCGTCAGGCGTCGCACATACAGTGTTATGAGTGGTGCCGATGCGCAATGGGACAGGCCCAGCCATACCCTGTGTGTCAATGACAGGGGCGGACTGACAACTGATGGGGCCCCCCGGGCAATAGAAGATTATGGGGCCCAAATGACCACCATGCCAGGAGGCAGTGCAGAGGTGGGGCAGCTAAAATCTCTGGATTTTCACATCAAAAGCATGTCGGTTTCGGACATATCAGGAACAGATGTAAACAAACATAGATTTTTACATACTTTCCCTGGTTTTACTGAGCCTGGCATCCCTGATGGGGCCCCCTAGTGGCATGGGGCCCTTTGGGCAGTCCGCCCCTGGTCAATGACATCGAGGGGGAGAAGGGCTGCCAGCGGTGGCCCATCAATTAGGGGTACCCGGGCGCCGCCTCCCTCTCTCCATGCCACCCCTATATGACTAATGAATAGGTTATTTGCCTCCCCCAAAGAAAATTACCACCGGCAGCCACTGGGAGCCCCATCATGTAGAGCAGAGGTGCCCAACCTTTTGAAGAGCAAGGTGCACTTAAGCAACTTGGTAACCGGTCGCGGGCCACAATGAGTGGAGCGGGCGGATAACAGGTCCGTGTCCACTCTGCATATGCAGAGCAGACATCGACAAAGCCCACTCTACTCTATAGGCCCTCCTATCTGATCCACCCAGATAGAAGGGGGCGAATCCCCCTTTCTGTTTTTTTTAAGCAGATTGAATTAGAGGTAGGTGGGTGTAAACGGCGACAAGCCTGTTTACATGTGATGCTCCATAGAGGTGACCGGAGGGTCCGATTGGGTTGGACTGATCGTATCAAAGGGGCCTAAGGCTTTTTTCACACCGATGTACTGTGGTTTACCCACACCGAGGGTAGAGCGCAGTGCACCTATGGCTTTTATGCGAGTTAGTTGCACTTTACCATAGACCAGGGATATGCAATTATCGGACCTCCAGCTGTTGCAAAACTACGAGTCCCAATTATGTCCTGCAGGTTTAGACAGAACCACAGGTGTTCTGCGCTGTGCCTGCAAATTAGTTGGAAAACAGCCCAGTAACCACTGCTGAAGAGATATGCCCATTTATACACAGATTTTAGTAATAAACTTACCTTTAATAACAGTCTTCCATTCAGGTATCGCTGGCTGTTGCTGTCCCAGGCAGAGGGCATTTAGTAACACTCCGGATGTGACAGGAGCTGACACTATATAGAAAGCATGGGCATATAAGGCTCTGTTCTGCAGCCGCTTGCTTCCTCTACCACAGGATTCATTCGCCACACTGATGCTCTGGAATGGTGGGACAGCAACACACGATCTGGGCTTGCCAATCCACAATCCCAGAGCAGGAGGCCACGGGCCACATCTGAGGGCTCCGCAGGTCACATGTGGCCCCTGGGCCACTGGTTGGGCACCCCTGATGTAGAGCATGGGTGCCCAACCTGTGGCCCTCCAGCTATTGTGGGACTACATGTCCCATGAAGCACTGCAAGACACTGACAGTTGCAAGCACAACTCCCAAAGAGAGAAGCATGATGGGACTTGTAGTTCTGCAACAGCTGGATGGCCACAGGTAAAATGAGCACATTGCAATTCAAAAATAGGTAAGATGATGCATGCAGTATATGTTCCCATATATGTGATTTACTCTGTTAATGTTTACCTTTTCCATATGTGGCAACTAGCAGGGTTCTTTAATAAAAGTATCCATTCTTCAAAATACAGGAAGACTACTTAAAAAATAAAAATTGTAAGGTAAATATCTGGTGTTAGCTGGTTACACACATTATACTATCTGTACAATCAACAATTTAGATTTAAAGGGGTTGTACAGGAAACAATGATTTTCCCTAAATAGCTTCCTTTACCTTAGTTCAGTCCTCCTTAACTTACCTCATCCTTCCATTTTGCTTTTAAATGTCATTATTTCTTCTGAGAAATCCTCACTTCCTGTTCTTCTGTCTGTAACTCACCACTGTAATGCGAGGCTTTCTCCCTGATGTAGAGAAAGCCTCTTGAGGGGGAGGGCAAGTCAGGACACTCTCTACTTTGCAGATAGAGAAAGGAGCTGTGTGTTAGGCCCTTTTCACACTAGGGTTTTTTTTTGAGCGTTATTACAGCGTTATTACAGCGTTATACGAGCAAAGCCTTATCTGCAATCCCAATGTGTTGGTAAAGCACCGATAAGACCCTAAAGTTTTAGGGCGTTTTTGCAGTGCCTCGGTGTGAAAGGGTAAGGCGTTTTTACAGCGCTTTTCAATTAATTTCAATGGAGAGGGTCATATTTGGAGTGTTTTTTTCAGTGCTCAAAAGCTGCTCCAAAGATGCTGCTTGCAGGACTTTTTTCTTAACGCCCCGCCAGTTCAACGCCTCAGTGTGATAGGGTAAGGCGTTTTTACAGCGCTTTCAATTCATTTCAATGGAGAGGGGCGTTTTTGGAGCGTTTTTTTCAGCGCTCAAAAGCTGCTTGCAGGACTTTTCTCAACGCCCGCCAGTTCAACGCCTCAGTGTGAAACGGTAAGGCGTTTTTACAGCGCTTTCAATTCATTTCAATGGAGAGGGGCGTTTTTGGAGCATTTTTTTCAGCGCTCAAAAGCTGCTCCAAAGATGCTGCTTGCAGAACTCAGTGTGAAAAGGTCCATTGAGATGCATGGAGAGTGTTTTATTAACGTTTTAAGAGAGCTATTTTTAACGTTAAAATGCTGTAAAAACGCTTCAGTGTGAAAGGGGTCTTAGTGGGTCTTAGTGGGCGTCCTGACATTCCTGCTCGCCCCCTCTCCCCTCACATTACTGTGTGGAGTTACAGACAGAAGAACAGGAAGTGAGGATTTCTCAGAAGCAATAAGGACATTTAAAAGCAAAATGGAAGGATGAGGTAAGTGAAGGAGGACTTCACTAAGGTAAAGGAAGCTATTTAGGGGAAACTTTTTTTTTCTTTTACAACTCCTTTAACAACATCTGTAAAGTAAGAGACCCTAACTAAACAATGTATATCATTTTTATACTTGGAGGCCCTCACATTACACAAATGTTGGGGAATTTAAAAGAAACTAGTTATGAGATAAATACCCAGCCTGCCTTTGCTGACCCTCCTCTTAAAATACGAGTGGCCTGGCTGTCTTTTTGACTCTCTGGCTTCAGCACGCTGGGTCACTGACCCAAAACAGATAAGAAAGTCAAGCGATAATCTGAGCAGTTTTCTGCTTGAAGCTTATAGCTCTAAAACAATCCCGATACTTTCAATGGCCCCTGTTCACATTTGAGTGTTCTGTCGCCTGATGCAAAGTGCCTGTCACTCAAAAAAAGTGCATGAGCTTTTTTTTGGTAGATTACAAGCGGTTTTGGCCCCATAGACCTTAATAGAAACGCCTGACATTGTACTGGCGTTTTTTTCGCTCCTTTTCTGCTCGTACAGCAGCTCTCCGCCTCTAATTTGCTCTCTCTCTCCTCTCCCTCGTGCTTTCTATTGGTTAAGCAAAAATGCCTAATAATACACTTCTAAAATGCTTTAAAAATGCTTTTAAGAAGCTGCACTGAGGTGTGAATGGAGCCTTATGTTCATACTTGTTTAACCACTTCCTTACTGGGCATGTAAACCCCCTTCCTGACCAGGTGAAATTTCAGCTTGCGGCACTGCGTCGCTTTAACTGACAATTGCGCGGTCGTGCGATATGGCTCCCAAACAAAATTGGCGTCCTTTTTTCCCCACAAGTAGAGCTTTCTTTTGGTGGTATTTGGTCACCTCTGCGATTTTTATTTTTTGCGCTATAAACAAAAAAGGACGACAATTTTGAAAAAAAATACAATATTATTTACTTGTTGCTATAAAAAATAGCCCAATTTAAAAAAAAAAAATCAGTTTAGGGCGATACGTATTCTTCTACATATTTTTGGTTTAAAAAAAAAAAAAAATCGCAATAAGCGACTGGTTTGCGCAAAAGTTATAGCGCCTACAAAATAAGGGACAGAATTGTTATTTTTTATTATTTTTATTTTTTTACTAGTAATGGCGGCTATCTGCGATTTTTATTGCGACTGCGACGTTATGGCGGACACATCGGACACTTTTGACACATTTTTGGCACCATTCACATTTATACTGCAATCAGTGTTATAAATATGCACTAATTACTGTATAAATGTGACTGGCAGGGAAGGGGTTAACACTAGGGGGTGAGGAAGGGGTTAATGTGTTTCCTGCATTGTGTTCTAACTGTGGGGGGAGGGGGGGTGACCGATCTGTGTCCCTATGTACTAGGAACACAGATCGGTATGCTCTCTCTATGACAGGACGCTGTCATTGTGAGAGCCGGCAATGAGAGATGATCTCATATGTTTACATATGAGATCATCTCTCATTGGCCCATCAGATCGCATCGCAAACGGCCACTCTGATTGGCCGTTCGCGGCGATCTGTGATTGGCCGTGTCCAAGGGACACGGCCAGTACACAAGTTCCCCGCTGCGCGCTCTGGAGCGCGCGCTGGGAACGAGGAAAGGGGCTGCCGTGAAAACACGGCAGCCCGGAGATTTAGAGCCACCCTGCGGCCGTATATACTCGTACGGCCGTAGGGAAGTGGTTAATGTACTGTAGACTAGAGGCAGCTAGCATTTAATCAGCAATGAATGTGCATATGTATGTGCATAATTCGATTTTAATGTGTGTGTTTTACAATATGCTTTTTTTTTTTACAATTTGCCTTTTGATTTCCCTTCTAAAAAATGTTTTCTTTGTCTGAATTTCTGACTTCCTGTTCCTCCTCAGTAAGCTGTTCTGGCTGACTAAACGCTGCTCGGATGATGGTGTGAAGTTTACTTAGGAGAAACAGGAAGTGAGAAGTTCAGACAAAGAAAAAAAAAACACTTAAAAGTGCAATCTAAGGAAAAGGTAAGTGAACCAACAATGCACTAGCTTAAAGGAACATATTTAGAAAATAAAAAACAAACTATTACAACCCTTTTAATGATCAAATTGTATGATTAAAGGCTGGTTTGAACTTTCGTGGGACACAAATGCTGAACCAAGACCTAGCATATACTAATCTAAATTCAAAGCAATATAACACCACTATTATGAATGTACCTGCAAGGAATGGACAACGACTTTCTGGTAATAAATAATATTTATTCACTATAGCCAGGGTTTGTCATTTGAGAAAAATTCCATGGTCACTAAGAAGCTGAACAACAATTTACAAACATTGTGCAAAGGTTCCACTGCTGCTATGGATTTTATGATGTTTTCCATCTTGTCTACATGACAGTACAGGGTGAACTACTGTAAATGTTATGTTGGGTACTGATACTAGGATACTGGACTTGGCAAAGGTACAGGTCATAGAGGGATAGCATTTCTCACACTTCTCATGTTGGCACAAATATGCAGATTGGAAACCCTGTGGCCTTAGCGTCACAAGAACTATAAGCATCACAGATAAAGGATTTTTATTAATATAACAGAATGTCGCAATGCACCAACAGAAATTGACACTTGTAAATAAGGTCAGGATGTACTTAGCAAATGGCCTTTGAGATTGAAAAATTTGAAAAACTTTGTAACAATAATTTGTCTACATGATGCTGTACACCAATCAGGGCAGGACTTTAATATTGTGCCCAAGGGCACTTTTAGGGCCTGCGTCAGAGGACTCCCCATTCATGCGAATGGGAACACTGAAAATCAGCTTAATGCAGCTTGGAAGGGGGTTGGCTGCAGGTTAGAATGAGATAAATTGCAGGTAAAGTAACCTGTGAATGGACTTATTTTAGCAGTGTCTCAAATGGATGTCAAATGTAAGCCAAGGCCTATTTGTGCTGTCACCACCCCCCCCCCCCCCCCAGTAAAAAAAAAATATTATATATATATATATATATTTTTTTTTGTCCGGGCGTCGGGCGTAGTGCAGTATGGGTAGCGCCACGTCTGTGCAATCACAAGATTGCAGACGAGACCCTACATTGGCAGCCAAAAAATGCCTTTGTGGTGCTGTCCATCACGCCACAGCTTCCAGCGCAATGTACTGGTGCACTGTAGTATTCCGACGTCACTCAAAGTACAGGCAGTGACGTCGGGGACTCTGCAGCTCAGTGGAACCAGCGCCTGTGCAGATCATGATGCAGCCAGGTAAGCGAAGCCCTCCTTGCATTGCTGCTGATCATCAACTTTTTCATGTCAGCAGCAGCAGTGTCCATCCAGCCCCACTATTAAACCCTTAAAGTTCGGTGAAATTAGCGGCCGGCACACCAACCCCCCCTCCCCCTGCTTATTCAAAGTTTAATGTTTGCCGTTTTTTTATACCTAATGTGCCGCGAAAATAGCGGTCATCAGGTTGGTTGACGGCCGCTATTTTTGCGCCACATTAGATATAAAAAAATTGTTTTAATAACCAGCTTTTTCCGCCGAGCATTAAACTTTGAATAAGCGTTGTTGTGCGCCAGCCACTAATTTCACAGAATTTTAAGGGTTTAAGAGGGGGGTGGGGTGGGGGGTGGATGGACTCTGCTGCTGCTGCCATGAAAAAGTTCATTATCGGCAGCGATGTTCATCCACCCCCTCTCTTAAACTATTACTGACAGGTCCTGTAATTTTTTGCTATATGAATGTCAGTGTTAGCTGTCATTAGAAAGTAATGCATGCTTCCTAGGCTAGCGGAAGAGTGCTGCCAATCACCAGAAGAAATGGTTTAGTGAGTTTAATTTGCTTATTAATGTATTACTAATTGCTTTAACAAAGGCTGCAAGTAGTGCAGTATCTAGTGCAGTATGTCCGCAGTATCTGGTAATCTTGTGCAGTATGTCTGCAGTCTCTGGCAATTTTGTGCAGTATGTCCGCAGTCTCTGGTAATCTTGTACAGTATGTCCGCAGTCTCTGGTAATCTTGTGCAGTATGTCCGCAGTCTCTGGTAATCTTGTGCAGTATGTCCGCAGTCTCTGGTAATCTTGTGCAGTATGCCGCAGTTTCTGGTAATCTCATGCTGTATGTCAACAGTATCTCTGGTAATCTCATGCAGTATGTCCGCAGTATCTCTGGTAATCTTGTGCAGTATGTCCGCAGTCTCTGGTAATCTAATGCAGTATGTCCGCAGTATCTGCTAATCTTGTGCAGCATGTCCGCAGTCTCTGGTAATCGTGTGCAGTATGTCCGCAGTCTCTGGTAATCTTGTGCAGTATGTCCACAGTCTCTGATAATCTCATGCAGTATGTCCGCTGTATCTCTGGTAATCTTGTGCAGTATGTCTGCAGTCTCTGGTAATCTTGTGCAGTATGTCCGCAGTCTCTGGTAACCTTGTGCAGTATGTCCACAGTCTCTGGTAATCTCATGCAGTATGTCCACAGTATCTCTGGTAATCTTGTGCAGTATGTCTGCAGTCTCTGGTAATCTTGTGCAGTATGTCCACAGTCTCTGGTAATCTCATGCAGTATGTCTGCAGTATCTCTGGTAATCTTGTGCAGTATGTCCGCAGTCTCTGGTAATCTTGTGCAGTATGTCCACAGTCTCTGGTAATCTCATGCAGTATGTCCGCAGTATCTCTGGTAATCTTGTGCAGTATGTCTGCAGTCTTTGGTAATCGTGTGCAGTATGTCTGCAGTCTCTGGTAATCTTGTGCAGTATGTCCACAGTCTCTGGTAATCTAATGCAGTATGTCCGCAGTATATGGTAATCTCGTGCAGTATGTCCACAGTCTCTGGTAATCTTATGCAGTATGTCCACATTCTCTGGTAATCTTGTGCAGTATCTGGTAATCTTGTGCAGTATCTGGTAATCTTGTGCAGTATCTGGTAATCTTGTGCAGTATGTCAGCAGTCTCTGGTAATCTTGTGCAGTATGTCCACAGTCTCTGGTAATCTCATGCAGTATGTCCACAGTATCTCTGGTAATCTTGTGCAGTATGTCTGCAGTCTCTGGTAATCTTGTGCAGTATGTCCACAGTCTCTGGTAATCTCATGCAGTATGTCTGCAGTATCTCTGGTAATCTTGTGCAGTATGTCCGCAGTCTCTGGTAATCTTGTGCAGTATGTCCACAGTCTCTGGTAATCTCATGCAGTATGTCCGCAGTATCTCTGGTAATCTTGTGCAGTATGTCTGCAGTCTTTGGTAATCGTGTGCAGTATGTCTGCAGTCTCTGGTAATCTTGTGCAGTATGTCCACAGTCTCTGGTAATCTAATGCAGTATGTCCGCAGTATATGGTAATCTCGTGCAGTATGTCCACAGTCTCTGGTAATCTTATGCAGTATGTCCACATTCTCTGGTAATCTTGTGCAGTATCTGGTAATCTTGTGCAGTATCTGGTAAGCTTGTGCAGTATCTGGTAATCTTGTGCAGTATGTCAGCAGTCTCTGGTAATCTTGTGCAGTATGTCCACAGTATCTGGTAATCTCCTGCCCATTTTTTTTTTATATAATCTTTATTTTAATTTTTATATTTTGCAGTAAAACATGAAAAATCACATCATTGGAGTAGAAGTACGACAAAAATCCCCAGCATAACTGGGGAGGCAGGGGAAAGGGAATGGGGAGTTTGGGGGGGGGGAGAAACACATTCCATTGCAATGTCATGTCGGTGACCTCAACGTGGGGCCCGCGCCTCTCTAGGGCACTCAACAAAGGCGGTAGGGCATACCTCCGCCCCCAAGCCAGGGGGACCCCGACAGGTCTCCCCCCCAGGAGGGGGGCCATCAGACCTCCGTCATACCTCCATACAGGGGAGAAACCCCCGGGCCCCCCCCGCGGCCCGCTCAGGCGCAGGTCCCACCAGGGCACCGGATTTCAAGAGTTCTCTACCAAGGGGTTTTGAACAAGACTCAGTTAACTAAAAGGAAACAAAACAGAAAGAACAGGTCGCAAAAAAAACACATAGGATAGGTCTCCAATATTGGCCATATAGGCCGTGAAGGGGGAGAGACAGAGGGACTCATCTGTGAGCGGGTTGCAAAAAAGGACACCATCAGTCATGAGCATCACTACCAGCACGTCTCCTCAGCTTCAGCGAGGGCTCTGCTAACTCCAGCAGCGCAACATCCAGGCTAGATGGCACAGGGTCCGGGTTGGCAGTAAAGGTCCGCCACTGTGCCCAGATCCCGTCAAAGCGGTCACTCCTGTCCTTGCACCTCGCCACCCACTCCTCCGCCTCTCTAATGTCCTCCACCCTCTTCAGCCACTCTGTGGTCGTAGGAATCTGCGGGCGTTTCCAGAAGAGAGGTATAAGCCGTTTAGCGGCGTTCAAGAGATGAGGAAGTGCGCTTTTCTTGTAGCGGCTCAGAGGGAGAGCAGGGAGGTGCAGGAGAAAGTGAGTTGGGGAAAGCGGGACGTCAATCTGCAGGGCATCTTTGATGTATTTGTGAACTTCTTGCCAGAATGGTCTGACCACAGGGCAGTCCCACCAAATATGGAGGAGAGTGCCCTTCTGGCCGCATCCCCGCCAGCAGCGGTCCGAGACTGAGGGGTAAATACGTGATAGTGCCGCAGGTACGCGGTACCAACGGGTTAGCAGTTTATAATTAGTTTCTTGCGTCCTGGAATCAATGGAGCTGGAGTGTGCGAGTCTATACATGTGTGCCCGCTGCTCTGTTGAGAATTCGACTCCCAAGTCCCGCTCCCATTCCCGTATAAAGGCCGGCTTGGTGATAGCAGGAGCAGATCCCAGAAGCTGGTACAGTTCCGAGATCAGATGAGGAGTGGGTTCCTCCTCTACGAACAGCCGTTCAAGGGGAGTAAGAGTGTCTAACCCTCTTAGAGAGGCACCATGAGTCGCAATGAAGTGTTGGAGCTGTTTGTGTCTCCACCAGTCCATTGGGAATCCACCATGCCTGTCCCTCAAGGCATCTAGGGGTATCAGCTTACCCCTATCCAAAAATTTACCGCAGCCGTAGTTGCCATCCGTGACCCAGGACCCAAAAAAGGCTACCTGTTCCCCGGGTGGGAACCACAGGAAACCTCCCAACGGCGCCAGCGGGGAGCCGGGGGGTGCTAGGGCAAATAGGGCATTAATGCGGTCCCAGACACGGAGGGTATGTGTGGTCAGTGGGGAGGCTGTCTGTGAGAGCCCCCTGTATTCACGGGGCAGCCAAGGTGCGTACGATAGGTTGCGGCCTGCCAGGCTTTTCTCGAGGGAGACCCACATTTTAGAGCTGGTATGGTGGCGCCAGTTCAGGATATGTTGAAGAGCTATGGCTCGATAGTAGCGGCGGAAGTCTGGGAGGCCTAGGCCACCCATCTCCCTAGGTCTCTGCAATAGGGACACGGCCAGCCTAGGTTTTTTATGCTGCCATATGAAATCAATCATTAGACTTTGAAGCTGTGTGAAAAAGTTTTTGGGGAGGGGGATAGGCAGCATCTGTAGAAGGAAAAGCACCCTAGGAAGGACATTCATTTTAAGTATGTTAACCTTGCCTAGCCACGTGAAAGAGGTCTTGGTCCAGTTATGCAAGTCTCTACGCACCGTGCTTAGAAGAGTAGGGAAATTAGCTGTGTATAGCGTGTCAAACTGGTCCGTAAGTTGGATTCCTAAATAGGTAATAGAGGATTTGGCCCAACGAAATGGGAAAGCTTTCTGTAAGTTGACGGCCAGTGGTTCGGGTATAGTAATGGGCAGCACCACAGATTTGGTGTAGTTAATCTTAAAGTTTGAGACTTGTCCAAAAATGTTAAGTTCTCTCATAAGGTTTGGCAGTGAGACAAGGGGGTTAGTCAGGTGAAATAGTACGTCGTCAGCATAAGCTGAGAGTTTGTGTTCCGTAGACCCCACCGTCACTCCCCTGATATCATTGCTTGCCCGTACCGTTCTAAGAAGAGGCTCCAGAACTAGGGCGAACAGTAGGGGAGAGAGGGGACACCCCTGCCTCGTGCCATTCCGTATGGGGAAACCAGAGGACAAATGGCCATTAACCTTAACCTTCGCGCTAGGGGACGTGTAGAGGGCCATGATCCATTGGAGCATTCGAGGACCCAACCCCAGGGTTTCTAGGACCGCCCTGAGGTACGACCAGTCTATTCTGTCGAAGGCCTTTTCGGCGTCCGTGGACAGATTGAGGTAAGGAGTGGAGTCACGATGGGAGCGGGCCCACTGAATGAGCTGCATGGCCCGGATGGAATTATCTCTGGCCTCTCTACCCAATATAAATCCCGTCTGATCAGGGTGAATGATAGATGGTATAATATGTTTCAGTCGGTTCGCCATAATTTTTGCAAAAATTTTTACGTCGACATTAAGCAACGATATTGGTCGATCGCTTT
Source organism: Rana kukunoris (assembly GCA_029574335.1). NCBI lineage: Eukaryota > Metazoa > Chordata > Amphibia > Anura > Ranidae > Rana > Rana kukunoris. The sequence continues at coordinate 471,066,681 of CM056050.1, forward strand.
GCGGGAGGTTGGGGTCCTTGCCCTCCTTTGGGAGCACCGTGATATGGGCCAACAAGGCTTCAGGCGGGATTGGGTGGCCTTTAGCGAAGGAGTTGAAATACCTGCACAAGTGGTTTTGGAGTAGGGGAAGGAATTTAACATAATACGCCTTGGTGTATCCATCCGGGCCAGGGCTCTTTCCATTCGGCAGAGCCTTCACAGTCCCAATAATCTCCTGAGGGGAAATGGGTGACTCAAGGTCCAGTCGTTGCTCTGGCGTCAGAGACGGGAGCCCGGCCGATGCAAGGTAGTCGCCAATTGCGCGCAGTTTAGCTGCCCGGTCCACGTGGGGAATATCTTTGTCCAAGTGGTATAAATCTGCATAGTAATTTCGGAATACAGAAGCAATTCCAGAAGAGTGCAGGATTGCCGTACCACTGGGGGACCTAAGGGAGTGCACATGAGAAGTTATTCGACGCTTTCGTAGTGCTCTAGCCAGCATTCTGCCGCACTTATTCCCGTGTTCGTAAAATTTATGGGAGAGATAACGTAGTTGCCTATGGGCGCGGCGGTCAAGTAGGCGTGAGAGCAGCTCCCTCAGTTCAGTCAGTCGGTTGCGGGCCTCAGCGTCCCCCTGGCGTTTATGTCTAAGTTCTTCTTGTTGTAGAGCTGACAGCACTCTCTGAAAGTCTATCTGTCTCTCCTTCTTGAGTCTAGAACCCAGGGAGATCAGTTCGCCCCGGAGAACCGCTTTATGACTCTCCCACACAACTCCCTCTGGCAATTCCTCAGACACATTCTCTGCAAAAAAGTGGGTTATAGTTTCTGAAACCTTAGCCACCACTGAGTCATCATCCAGGAGACTCTCGTTGAGTCTCCAAGACCATGCCCTTGGGGACCCATCGGGAACCCTGATCGTAGCGAAAACGGGGGCATGGTCAGACATGGTGATATTCCCTATTTCCGCTGACTGCAGCAGTTCTAGAGTATCATGATCTACACACATGAGGTCTATGCGCGTATAGACGTCATGCACCCCTGAATAGTAGCTATAATCCCTGTCCAACGCGTGCAGAGCTCTCCACGCGTCGACCAGGAAACTATTGTGCAGCGATTTCCGAAAATGCTTAAGGAAGGCCTGGGAGTGTGTCAGGCGGCCACGGGATGTGTCTAGGAGTGGGTCGGGACTGACATTAAAGTCACCTCCAAGGATTAGAAGGCCTTCCCTGAAATCGGTCAGCTTGTCCAACACTGAGTCTATAAAGGAGAGTTGATGGGTGTTGGGTGCGTAGAGAGTCGCAAATGTAAGTTTTGTCTTGGCCAAGACCCCCTTCACGAAGACAAAGCGTCCATGCGGGTCTACGTGGCTTTCTGAAGGTTGGAACGGGCAGGATTTGTGAAAAGCGATGGCTGTACCACGTGATTTAGCTACCGGGGAGTTGCTAAAGAACCATTGGGTATAAAGATGCGTGGGAATCTTAGGGAGGGACTGTTGCCTGAAGTGAGTTTCCTGGAGGAAAACTACTTGGGCCCCCAGGCGCTTCAGCTCGAGCCATAGTTTGTTGCGCTTGTGTGGAGAGCAGAGCCCCCTAACATTATAAGACAGTACTTTTAGCGATGTCATACCTGAAGCCGGTGAGAATTGGTCCGTCTGTACTCCTCAGTGAGTCTCTCGTGGGCGGTAGTGGGTAAGAACACAACCTGAGGGCTGAGAAAACAATTAGTTAGCTACCAGAGATAGCAAAGGGGACACCGACAGAAATACAGGAAAGCAGAAAAGAAAAGGGGAGGGGTGGGGGGGGCGGGTGGTGGTAGGGAGGGAAAAGGGAGGATCAGAAGAGAAGGAGGGGGGGATAAGGCACAAAAGAAAGATAAGGGCCAGACCTTAGCTAGGAGGTCTGGCGCACCATACAGTAGTGCACTACAAAGTCCGCCCGGGGGGGGTAACGAACCCAAAAACCCCCTGGGCTTGAACTTGTTGTCCCGCAAGGGACAATCACCTAGTTAGGTGGGGCCTAAGTGGGGTCGTGGGCAACCACCAAGGGTACGCGGGGCCAGGCGCCCCGTCCAGTCCATGAATGCAAACATACAGGGTGGTGAATAAGGAGTACGTAAACATGCACCCCTAGGAAGTGGTAAAAAAACAAACAAAATAGAACAAACAAACAAAAAAAAAAAAAAAACAGCCAACCCAGTCCAGAACGAACACCCCCCAACTTCAAGAAAAAATAAAGACATGTGGCATCCAAACGCTGGGTAGCATGCAAGATCCTCCAGTCCCACACGGAGCCGCATGTGTAGATAAATCCCTGGGGAGCACCCCAGGGGTCCAGGGCTTAGTGTCAAGCATGGTGTGGGTCAGCAACTGCAGCATTGCGTCCATGAGCTCCCGTAACCAGGTCAGGGAGCCATCAAAGAGAAGAGGGTGGGATTAGTCCCGACATGGGGCTGTAGATGGGGGCATTCGCTATACGGTCAGTCTCTAGTAGCGGAGGAGCCCAGAGCAGGATCCTCAGTCTGTCATTTGCGGCCACGGGATCGACGTCCTCCAGTCGCTGGGATCCACGGTTGAGGAAGTTGGGGAATCGGAATATCAGGAACATTGCGCCAATCTGGGAAGTCAACCTGGTTAAGTTCCAGGGTGTGCAGGAAGCGGGGAAGGTCATCTTTGATGCGCAACACAGCCCATCTGCCATTTTTGGATGCCTGGAGGCTAAAGGGAAAGCCCCAGCGGTACGTGAGGCCCGCAGCTTGGATTTCAGCTAGGAGTGGGCGCAAGGCCCGTCGCTGCATTAAGGTGCGTTTGGAGAGGTCCTGGTAGAAGGACAGATGGGCTCCATCAAAGTCAAAGACCGGCCTGTTGCGCATTTTTTGCATGATGCGTTCTTTCAGCGTATATTTGTGGAGCTTGCAGATGATATCCCTGGGGTTCTCTGGGTCATCAGACGGGGGCCGGAGTGCCCTGTGGGCCCTGTCTATCTCAATCGGGGCTGAGGATGGTAGGTTCAGGATATCACGGAACACCCCCTGCAGCGTAGGTATGATGTCCTTGGGCCCAGTGGCTTCGGGTAGTCCGCGTATGCGAATGTTCGCTCGCCTGCTGCGGTTCTCCATGTCATCCAATTGGCATAGGAGGGCCTCAATTTGATGGCCGTGGGCAGAGGACTGGTCCCTGAGCTGAGAGATGGCAGGCACAGTGTCATCAAACTTCTGCTCTAAGGTCTCTACTCTGTGTCCCAACTCAGTAGTGTCTGTTTTCAATTGTTCAATGTCCTGCTTAAAAGCTCTTTCAATCCTGCTGGTAAAACGCTCCAGGTCCTCCTTAGTGGGGAGAGACCATAGGTGCTGCCTGATGTTCCTATCGCCTGCAAGTTCAGCTAACCCTGCATCCCGATCCTGTGATGAAGTGGAGCGGGGGGAGGCAGGGGGGATGGAGTCACTCACCACACTAGGAGATGGGATAGGAGACAGTGCTGTCGGCTCAGGCTGAGCCTCGTGGTGCTGCTGTGCGGCCGCCGCCATCTTGGATCTCCCCCTCCGCTGGCGGGGGGTGTCGGCGAGGAAGGAATCCAGCGATCCCTGGCCCTGCAAGTGTGCGGTCTTGGGCTGTGACGATGCCCGCCGTCTGTAGGACATGCCCTGACGAAAAAACGGGGAGAAATCACCCCTGTGGCTGCTGATCAAGCTGCGGACCGGACGGAGCTCAGGCACAGAGCGTCCTCACTCCTCCATAGTCAGACCACGCCCCATCTCCTGCCCATTTAGAGTCCTTCATTACTAACAGTGTAATTTTTTAGTTTGTTTGCGCCAATCTGTAAGGCCGCGTACACACGGGGAGACATGTCCGCTCAAACATGTCTGACGGACCGTTTCCAGTGGACATGTCTCCTCGGATTTTGGTCCGATGGCGTGTACACACCATCTGATGAAAATCCCCTCGGACTGAGGATGCGGTGACGTGGCGGTGACGTTGACGCCGCCACGTTACCACTACAGGAAGTAAAATACTTCCACGCATGCGTCGAATCCATTCGGCGCATGCGGGGGATTTCTGTCCGCTGGTTAGGCGTAATAACCAGCGGACATGTCGGACGGACAAGTTTGCAGCGGACAAATTTCAAAGCATGCTTTGAAATTTGTCCGCTGGAAAAACCTGTCCGCTAGGTCTTACAGACGATCGGATTTGTCCGCTGAAACTGGTCGGCGGACCAGTTTCAGCAGATAAATTTAATCGTGTGTACGCGGCCTAAGACTGCGCTATATACCATGATTTATGATGCTGGGGATATATACTCTGTCCTGTGATGCTGAGCTGTATACTCCTGACACTGAGTGGAAGCAAGTGCAATACAGTGGACGGAGTGGGTGGATTCTATAAGGGGTGTGGCTTATGAGAAGTGGGTGGGACCAAACATGGAGGGGCGGGGTCTTGTGCCCCCCCATCCTTAAACTTCACCATCCGCCACTGTGCACTACACGGTTTTGGTAAGTCTGAAGACAAAAATCTGCAGAAAATCTAAAGCCGCGTACACACGGTCGTGTGTACAAGGCATAATAGTGTGTATGGGGTCTTAGATTATCCAACAAACAAATAACAATATACGCTCCCTTTTCATTCTCCTGTTTGTATAATGGGTCATTGTAGATATATATGTAATCTTAGTCAGGATTTGTATTTTGCTCTATGGCTCTATTTCTCTCTTGGAGAAAAAAAAGCTGCTGTAAGTTTTCAGAATGACAAGTAGACAAAATGTCACTTCACTGAGTCTGTATAACAATCTCTTGCCTCTGGAATTTTGTGCACAGGCCAAAGGGAACCCATCCATACTCAACAAAATCAACAGGAAAGCAAAATGTTGCACTCCAACCACGTGTATATGGAAAATACAGTAATATGGCCACTGGATGGCGTTAGGAAGCATACCTATTTCCCCAATGCCATCCAATGGCCATAATGCAGTACTTTCCACATTCACACATTTGTATTGCAGAGTAAATAGTGTAAGAACAATCGATTTTGCCTCATTTGTACAGAATGAGTTTACATGCATTTTTTTTATTTCACTTGCACTTGACTGAGCATTTAAAGTGAATACAGCATCACATTATTTACTAAACTCAGTAAACATTCACTTGGCAAAGAGGACAATAACTTTTTTAAGTGAATAGTACGAAAGCAAATCTTTTAAGTCAAGTGATTCACAGAAAAAATTAATTCCATGTGTAACATATCTTATCACTAGAGATGAGCTCCGCGTTCGATTCGAACGTATGTTCGACTCGAACATCTTCTGTTCATACGTTCGTTGAAATTCGAACAAAACAGGTCGTTCGCGCCAAATTCGAGTGACGCATCACGGCCCATAATTCACTGCGGCATTGCGTGCTGATGATTGGCCAAGCATGCACTATGACCTGCATGCTTGGCCAATCACAGCGCGCAAAAAACGGAGAGCCATAATTGGCCAAAGCCAGGGTGACTTTTTCCCAATTATGGGTCAGGGGGTTTAGTACACGCCCCACACTATAAAAGGCTGCCTGCAAGGTGGCTTTGTGTAGTGTGTTGTGGCGTTGTTAAAGAGATCAGTTCTGTAGAGAGAGAGAGAGAGAGAGAGAGAGACAGTGTCTTTATTACTAGATAGATAGATAGAGCAGGCAGGCTAGTCAGTTTAGTTAAATCTACAGTGTGTAGAGGATATATATATACATCCCAGGAGTTGTACATATATTTATACACTGTATAGCTTAGATAGATCAGTTCTTCCTAATTTACTGGCAGGCAGGTGATTGTTCTATTTAACCAGTTAAGGACCGCCGCATGTACATTTACGTCGGCAGAATGGCACCGTCAGGCACATCAACGTATATATACGTTGGTGCCTTGGGGGGGTTCGGGGGTCCGATCGGACCCCCCCCCCTGTACATGCGGCGGTCCGTCCCCAACGGATCACTCCCAGCCAATGCGCGCGCCCGCCCGCCCTGTCACTTCCTCCTCCTGTGTAAACACAGGAAGGAGGAAGCAATGTGATCTTTCCCTCTGCGGTTTTTTCAACCACCGCTGAGGAGAGATCACAAGACAGTAAGTCCTGCACTAACACTACACTGCACTAATACTACACATAAACACATTTAACCCCCGCGATCGACACCCCCTCCCCCTGTCACCAGCGCTGTATCCTGGCCTAGGCCAACAAGGCCCAGGCCTAGGGCAGCACTTTGCAGGGGGGCAGCACAAAAAGAGTCCACGCCGGCTTGCGCTACATTCTTAGTGTAGCGGCAGTCTTATGGGGCAGGCTGGGCTGAGAGGCAAATTAGTCTAGCACCCACATAAAGCGGCCGCACTGCTTCTGGTATGCAGGTGGCCGGGATTCTGCAACTGTGGGGTTTCTGCTGCACCATTGGCATGGCTATATCGTCTTAGTCCTCTCCATAAAATTATCAGAAATTTGTGCATAAAGTAGAACTATAGGCACTTAACTTTATTTTTCATTTTGGATAGAGTAAGGGAGGGTTATAGCCCCTGTCAGTTTATTTTTTTACCATGCTTGTCCCATTGCAGGGATTTTCCTTCACTTCCTACCCCATAGCCAAACAGGAAGTGAGAGAGAAATGTATACAAATTAAGGGAATACAGGGCGGGTCTTAAATAGAAAGGGGCGTGACCTTGTCAGGAAGGGGTGTGTCATATTTAAATTAGGGGGTGCGCGAGTTTTAGTCAGGCCTAGGGCAGCACAAAAGCTAAATACATCTTTGCCTGTCACAGTGTCACTGAATGCAGTAATCATACATGTATGATTACTGTATTTAGTGTCAGTGTGACAGGCAGTGTGACAGTCAGTTAGTGTTAGGTCCTGGGTAGCCCCCATACCCCCCCTAATAAAGTTTTAATCCCTTGATCACCGCCCTAGTTAACCCTTTCACTCCCTATTGCCAGCATCACTAAGCGATCATTTTTCTGATCGCTGTATTAGTGTCGCTGTTCCCGCTAGGTAGCTAATTTTTTTTTTATTGCGATTTTTTTTTACTAAAGACATGTGGCTAAATACATTTTGGCCTAAATGTTTGACTAAAATTTAGTTTATTGATTTCTCTTATAACAAAAAGTAAAAAATATTGATTATTTTTCAAAAATGTCGCTCTATTTTTGTATATAGCGCAAAAAATAAAAATCGCAGAGGCGATCAAATACCACCAAAAGAAAGCTATATTTGTGGGAAGAAAAGGATGCAAATTTTGTTGGGGAGCCACGTCGCACGACCGCGCAATTTTCTGTTAAAGCGACGCAGTGCCGAATCGCAAAAACCCCCTTGGGTCATTTGGCAGCATATTGGTCCGGGTCTTAAGTGGTTAAAGACATTATCACAGGTATAGACACCCAGCAGGTACAATATTTAAAGGAATTTTTAATTTTTAATTTTTTTATTTAAGCATCATTAAAATCACTGCTCCTGAAGAAAAATTCCTTTAAATATTGTACCTGCTGGGTGTCTATAGTTTGCCTGTGAAAACGTCTTTGAGAACCCGGGTCTTGCCCGAGGGAACATGTATCAATGGAAAAACAGTTTTAAAAACGGTCGTTTTTTCAGGAGTCCTGCGGACATACTTGCATATTAGGCTTTAAAATTAGCACTTTTGAATTCGAACGTTTGAGTCCCATAGACTTCAATGGGGTTCTAAATGTTAGCGCGAACGTTCGGTCCGTTCGACGGTTTTGGTGCGAACCGAACACGGGGGTGTTCGGCTCATCCCTACTTATCACAGAAGAAAGATAACTAATAATAATACAGAGCTCCATCTAGTGACAAATCAGCACATTTACATGTTTAAAACAATTACTAATTATGTTATCCTTGCAAGTTAAAATGCAAAAGTCACAATAAAAATTATTTTAACCACTTCAGCCCCGGAAGGATTTGCCCACTTCCTGACCAGGCCACTTTAAAAGGCAATTGCACGGTCGTGCGACGTTGTACCCAAACTAATTTTATGTCCCTTTTTTCTCTCACAAAGAGCTTTCTTTTAGTGGTATTTGATCACCTGTGCGGTTTTAATTTTTTGCACTATAAACATAAAATTTGAAAAAAATACAATATTTTTACCCCTTTTCTATAATAAATATCCAAAAACAAAATGGAAAGAAAATATTGATTGGTTTGCGCAAAGTTTATCGTGTCTACAAAATAGGGGATAGATTTATGGCCCTCCTTTTTTTTTAACTAGTAATGGCAATGAGCTGTGATTTTTAGCGGGACTACATTTCAGCGGACAGATCAGACACTTTTGACACTTATTAGGGACAAGTGACATTTATACAGCGATCAGTGCTATAAAAATTACTGCATAAATGATACTTGCAGGGAAGTGGTTAACAACAGGGGCAATCAAAGGGTTAAATGTTCCCTAGGGAGGTGCTTTCTAACTGTGGGGGCAGTGGACTGACGGGGAGTAGAGAGAGGTCGCTGTTCCTAATCACTAGGAACAGACAATCTCACACTTCTCCCCTGATAGAACGGGGATCTTTATTTTTACACTAGCAGATCCCCTTCTGCCTCTCTGTGGAGCCAACGTGGGTGGCCGGAAGACTACGAGTCTGCTGGACCCACTGATTGGCTCCACCGCTAGTGAATGGGCACATGCGCGTGCCCTCAGATCACCATGTACAATGACATGACATAGACATGACATGACTACATAACACACCAAGATGAAGTAGATGTGCTATAATGGTCAACTATTCTCTGTGATAGCAGCTAAGCTCCCCCTTTTCATTTATCTTCTTATCTTCCTAGATCTAGAGATCTTTTCAGCTCTGGAGTAAAAAAATCTGTTCTGTGGCACTCTTCTTTAACCCTTGGCAATTTAGAGAGGTCGGAAGAATGAAACTTGAGGCTGTCTGGTCAGTGTGGATTACTACGCGCTACTCATTACTAAGCCTTTCAGTAACATCATACTAGCAGTTCTGCAGACTCTGTTTTCTTAACTGGCAGCTATGCCAAGCAAAGTCCACTGATATCCTATTGTGGAGGTCAACGGCAACCTTTTTCTGCCTTCATCAGGCGATTCTTCTTTTTTTTTTTTCTAAAGAAAAATAAATGAAAAAGCTGAATCTTTTATTTCCAGTGCAAGAGACAATACACAGTAAAACCTTGGTTTGAGAGTAACTTGGTTTGAGAGCGTTTTGCAAGACAAGCAAAATGTTTTAATAAAATTTGCCTTGATATACAAGTGATGTCTTGATATAAGAGTAGCGTCATGTCACAACTGAGTATAAAAAAGGACCGCCTCCTGCACATTTACGTCGGCAGAATGGCACGGCTGAACACAGGCACGTACCTGTACGTTGCCTTTAGGAGCGCTGCCGTGGGTCGGGCGCGAGCAAACCCGGTCCGAAGCTCTGTGACCGCGCCCACGGGATCCACGGACACGATTGCCGCCTGTGTCCCGCGATCGGTCACAGGAGCTGAAGAACGGGGAGAGGTGTGTGTAAACACACCTTCCCCGTTCTTCTCAGTGGCAGTGACACTGATCGTCTGTTCCCTGAGTGAGTGAGTGAGAAACTTATATAGCGCAACACATGCGAACTGAATCGCCTCTGGGCGCTAGATCCGTACTTTAAGTCGGATAGTGTGACCTCAGAAGAGAAGGGTTTTAATCCTTCTCCTGAAGGCCAGGTGGTTCAACTCCAGCCCGGTGGTGGTTGGCAGCGCGTTCCATAATCGAGTTCCCTGAACAGCAAACCTTCGATCTCCTTTGGATTTGGATTTGGCCTTGGGTATCTGGACAAGGTTTTGATTGGTGGATCGCAGAATGCGATTGTAGTTGTGTGTTTTTATTTTTTCACATAGATATTGGGTGACGTTTCCGTGGATGCACTTATGCATTAGACAGAGTGCCTTGAAGGTATAGGGAACGATGATCAGTGACGTCACTCCTACAGCAACACCCCCCTACAGTAAGAATCACTCTCTTAGGGCACACTTAAGCCCTTAGCGCCACATAGTGGTTAACCCCTTCACTGCCATTGTCATTTTCACAGAAACAGTGCATTTTTATAGCACTTTAACTGTGAAAAATGACATTGGTCCCAAAATTGTGTCAAAAGTGTCCGATGTGTCCGCCATAATGTCGCAGTCACGAAAAAATTCGCTGATCGTCGACATTACTAGTAAAAAATAAATATTAATAAAAATGTCATAAAAATGTTCCCCTATTTTGTAAACGCTATAACTTTTGCGTAAACCAATCAATAAACGCTTATTGTGATTTTTGTTTTACCAAAAATATGTAGAAGAATATGTATCGGCCTAAACTGAGGGAAAAAAAAATATATATATATATTTTTGGGGGATGATTATTATAGCAAAAAGTAAAAAATATTGAATTTTTTTTTTTTTTTGTCGCACTATTTTTGTTTATAGCGCAAAAAATAAAAACTGCAGAGGTCATCAAATACCACCAAAAGAAAGCTCTATTTGTGGGAAAAAAGGAAAAATTTTGTTTGGGAGCCACGTCGCATGACTGCCCAATTGTCAGTTAAAACGACGCAGTGCGGAATCGCAAAAAAGGGCAAAGTCCTTAACCTGCATAATGGTCCGGGTCTTAAGTGGTAAATGAAGCGCTGTTGGCGCTATATAAATCCTGCATAATAATAATAATAATAATAATGAAGGTACAACATTTTGCAACTTATTGCTACACTTTGCTTTGATATACATGTGCTTTGGATTACAAGCATGTTTCTGGAACGAATTATGCTCGCAAACCAAGGTTTTACTGCACAGTATAGCAATGCAAGTAAAATAAGATAAAGCACAAGAAAATTAGGACCAGCACACTCAATTCATTGGTGAATTTACACAGGGCCATACCTAATACAGAGTATGCAGTTTTCTTTTAAAATGTATGTCTTTTATATTTACAGATATAATGGCCATTACCCAGGCTTTGTGTGTTGTCATTTATGTGAACTGTATCCAGTGTGCAGCCTGCTACTTCCCTATAAGGATACAGAAACTGCTTTACAGATAAGCCCCATTCCTCAGATAAGCCTTGAAACACAGGAGATGTCCTAAAGGTTGGCAGAGCCAGCGCTGCTCATTATATGGCCTAAGCACAAGTGTTGCCATATTTTACCTGCATAGGTTTCAAACTATTCCAACCCATGTGCACAAAAGGGCCAAATGCCTCTAATAATGCCTAATAAATGACAGCGTTATTCACTGATATGTACAATGGTAAATTGCATGAGTACATTATGCCACAACGTTTTACCTTTTAGTGCACATACAGTACATTAGTCCATAGATCTTTTCTGCATCAGACCAGATTGTCTGGGTGTGCAGAGTGTTGTGATCTCCAGGCCAGGATTTCTTGAAAAACGTCAAATGAGACTTTTTGAATTCCAGCCAAAAGTTGTTTTTTACTTTGGAAGAGAAGAGGAATTAAAGTGGATGTAAACCCATTTTTTTTTATATTTTTTATATATTTTTTTTTGCTGTCACAATGTAGAGTATAAGATTTCCTATCATCTGTGCCCAGTCTTGCCACAAAGAGTTAATACAGCTCTGAGCAATCCTCTTCTTTTTTCAGTGAGATAAACGGACAAACAGGAGAAAACTTTTATCCGTTCCTCCCCCTAGCTATGAATGACAGGTTATTTACATATCTCATGCACTAGCCTGAGACAGGAATTATTTTTTAATTCCCACCCCCACTCCTTTTCTGAAGTGAGGGACATGGCTGCATATATGGGGAACATGGCTGCATATGTGGGGGACATGGCTGCATATGTGGGAGACATGGCTGCATATGTGGGGGGACATGGCTGCATATGTGGGGGGACATGGCTGCATATGTGGGGGGACATGGCTGCATATGTGGGCAACATGGCTGCATATGTGGGGGGACATGGCTGCATATGTGGGGGGACATGGCTGCATACATGGGGGACATGGCTGCATATGTGGGGGACATGGCTGCATTTGTGGGGGGACATGGCTGCATTTGTGGGGGGACATGGCTGCATTTGTGAGGGACATGGCTGCATTTGTGTACAGCTCTGAGCAATCCTCTTCTTTTTTCAGTGAGATAAACGGACAAACAGGAGAAAACTTGTATCCGTTCCTCCCCCTAGCTGTGAATGACAGGTTATTTACATATCTCATGCACTGGCCTAAGACAGGAATTATTTTTTAATTTTCACCCCCTCTCCTTTTCTGAAGTCATGTGGTTACTTTTCTGGATTTTGACTGGATGTTACTGATCATAGCAGAATTCAGTGTAAGGAATACACAGGAGAAAATGCATGTTGACAAGGGGAGTGTAGAGGTGGGCGGGGAGTTAAATGACATCACGGCTCCACCCACAGAGCTCCAGACAACAGATCCACCCACAGAATCTGCAGTTTTTCAGTTCTTATAACAGACAGAGGGGAAACATTTGACAGGTAAGGATACATCTAGGAGGCATGTATATCCTATAGATCAGCACTATAGCAGTAGTTTAGAAAGGATGAGAGTGGTTTTACATCCACTTAAAGGGTTAGAGCCTCTTTCAGGTTTTTATTGCCCCTATATCTCTATGGGGAGACTTTCCCTTACTTCCTGTTATAAAATTTGCATAATAGGAACATAAAAAGTCTGACATTTATTTTTTCTGCTTATGCCTTCCTGTCCCAATGACAACAGCCCTCCCAGCCCTTTTTAAGTCAAGTAGAAGACTTTATTCGAAGAGTCAAACAAATCCAGAGCAAAAAAAAAGACATTGTGTTAAAGAGTGTATGCGGCTGAAAAATTACAATGGTTGCACAATCATAAATTACTGCAGATACTATACAACCACATGCAACTGCTAGTCACAGTTACGATGAATGGAAATTGTTTGATAAAGAGCAAGACCAGAGAATATATTATTAGACAGGCCTGCCACTACCCCCAAGGGGTACCATCTGACTGATCACCAAATCTCATGGTGGCAAACCATGTGTATAGAGCCAGGGTGCTGATATGTTTTCAAATTTATCAGGGTATCCCCTATGCTAATGAATATACCTCTCCAGCGCTAGTCACTCCAACCTGTGATATCCACCTGGCTACCGTAGGTGGGTCCTGCAATTTCCAATGGTTCAAGATACGTTTCCGGGCTTGAAACAATGCTCTAGAAATAGCCTCTTTGGTAAACTCTTGTACCAGCACAGACTCTAAACACCTAATTCCCCTTTCACACCGAGGAGTATTTCAGGCGTTTTAGCGCTAAAAATAGCACATAAATAATGCCTGAAATTCTCCTGACCCATCATTCTCAATGTGTAATCCGAGGGCTTTCAAACTGAGACGATGCGCTGGCGGGAGGAAAAAAATCTCCTCCAAGCAGCATCTTAGGAGCAGCAATTCCGACGGTATAGCACCGCTAAAAATAGCGCCGCTATACCACCACCGCACATCCTGCCCCAGTGTTAAAGGGGGCCTTACATACATTGATTTGGGTCAGATTGAATATTGGATTGGAAACCCTGTTTTAATGTATCTACCACAGTGTCTTAGATCCCTGTGATCCTTATGACACCTATTGTAATGCACAGAGTGTAATCCCCATTATACATTTTAAAAGTGTAGAGGGGTAAAGTGGGATATTATAAGTAGGGTTGTCCCGATACCGATACCAGTATCGGTATCGGGACCGATACTGAGCATTTGCGGGAGTACTTGTACTTATGCTCCCGATGCCAGATCCGATACTCAGCCCCCCCACCCCTGGGCCGCCGCACCGTTAATGCGTGCATAGTTAATACGCGCGGGGAACATTACAGCTTTGATTTGAATAGCTGTAGTGTTCCCCGCCGCGCCGCGTATAGACACTCCCCTTGCTCAGGATTGGATGGGTGATCTGTCCAATCCGGAGCAAGGGGGAGTGTCTATACGCGGCGCGGTGGGGAACACTACAGCTATTCAAATGAAAGCTGTAATGTTCCCCGCGCATATTAACTATGCAGTGGCGGCATCAAGGTATGGGGAGACATGGCTGCATATATGGGGGACATGGCTGCATCTATGGGGGGACATGGCTGCATATGTGGGGGACATAGCTGCATCTGTGGGGGGACATTGCTGCATATGTGGGGGACATGGCTGCATATATGGGGGGACATGGCTGCATCTATGGGGGGACATGGCTGCATCTATGGGGGGACATGGCTGCATTTGTGGGGGGACATGGCTGCATTTGTGGGGGGACATGGCTGCATTTGTGGGGGACATGGCTGCATTTGTGGGGGACGTGGCTGCATTTGGGGACACATTTAAAAAAAAGTATCGGTATTCGGTATTGAGGTATATGAGGTATTCATATATGGGGGGACATGGCTGCATCTATGGGGGGACATGGCTGCATCTATGGGGGGACATGGCTGCATATATGGGGGACATGGCTGCATATGTGAGGGACATGGCTGCATTTGTGGGGGGACATGGCTGCATTTGTGGGGGGACATGGCTGCATATGTGGGGGACATGGCTGCATATATGGGGGGACATGGCTGCATCTATGGGGGGACATGGCTGCATCTATGGGGGGACATGGCTGCATATATGGGGGACATGGCTGCATATGTGAGGGACATGGCTGCATTTGTGGGGGGACATGGCTGCATTTGTGGGGGGACATGGCTGCATATGTGGGGGACATGGCTGCATATATGGGGGGACATGGCTGCATCTATGGGGGGACATGGCTGCATCTATGGGGGGACATGGCTGCATCTGTGGGGGACATGGCTGCATATGTGAGGGACATGGCTGCATTTGTGGGGGGACATGGCTGCATTTGTGGGGGGACATGGCTGCATTTGTGGGGGACATGGCTGCATTTGTGGGGGACGTGGCTGCATTTGGGGACACATTTAAAAAAAAGTATCGGTATTCGGTATTGACGAGTACTTGAAAAAAAGTATCAGTATTTTTACTCGGTCCTAAAAAAGTGGTATCGGGACAACCCTAATTATAAGAGTATACATTAAGAAGAGCTGTTGGGATAGAGTCCATGCACACTAGGGGCAGAACCTCTGTCAGAAAAAGCTGCATAAAAAAAAAAAAAATGTCCATTGTGATGTGTCCCCCCCCCCCCCCCCCCCTTAAAACACTCCTCTGTAAATATGCCTCTAAATGTCCAAATGCGCATGAACACATAGGGCCAGATTCAGGTAGATGAGAGTATCTTTCCTCTGGAGTAACGCTTCTCATTTACGTTACTCTGAAGACCCTTTCAGCGCAATTCCTGTAATTCACATAGCAGTTGCGCGTAAACTTGCGCCAGAGTAACGATAATGCGCTGGCGTAACCCGACGCAAGTGGAAGTGGGTGTGATCATATGTAAATGATGGGCGGAGGCCGGCGCAGAGGCTTACGTTCAGCGCATCATCCACGGAGCATGCGCAGTGAGTGCGGCTCCCCTCGCCCCCTTGTGCGCATGCTCACAACTTCCGTCGGCACCACTTCCTGGGAAACGTCAGCGCAATGCGTTCCGCTGGGCGCTTAAAAGCGCTGGCGGAAACGCCATTCCGGCGCAAAAGTAGTTCCGTTTCCCCCCACCCCAGGGAAGATACTTTTGCTCTGTAATGGCTGCTCCCGCTACCCCCAGAGAGAGGAGGAACCTCAATTTTAATACCCAGGAGGTCTCTGTCATTATCTCGGCTATGGAGACGGAGAATGAATTTCTCCATGGCAAAAAAAGCCGCAAGACCAGCCGGGAGAGGAAGCAGGGCATCCTGGAGTCGATTGCTGCCAGGGTCAATGTCCTGGGCTACTCCACCCGGACTGCTGGGGACATACAAAAGAAAATAAATGACCTGCGGCGCAAGGTGAGGGACAAGGTGGCCTCCATCAGGAGGCATGAGAGGGGCACAGGTGGTGGTCCCCCATGTCCTGTCACCCTGACCGCAGAGGAGGAGGTGGTTGCTCGCTGCCTGGAGAGGGAGCAGGTGGAGGGGGTCGCAGGCTATGACTCCGTGGAGGAAGGCACAAGGACAGGTAAGTGTTTTATAATCCCCTATTTGATGTTTTGCATTTGGGGGGGTGGGGGGGGGACATGTGCCAAGTGTGTGGGACCACCAACATGTGTCTGCTTTGTGTCATCCACAGATGACGGAGCTGGGCCATCATCTGTCAGCCTGCATTCCACCCCATCCCCCCCACGCCATCATGTGCCCGAGCCACTGGGTGGTGAAGAGGTTGTGGAGGAGGAGAGTGGCCACACCACACCTGCCGAGGTGGTTGTGAAAGATCCTGCTGTGGCAGAGCAGGACTTTTCATTAGTCTTGTCTGTCTCCTCCCCTTCTCCTGGCCCGTCTGTCGTCCCCTCCCCCATCCTTGGAAGCCCCTCAAGGGCGACACCTTCCACCCGAGGACATCCATCTTCGGGCCCCAGGAAGGCGACCCAGAAGACCAGGGGGGTGTCTGATGGTGTCCAGGACCAGTTGGCGAGGGATCACGCCAGACAGACAGAACAAATGGGGGCCATAGCGGACCACTTGCAGAAAGTGTCTGACAGCCTGGGCTCCGTTGCCAACCTCAGCAACGCAGTGCAGGATGTCAGCTCTAACTGCGCTGCAGTGGTCACCACTTTGGGGGAGGTGCAGGGGGATATCCAGCACCTTACTGCAGCCGTCCAGGCCAACACTGCTGCCATCCATGGGAACAGTGCTGCCATCCGTGAGCAGGGGAGGCTGAGTCGGCGGGCCCAGCATTACCAGATGACCCGTCAGCTCCGGATGCAGGCCCAGACGAACACATACCTTGGACGGATAGCCAGGGCCTTGGAGGGCACGCAGGCCACACCTGCCAGGAGTGGCCCACCTGGGGATCAGCCACCTCCAGATGCCCCCCCACCCCCACCCACTCCATCCAGGCAGCTGCGGAGCCAGAGAGGGGCCCCCAGAAGAAGCCCCCGGCATCCCCGATGAGGCCTTTTTTTTGTTGCTGGTTTTATATTATTATTTTTGACATACTCAGGTCATGAGTTTATTTTTTTTTTTTCTCAGGTTATGAGATTATTTTTCTTGTATTGATCAGGATATGATCTTTCTAATTTATTTTTGTACTGCACACGGTCAGGAGTGCAGGGGACAGTGTGAATGGTGTGTGAATGTGAGAGGGTGGCACTCCTGAAAGTAAGGGGTGTCACCCTCGGCCGTGGTGGTGAAGTGAACCCCACGGCTGAATGAATGATGTGTGAAAGGTGTGTGAATGGACAGTGACATCATTGGGGCCTTGACGCTGGCGTTACTGCTCCCAACTCCTACATGCTGGACTTGGGCTAATCCAATGCGATGTGCATGTGGTGTGTGTGATCTAGGGACATCAGTGGTGTACACGCGTGCACTGTCTGTGTTATTAATGTTTTGGTTTAGTGTCCAAAGATGCCTACGACGAGGACCCTCCTGACTGCTCTTCCATCAGCAGACTGGGTGTCCTCTGGCAGGGGGGGACTGTGTGGGTCGGGGGTCAGGTCATCACGTATGTCAATATGCAGGCCTTTTTTCATAGCAAAGTTATGTAGTATGCAACATGCACCGATGATCTGACACACAAAGGTAGGGGAATACAATAGGGCCCCCCCAGACTTATCCAGGCAGCGGAAACGGGACTTCAGGAGCCCAAATGTTTGCTCAACCACTGCACGGGTTTTGATGTGTGCTTCATTGTATTTTCTCTCTCCTCTGGTTTGGGGGTTCCGGAAAGGAGTCATTAGATGGGGTCCCAATGCATATGCAGAGTCACCTGTAAGGTAAAAGACAGGAGAATGTTAGTCATGCATGTGCGATTTCTGTTGTGCATGACGGGAGGGGATAGTCATGCCTGACTCCCATGTCACTCACCAACCAGCCAGCTGTCCCCATACATGTTCTGGTTAAATTCTGCTGGGATGGGGCTCTGACGGTATATGAAACTGTCATGGCTGGACCCGGGGTGTTTGGCACGGACGTGCCATATGAGGCGTTGGGCATCGGCTATCACCTGTACGTTGATGGAATGCCAATGCTTCCGATTGCGGTATATGTGCTCTGTGGCACTGGGGGGCTGTAGGGCCACATGTGTGCAATCAATGGCCCCCACAGTGCGTGGGAATCTGGCAATGTTGTAGAAATCTGTCATTGCCTTCTGCCGCAGCTCCTCAGTGGTGGGTCTGATGAACTGGTTGGACATGCGTCTGAGGATTGCAGGGACAACCTGGTGCACACATCTGCTTATGGAGGATTGTGACATCCCAGCCACCACTCCACTTGTACGCTGGAATGATCCACTTGCAAGGAAATGGAGTGTTGCCAGGACCTTCACCAGTGGCTGCACTGCTTGTGATCGGTGTGTCTTGCTGGTGATGTCATCCTGCAGGGTTGTGGTTAGTTCAAGTATTGCATCAGGGCTGAATCTGAAGAGGCGATACACCTCCTCATCCCCCATGCCAAAGAGGTTCATACGAGTGCGGTATATCCTCTCACGTGGCCGCCTTCTTGGTTCCAGGGGACCCATCAGTAGTTCTAGGACCACGAGTGCCCCTGGCATGTTGGCACACAGAGGTGTTGTCCTTGCAAGTGGGGGTGCTCAGCAAGCTCCTATCGTCGGTAACGCTGCTGTAGCTGCTCTCCTGCTGACCTGTGACCGTCTGGAGTAAAGATAAAGCAGCCTTTTGTAGAAATAACTTTGCGCTGGACGGATCAGATACGCGCGGCGCATGTAGCCAGCGTATGGTGCTAATCCGTTCGTGAATTGGGAAATCTCCCTCATTTGCATATTTGCAGGGGAAATCAATGGGCGCGACTGATGCGCCCAGCGAAAATAAACGCTGACGATACTCTGGCGTCGGAACGTTCCGCCGGTCGCAAATGAGCCGTTATTGGGCGCATCTAGTTTGGTGGGTACGGGCACATAGAAACGTCGGCGCATCAGCACAGTTACGCGGCGCATATCCAAATACTCCAGCGCAAGTGTTCGTGAATCTGGCCTATAGACTACTATAGAGTTTATTTTTAGAGTCTAAAGAAAAAACAACCAAATGCCTGTACTATATAAGCAGCGTTACTCTGCAAATATGCCTCTTAACTCCCTAGGGCCAGATTCAGGTAGAGTTAGGCTAGAGTATCAGTGATACGCCAGCATAACTCTCACTTTGAGCTGGCGTTTCTGTTTTCTGTAAGCAAAAAACAAGAAACGCCGGGTTGGAGTTCCTATACGAGCGGCGTAATTGTATTTCGCCGTCGTATCGGAAGTGCAATTTTAAAAATGTCGCTCGGGGCCTTCCCGCTGATTTACGCCGAGAATATGTAAATCAGCGAGAGACGGAAATTCATGATCGTACGCGGGCCCGACGCAGTGACTTTCCGACGTTTCCGTAAGCGATACGCAGCGTAAAGAAAAACATGCCCCCTAGGTGGAGTATCCTATGTTAAGTATGGCCGTCGTCATCGCGTCGAGTTTAAAAATGTTAGCGTCGTTTGCGTAAAACGTCCGTGAATGGGGATTGACGTCATTGACGTTCACTGACAGAATTTGGAGCATGCGCACTGACAGTCGACGCATGCGCAGTACGTTCGCCGCGGGATCGCACCTAGTTTAAATAATACACGACCCCTACCCGCCCAATTTGAATTCTGCTGGCTCATTTTCGCTACGCCGCCGCAACTTTAGGAGCAAGTGCTATGTGAATAACAGTACTTGCTCCTAAAGTTTCGGCGGAGTAACGTAAATGACTTACGTTACTCCGAAATAAAGAACCGCTGTCCTACCTGAATCTGGCCCCTAATGTGCATGGTCACATAGGGTAACGTAGAGTTTGCTTATACAGGCCAAAAAAAACATCAAATGACTGGATAAGCAGCATTTTCTTATGCCCAGTGTACACGGACCTTTAACCACTTGACCACTGGGCACTTAAACACCCTTAATAACCAGACCAATTTTTAGCTTTCGGTGCTCTCACAATTTGAATGACAATTACTCAGTCATACAACACTATAACCAAATGAAATGTTTGTCCTTTTTTTCCCCACAAATAGAGCTTTCTTTTGGTGGTATTTGATCACCTCTGGGGTTTTTATTTTTTTCGCTATAAATGAAAAAAGAACAGAAATGTTGTAAAAAAATGAATTTTTCTTCATTTCTATTATAACATTTTGCAAAAAAGTAAATTTTCTTCATAAATTTGGCCTAAAATGTATACTGCTACATATCTTTGGTAAAAAAAATAAAAATAATGTTGGATATTATTTAGTCTGGGTGAAAGTTATAGGGTCTACAAGCTATGGTACCAATTACTTATGTACTGACGGCCTCTCTCAATTCTTGAGACCCTAACATGCCAGAAAAGTACAAATACCCCCCAAATGACCCCTTTTTGGAAAGAAGACATTCCAAGGTATTTAGAAAGAGGCCTGTTGAGTTTTTTAAAGTTGTCATTTTTTCCCACAATTCTTTGCAAAATCAAGATTTTTTTTTTCATCAAATTTTCATATTAGCAGGTTATTTCTCACACACAGCATATGCATACCACACATTAAACCCCAAAACAGATTCTGCTATTCCTCCTGAGTATGACGATACCACATGTGTTAGACTTTTACACAGCATGACCACATACAGAGGCTCAACATGCAAGGAGCACCATCAGGCGTTCTGGAGCACCCAGACCAATTCTGACATTCCTCTCCTACATGGAAAAATCATAATTTATTTGCTAGAAAATTACATAGAACCCCAAAATATTATATATGCTTTTTTAGAAAATACCCTAGAGAATACAATGGCGGTTTTAGCAACTTTTTTTGCTCATGGTATTTGCACAGCAATTTTTCGAACGCGTTTTTTTTGGAAATAAAACAGTTTTGTGCTTTAAAAAAAAAACATTAACCACTTAAGACCCGGACCTTTAGGCAGCTAAAGGACCCAGCCAGGTCTTGCGATTACGCACTGTGTCACTTTAACAGACAATTGCGCGGTCATGCGACGTGGCTCCCAAACAAAATTGGCGTTTTTTTCCCCCCACAAATAGAGCTTTCTTTTGGTAGTATTTGATCACCTCTTTTTGATATAAAATACCCCAAAAATATATAAATAAAAAAAATTTCCTCAGTTTAGGCCGATACGTATTCTTCTACCTATTTTTGGTAAAAAAAAAAATCGCAATAAGCGTTTATCGGTTGGTTTGCGCAAAATTTATAGTGTTTATAAAATAGGGGATAGTTTTATTGCATTTTTATTTTATTTTTATTTTTTTTACTACTAATGGCAGCAATCAGCGATTTTTTTCGTGACTGCGACATTATGGCGGACACTTCGGACAATTTTGACACATTTTTGGGACCATTGTCATTTTCACAGCATAAAAAATGCATTTAAATTGCATTGTTTATTGTGAAAATGACATTTGCAGTTTGGGAGTTAACCACAAGGGAGCTCTGAAGGGGTTATGTGTGACCTTATGTGTGTTTACAACTGTAGGGGGGTGTGGCTGTAGGTGTGATGTCATCGATTGTGTTTCCCTATAAAAGGGAATCACGCGATCGATGGCGCCGCCACAGTGAAGAACAGGGAAGCCGTTTACACACGGCTCTCCCCGTTCTTCAGCTCCGGGGACCGATCGCCAGACTTCAGCGGCGATCGGGTTCGCGATTCCTGCGGTCCTGGAGCTTCGGACCGGTTCACGGGAACCCACGGCTGGGTACTAGCACAGCACGTACCTGTACGTGCATGTGCCCAGCTGTGCCATTCTGCCTGGTTAAAGTTAGCCCAATGTTTTTTCATAATATGAAAGATGAAGTTACTCCGAGTAAATAGATACCCAACATGTCACCCTTCAAAATTGCACACGCTTGTGGAATGGTGCCAAACTTCACTACTTAAAAATCCTCATAGGCGACGCTTTAAATATTTTTAGTTACAGAGGAGGTCTAGGGCTAAAATTATTGCTCTCGCTCTCACGTTGGCAGAGATACTGTACCTCACATGTGTGGTTTGAACACCGTTTTCATATGTAAGCGGGACTTGCTTATGCGTTCACTTCTGCATGCGAGCTCACAAATATATATTTTATTGTTCATTTTACTTTATTTATTTTAGTTTGACAAATTTTTCCGCAAAAAAATAAAACATGTTGATCACTTTTATTCCTATTACGAGGAATGTAAACATCCCTTGTAATAGGAATATGACATGACAAGTCCTCTTTACAGTGAGATGTAGGGTCAATAAGACCCCACATCTCACCTCCTAGGCTGGGAAGCCTGAAATAAAAAATAAAAAATAAACAATCCTGGTTTCGATCGTAGCGTTGTCGATAGAAGCAGAAGGGGGGGGCGTATTGTGGGGTATTGCAGAGTATTGCAGAGTATGCACAGTATTGCCCAGAGTATTGCACAGTATGCCCAGAGTATTGCACAGTATTGCCCAGAGTATTGCAGAGTATGCCCAGAGTATTGCCCAGAGTATTGCCCAGTATGCCCAGAGTATTGCACAGTATGCCCAGAGTATTGCCCAGAGTATTGCAGAGTATGCCCAGAGTATTGCACAGTATGCACAGTATGCCCAGAGTATTGCCCAGAGTATTGCAGAGTATGCCCAGAGTATTGCAGAGTATTGCCTATAGTATTGCCCAGAGTATGCCCAGAGTATGTCCAGAGTATTGCCCAGAGTATGCCCAGAGTATGCCCAGAGTATTGCTGAGTATGTGCACAGTATGCCCAGAGTATGGCCCAGAGTATTGCCCAGAGTATTGGCACAGTATGCCCAGAGTATTGGCACAGTATGCCCAGAGTATTGGCACAGTATGCCCAGAGTATTGGCACAGAGTATTAGCCCAGAGTATTGCCCAGAGTATTGGCACAGTATGCCCAGAGTATTGGCACAGAGTATTGGCACAGAGTATTGGCCCAGAGTATTGCCCAGAGTATTGGCACAGTATGCCCAGAGTATTGGCACAGTATGCCCAGAGTATTGGGCAGGGATGGCTGAGCAGGGTGGGATGGATGGGTGGATCTGTGACTGCATTTGTCACAGATCCAGCCCACAGCACTGCCGCTGACATCCGCTCCCCCCCCTCTCCTCTCACACTGTACCGATCGGTACAGAGAGGGGAGAGAGGTTGGACGGATTGATCATTAGTGGCGATTTACCATGATCAATGATGATCCTCCGTGATCCAGAGGACCCGGCGGTCACGGACACTCCCGTGTGTGGGCCCCAAGATTCTGGGAGGACATTAATTAACGGCCTCCCAGAGTTAAGCAACCGCCCTGTAGACGTACTTTGTCTATAGGGCGTTTGTAAAGTGGTTGTAAAGATTTGAATATTTTTTTTTTAAATAACAAACATGTCATACTTACCTCCACTGTGCTAATTATTTTGCACAGTGTGGCCCCGAACTGCTATGAATGTGAAACATACAAGATAGCGGTGCTCCACTTCAGCCTTCACCCAACGCTTGAAAACACCCATAGTGCCAATTCTTCACCCATAGTAGAGGTACAAACTCGCCAGAGGAATATGCTATCTATTTCTAGAACAGCAATAAGTGTTTTGTGCTAATGGTATCCAGCATCACCATTCTCACTCCACAGATGGCAGGACCAGACTGCTCTATTCCACTCCACCAGGGGAAAGTATCAGCATGGAGTCACCAACCAATGGAAATGCAGTGTAGTAGTTTTAATAGCACTTTCAGGTATACATTAACCACTTAACCCCCGGACCATATTGCTGGTCAAAGACCACAGCACTTTTTGCGATTCGGCACTGCGTCGCTTTAACTGACAATTACGCGGTCGTGCGACGTGGCTCCCAAACAAAATTGGCATCCTTTTTTACCCACAAATAGAGATTTCTTTGGTGGTATTTGATCACCTCCTGCGGTTTTTAGTTTTTGTGCTATAAACAAAAATAGAGCGACAATTTTGAAAAAAAATCAATATTTTTTACTTTTTGCTATAATATATATCCTCCAAAAATATATATAAAAAAACTATTTTTTTTTTCCTCAGTTTAGGCCGATACGTATTCTTCTACATATTTTTCGTATTTTTTTTTCAATAAACGTTTATTGATTGGTTTGCGCAAAAGTTATAGCGTTTACAAAATAGGGGGTAGTTTTATGGCATTTTTATAAAAAAAAATTTTTTTTACTAGTAATGGCAGAGATCAGCGATTTTTTTTTCTGAACTGCGACATTGTGGCGGACACTTCGGACACTTTTGACACATTTTTGGGACCATTGGCATTTTTATAGCGATCAGTGCTATAAAAATGCATTGGATTAATATAAAAATGCCACTGGCAGGGAAGGGGTTAACACTAGGAGGCGGGGAAGGGGTTAAGTATGTTCCCTGGGTGTGTTTTAACAGTAGGGGGGGTGGACTCACTAGGGGAAATGACTGATCGCTGTTCATACATTGTATGAACAGATGGTCAGGCATGTCTCCCCTGACAGGTCCAGGAGCTGTGTGTTTACAAACACAGCTCCCGTTCCTCGCTCTGTAACGAGCAATCGCGGGTGCCCGGCGGCGATCGCGCCTGCCGGGCATGCGCACGGGAGTCGGGGGCGAGTGGGGGGGCACGTGTGCTGCTATTGGCTGCTGGGTGAGGTGACGTTATACTAAGTGCTCTCGCCCAGCAGAGCCGACCTGCCTCCGCATAACTGCGGCAGCTGGTCGGCAAGCAGTTAACTTTGAACTTACATAAGGGACTGCCAGACCTGCAGAGAATGATGGCACAGCCTATAGCCCAATGTACGTTTTACGCTAATGCATGTCTTCAGGAGTTCTTTCTCACGTGGCTAAATTTCACTGAAAGAGTGCTGACTTTATTCTATTATTTTAGTAACATGGCATAGGAGTAGGATATAAAGCTTTTATGCCCTGTACACACGATCGGTTCATCCGATGAAAACAGTCTGATGGATTTTTTCATCAGATATCCGATGAAGCTGACTTTCAGCAGTCGTGCCTACACACCATCAGTTAAAAAAACGATCGTGTCAGAACGCGGTGATGTAAAACACGACGACGTGCTGAGAAAAATGAAGTTCAATGCTTCCAAGCATGCGTCGACTTGATTCTGAGCATGCATGGATTTTTAACCGATGGATTTCCCCACAGACGATGTTTTTTTTCGGTTTTTTAACCATAAGATCATTTTAAAACAGGTTCTAATTTTTTTCACCGATGGGGAAAAAAAACGATAGGGCCCACACATGATCAGTTCGTCTGATAAAAACGGTCCATCAGACCTTTTTCATCAGACGAAACGATCGTGTGTACGCGGCATTAGAGGTTTCTGTATTCTTACATGAGACTGAAAATCGCCCATTCACATGCGCGGCCCTGGGCTTGCACAGCATGGAGGAGTTTTATATAGAGAAAACCCATATTCTGTGAAAGCGAAAATTTGGAACATTTTATGAGAAGTCAAAAAAACTGACGGAAATAGACCTTACAGAAAATGTAATTCTTTCTCATGCTATGTAAAACTAAAGAAAACTTTGGGTGGATAGTAGACATGTGCAATTGTTTGAGTCCGAATGCATTTTCATCCGAATTTCGGGTATTTTTATTATCGTTTTAACAAATGAAAACAAATGCGCAGAATCTGAAATCCAAAACATCCGACATAAAAAATGCTTTATTTTCGTTTTCGTTGCTACAACAGTTTGATATAGATAATGCCGCGTACACACGGAGGGACATGTCCGATGGAAACGCTCCGCGGACCGTTTTCATTGGACATGTCTCCTCTGGATTTTCGTCCGGCGGTGTGTACACACCATCAGATCAAAATCCCCGCCGGCAGACAGTGTGGTGACGTGGCGGTGACGTTGACGCCGCCACGTCACCGCACCAGGAAGTAAAAAACTTTCATGCATGCGTCGCATCCATACGACGCTTGTGCGGGCAGATATATCCGACGGACATGTCGCCGGCGGACAAATTTTAAAGCATGCTAGCCCATACACACGATCGGATTTGTCTGCTGAACTGGTCCGTCGGACCAGTTTCAGCGGACAAATTCGATCGTGTGTACGCGGCCTAAGAGATTCGACTTAACGCTGACAAAAGCGATCGGTGTCTATCGAACCTGTGGTCGAATGTGCCTTTATTAGTCCAAGATTATTCTACATAGAGAGAAAAGATTCAACATTATAGAGACAGTGTTGGGGTAGACCATTCGACATTTCCAGTCAAATGCTCGGCCCATAGGCTATAGAAGAGTTTGAATGTTGGTTGACTAGTAATAATAATTTATATTTTTTTTTCCTAAATAGCTTCCTTTACCATAGTGCAGTCCTCCTTCACTTACCTCATCCTTCCATTTTGCTTTTAAATGTCCTTATTTCTTCTGAGAAATCCTCACTTTCTGCTCTTCTGCAACTCCACACAGTAATGTAAGGCTTTCTCCCCGGTGTGGAGTGTCATGCTGGCCCCCTCCCTTGGACTACAGGATAGTCAGGACGCCTACTAACACACAGCTCCTTTCTCTATCAGCAACTTAGTGAGCGTCTTGACTCTCCTGTAGTCCAAGGGGGCGAGCACAACACTACACACCAGGGAGAAGCCTCACATTACTGTGTGGAGTTATGCCGCGTACACACGATCATTTTTTGTGATGAAAAAAAAACAACGTTTTCTGTGAAGTAAAAACGATGTTTTTGAGACGTCACTTTCAAAGACGATGTTGCATACACACCATCGTTTTTTTCACAAAAAGCGAGGTTACGTTCACCACTCTTTTCCATTGAAGCTCGCTTCATAACTAGCTTCTGGGCATGCGCGGGTTGAAAAACGTCGTTTTAAACAACGTTTTTACCACACACGGTGACTTTTTGTGAAACAAAAAACGACGTTTTGAAAAACGACACAAAAAATTCAAGCATGTTGGAATTTTTTTTTGGTCATTTTTTTTAAGACAAAAAACGATGTTTTGCCCACACACGATCAATTTAAATGACGTTTTAAAAAACGTCGGTTTTTTTTATCGCAAAAAACGACCGTGTGTACGTGGCATAACAGACAGAAAAACAGGAAGTGAGGATTTTTCAGAAGAAATAAGGACATTTAAAAGCTAAATCGAAGGATCAGGTAAGTGAAGGAGGACTGCACTATGGTAAAGGAAGCTATTTAGGGAAAAAAAACTGTACCTTTGCAACCCCTTTAATTAATTTGGATTTTCGGGCGATTTTTTTACGAAACAAAATAAATAAAAACAAATTTCGGGAGTAACTAAAAAGGCGTATTTTTCGGACATAAACTAAATTCCGAAACAAAATATTTCAGTGTGCACATGTCTAGTGGATAATACATTTAAAAAATTCCCATAGTCATGACGGTGTTAAAATTCGTATTGGGACCTTTTGTTAATTTACTTGTCAAGAAGAGCTACTTAGTTGAGTGAGTGAGTGAGTAAGTGAGTGAGAGACTTATATAGCGCAGCACATGCAAACTGAATCGCGAACTGAATCACACTTTAGTATCCATTCCCTACTGTATTTTTGCCTTACAATAGATGGGTTTTGAGTTTTTTTCCTGAAGGATTCCCCTCCATTCGAAGGCTGGTTGGTAAAGTGTTCTACATCCTAGGTCCTTGGACTGCAAATCTTTGTTCTCCTTTGGACTTTTATCTGGCCTTGGGTATCTCTGGAGTAGATTTTGGTCGGTGGATCGGAGAACGTGATTGTTTTTTTTTATTATTTATCGCATAGATATTGGGGGGGCACTTCCTTGAACACACTTATGCGTCAGACAAAGTGCCTTAAATGTGATTCTGTCTTTTACTGGAACCAATGAAGGGATCTCAGTGAAAGCACGATTGATTCCCAGGTTTTTTTTCCAGTCGCAAGTCGTGCCGCCACATTTTAAATGACTTGTAGACGAGTGATTTAATATTTAGGGATTCCGAGGTAAAGGGCATTTGCATAATCAAGTCTGGAGTTGATTATTGTTCCCACCACGACTGCTATGTCTTCTTTCGGGATGAAGGGAATACGTCTGCGTAGTAGGTGCAGCAGATGGTGTGATCCGCTGACTACTGACCCTATTTGGGCATTCCATTGTCATGTGGGTGTCAAAAGTGACTCCAAGACTTTTGACTTTGGTGCTAGGGGTGATGGTTTGTCCCAGAATGGGCAGAGTGTCCATGTTGTTGCGGGGGGTCTCTTTCGGTTGGTGTGGAACAGGAGAAGTTCTGTTTTTGAGCCGTTGAGTTTAAGATAACTCTTCGTCATCCAATTTTCTATCAAAGTAAGGCATTTCTCTAGTCCGAGATAATGATTCTTTAAGTTGCAGATGCGAAAATAAAGTTGGGAGTCATCCGCGTAGGAATGGTAGAGTAAATTCTGGTTACTGATGATTTCAAAAAGAGGGCGGAGATAGATATTGAATAGTACAGGCGAAAAGGGGGATCCCTGAGGGACTCCGCATGACAGGGTAAATCCGAGTCTGCGACTCTAGCTACTTCAGCTAGGCGAGTCAGTAATAATTTGTGGTCTACAGTATCAAATGCTGTGCTTAGGTCCAACAGTATCAGAAGACAAGATTCTCCTTGGTCTTCTGCTTCGAGAGCGTCATCCCATATTTTGAGAAGTGCTGTTTCTGTTCCGTGACCAGGACGGATACCCGATTGGAACAGATGGAGTCATTTGTGGGTGTCTAAATGAAGTTGTAGATGTTGTACAACTTCTTTCTCCATTACCTTGGAGAGAATGTTTAGGCCTGTTATGGGTTGACGATTGTTTGAGTCATTGGGGTCAAGGGTGTTTTTTTTAGAATTATGCCTTGTTTCAGCAAGGTTGGCACCATGCCATCTTTGAATGACTGGTTTATGAGGTGCGTGATCGCCGGTGCCACAATATCAGCACATTATTTCAGCAGTTTGGTGGGGGTGATATCATTAGGCGCTGTGCTGTCTCGCAGAGTACTAATGATTTTTTTAGTGGTGTCGATGGAGATAGGGTTTAGAGTGAATTTAGTTGATTGCGGTATATTTGTGTGGATATTAGCTTCTTGATTTAAAGGGGAGTCGATGGGGGTTCTATTTTGCTGAATAATTTCACAGATTTTTTCAATTTTGTTAATGAAGTAATCCGATAATTCGTTGCAAAATTCTTGCGATTCAAAATTCGGAGCCTCTAGGCAGGCTGGGTTCATGGACTGAGCAAGTAAATTAAAGAGTTTGCGGGGGTGATTTAGGGCTTTTGCGATGATATTAGAAAAATTATCTTTTTTGGCTTTAAAGATTTGAATCTGTAAGTTGATTGTAAACACCTTAGGCCTCGTACACGCGACCGGTTTCCTCGGCAGAATCCATCAAGAAACTCGGTGGGAGAGCTTTTTTGCAGAGGAAACCGGTCGTGTGTGTGCTTTTCATCGAGGAAACTGTCGAGGAACTCGACGAGCAAAAAAGAGAGTAAGTTCTCTTTTTCTTTGACGGGAGTCAAATTGGCTCGTCGTGTTCCTCGTCGGGAATGTGTATGCTAAGAAACCCGCGCACCTTCGGTAAAAGTAGTATTTGTAATGGAAATAGCACACTTGTCACGCTGTAACAGACTGAAAAGTGCAAATGTCTCTTACCAAACTTTTTCCTAATACGCAGTAACATGAGATTAGCAAAAGCAGCCCCAAGGGTTGTGCCAGTGGAATCGAACTTCTCCTGCCATTGTATGTGTTGTACGTCACTGCGTTTGAGAACGAGGAGATTTGGTCTTGACAGTGTGTACGCAAAGCAAGCTTGTCGAGTTCCTCGGCAAGCCTAACAAGGAACTCGACGAGGAAAACGATGTGTTTCGCCCGACGAGTTCCTCGGTCGTGTGTACGAGGCCTTACAGATTCATATTAGCATAATGAATGCCCCTTTAAACCATGGATCTTCAAACTATGGCCCTCCAGTTGTTCAGGAATTACAATTCCCATCATGTCTAGTCATGTCTGTGAATGTCAGAGGTTTACAATGCTTAATGGGATATGTAGTTCCACAACAGCTGAAGGGACGTAGTTTGAGGATCCCTGCTTTAACCACTTAAGGACCGCCTACTGCACATTTACATCGGCAGAATGGCACGGCTGGGCACATCAACGTATATATACTTTGATTTTAGTACCCAGCCGTGGGTCACGGGTCGCGCGCCCGCGGGCGCGCGCCCGTGACCCGGTCCGAAGCTCCAGGACCGGGACCGCGGGATTCGCGGACCCGATCGCCGCTGCAGTGCGGCGATCCGTCCCTGGAGCGGAAGAACGGGGAGAGCCGTGTGTAAACACAGCTTCCCTGTGCTTCTCTGTGGCCGTAGCATCGATCGCGTCATCCCTGTAATAGGGGGACGCGATCGATGACGTCACACCTACAGCCACACCCCCCTACAGTTGTAAACACACACATAGGTCACACATCCCCTACAGCGCCACCTGTGGTTAACTCCCAAACTGCAACTGTCATTTCCACAATAAACAATGCAATTTAAATGCATTTTTTGCTGTGAAAATTACAATTGTCCCAAAAATGTGTCAAAATTGTCCGAAGTGTCCGCCATATTGTTGCAGTCATGAAAAAAATCGCTGATCGCCGCTATTAGTAGTAAAAAAAAAAAAAATTATTAAAAATGCAATAAAACTATCCCTTATTTTGTAAACGCTATAAATTTTGCGAAAACCAACCGATAAATGCTTATTGCGTTTTTTTTTTACCAAAAATACGTATAAGAAAACGTATCGGCCTAAACTGAGGGAAAAAAATGTTTTTTTATATATTTTTGGGGGATATTTATTATAGCAAAAAGTAAAAAATATTGCATTTTTTTTAAATTGTCGCTCTATACACCGTCCTAATGTGGAGCATGTGCACTGGGATACAAATTGACGGCCGGCGCATGCGCAGTGCGTTCGCCACAGGATCGCGCCTAGTTTGAATACTACACGCCCCCTACCCGCCCAATTTATATTCCGCCGGCCCATTTTCGCTACGCCGCCGCAACTTTAGGAGCAAGTGCTTTGTGAATACAGTACTTTCTTCTAAAGTTTTTCGGCCGGAAACGTTACGCCGGAATAAAGAACCGCTCGCCATCCTGAATCTGGCCCATAGTTTTTTTTTCAAAATTGGCGCTCTATTTTTGTTTATAGCGCAAAAAATAAAAACCGCAGAGGTGATCAAATACCACCAAAAGAAAGCTCTATTTGTGGGGAAAAAAGGACGCCAATTTTGTTTGGGAGCCACGTCGCACGACCGCGCAATTGTCAGTTAAAACGACGCAGTGCCGAATCGCAAAAAGGGGCAAGGTCCTTTACCTGCATTTTGGTCCGGGTCTTAAGTGGTTAAACGATGGAGCCAATAATCAAGTCACTTTTTATTATACCTACAGTATCTGTGCAATAGGTTAAAAGAGAGTATGATTACCTTTGCATACTGTTTCTATGTTCATCGTTCCCTTTTATTACCTCTTGGTGTAATAATCCAAATGAAGATTTCCCACTTATGCCCCGTACACATGATCACTTTTTGTGATGAAAAAAAATGAATTTTTTTAAAATGTCATTTAAAATGATCGTGTGTTGCCAAAATGTCATTTTATGTCTTCTGAAAAATGACCAAAAAAAAATTCGAACATGCTCGAATTTTTTATGTCATTTTTCAAAATGTCATTTTTTGTGTCCTAAAAAATGATCGTGTGTGGGCAAAACTATGTAAAAAATGACGTTTTAAACTCGCACATGCCCATAAGGAAGTTAGGAGACGGGAGGTAAAACTACCATTCATAATGGAGTAAGCACTTTCATCACGCTGTAACAGACAAAAAAGCAGGAATCGTCTTTTACTAACAAGTAACCAGCTAAAAGCAGCCTCAAGGCAAATAGAACTTCCCCTTTAGAGTGCCATCACTTTGTTCATCATTTTCCAAAAATGATGGTGTGTACGCAACGTAATTTTTGAAAATGAAGTTTGAAAAATGTCGTTTTTTTTCATGAAGAAAATTACATTTTTTTTCATCACAAAAAGTGATCGTGTGTACGGGGCATAAGGGCTATACCTACGGGTGCCCTTTTGCACTAATTACATGAAGGACACGATTATGACAGTAGACTGGGTAGTAAAAAACAAAGCTTTGTTTTGTTTTTTTTACATTTTTGCTGCTTTAACAGCTAGATGTTAAATGTCAGCACTGGAAAAATGTATGTTTGATGCACAAGTCAATATTCTGTGTGCTGACTGTTTCCTTCCCTTCCAGCAGCTTGAAAAGTGGCTGGATCCCAATGTAATTATCGCACCTACTGACAAAAAAGCCTGAAGATTATTTACAACATGCACTTGCAATAAATAATCATGAATTCCAGTATATGGTTGTGTAGCTGTATGCTAACTTATCTTCATAAAACACATTGGGGGGAATGAATAATATGACATATACAAACTGCAGTCAAATGTTTATCAAAGCATCCTCTGTGAAAACTGGAGCATATGGCCTATCCTTATGTTGTCATTGACTTGTGTGTCAGCTAAAACCAGAAACTCCTCAGATGTGTAAACGTGTCTCATAGCCAGTCAAATGAGGTCATTTTGGACCCACCCTGCTGAGAACAGGCTTGTATGTCATTAGCAAGCAACTCCTCCAAGCCTTGTGCTTTGATGCAGAATAGATTATACATTTTAGGCCATCATGGACACTAGATGCTTGGGTCATCTCTGCTATACGCTTTTCTTCCTGGCAGTGGCGTTTTGGCAGGAAAAAACAAAAAAGTACAGTAAGGATAACATTTGTCAGGGATGCTCCACTACTGCAACCCTCCTCAGTTTGGGAATCCAGTAAAGACTACTAAAAAAATACAACAGGATGCAAACGCCTAGTGTATTACCAGGGATTTACTACATAGAACGAGAATGTTAAATAATGAGTACTCAAAAAAGTAGAAGGAAAAAAAATCAAGAAGCACAATCCATTGCAGGAATCGTGATACCGTAGTGCTGGCGCCTGATGCGTTTCGGGGGCGCACCCCCTTCTTCAGAGCTAAGCTAACCAGCAAGCAACAATGATCAAATATATATACTATTTAATGCATCTCTACTGTCCATTGTATATATAATAACATGTAGTCAGCGTCTTCGAGTAAGAACTGTGATGTCCCTAACAACCAAGGCCTGAGGTGTGCCTTGGCCTAGCTGGTCGGTATGCCTGAGAAGAGGGCATACCCTGAATGTAAGAATAAGAAAATGTACAAAGAGAAATAGTATGTATGAAAGCTGGGGGAACAGGTGGGTGGGAAACCTGAAATGGCGCCAACACCAGACCCGACAGGGGAGGGAGATAAATGCGCAGCAGACTCCGCCTACAAATTCAGGCTAGCCTTGGCCAGCCTTATACTTATAGTCAGCGTCTTCGAGTAAGAACTGCAATGTCCTTAACAACCAAGGCCTGAGGTGTGCCTTGCCCAAGCTGGTAGCTGGGGGAACAGGTGGGTGGGAAACCTGAAATGGCGCCAACACCAGACCCGACAGGAGAGGGAGATAAATGCTCAGAAGACCCCGCCTACAAATTCAGGCTAGCCTTGGCCAGCCTTATACTTATAGTCAGCGTTTTCGAGTAAGAACTGCAATGTCCTTAACAACCAAGGCCTGAGGTGTGCCTTGGCCAAGCTGGTAGCTGGGGGAACAGGTGGGTGGGAAACCTGAAATGGTGCCAACACCAGACCCGACAGGGGAGGGAGATAAATGCTCAGAAGACCCCGCCTACAAATTCAGGCTAGCCTTGGCCAGCCTTATACTTATAGTCAGCGTTTTCGAGTAAGAACTGCAATGTCCTTAACAACCAAGGCCTGAGGTGTGCCTTGGCCAAGCTGGTAGCTGGGGGAACAGGTGGGTGGGAAACCTGAAATGGTGCCAACACCAGACCCGACAGGGGAGGGAGATAAATGCTCAGCAGACTCCGCCTACAAATTCAGGCTAGCCTTGGCCAGCCTTATACTTATAGTCAGCGTCTTCGAGTAAGAACTGCAATGTCCTTAACAACCAAGGCCTGAGGTGTGCCTTGGCCAAGCTGGTCGGTATGCCTGAGAAGAGGGCAAAAGACACCTAATTATGTGAAGAAGTGTAGATGACCATCCGTCCAGTGGAGTAGCGTGCGCCTGAAAGGCAACCGCATACGTATCCGATAAGTATCCGCTAAGACAGGAGAAGCCACTGAGCCACGACTTGTGATAGAAGGAACCCCTATAGAACCTGCGGATCTGCTCAGAAGTCAATGACCCATGGAGATGGATCGAGCCTAATGCCCGAGACAACCCCGCCATAAGAATGAACTGCTTGTGCCAAGGGGATGCAAGGGGGAAATGGAGCAAGGGCCAAGCGGATCGAAATCCTTCAACCGGACACCAGTAAAGTGGCTCTATGAAAATCCCCCAACCCCTGGCCTACCCATGCAGATATGGTAAGTGAGAGGGTAAGTTGCAAAAGGACAACTGTCAGGAGACTAAGTGCCAGCTACCTGGAGAAGGTGAATAAGGCCAATGCACCAGGCAATGCATTGACACATGGGACCAAGCCAGACTCACAGAACATTGGTCCCACCTGATAATGCTCAGGCCATGCTACTGCCTACCAACTGACCCCCAAATCCTTTCCCATCAATAGCAGGGCTGATGGAAGTAAAGCAATGAAAGGTTGACATTGGTGTGGAAACAGCAGTCCAAAATGATGTTGGAACTTGCCATTAGGCACCCTGGTGGCCCGATGATTCCACCCCCCCTTACCTTCCAAATGACGGTAAGGAACCAGACCAAGCACCCCTGGAAACCCCTGCCTCCAGAGCTTGATGGCAAATAAGCATGACTGTTGCTAAGCCAACTACTTCAACAAACCTGACAAACTAGTGATGCGGCCCGCGTGCAGGCCTGAAACCAAGCTCAGGAACATAAACCAGCAACCATGACAACAGACATGAAAACAACAACACCCCTCTGCACCTACCTAAGTATGAGAACATAAGCAGAACCCTCAAGACCACTGTGCGTGAATGAACATGAAGACAGCCCCCCACCCCCAGCCTGGTGTGAGTGGTAAATGAGCCCGAGTGACCTGCAGCGCCGACACAGGCAATTAACTGAACACTCAGGGCTAGTGTACCCACGGAGCGTGGTGGGTAGTCGTATAGGTGTTAAGAATGAACGTGCAACGTATGGTATACGGGCGAGAAGATTGTGGTCAACAGTCATTAAAAACTAAACCTCAGCCCATATGGATCTGTAGACGTGACAGATCCCGAGATGTGAGTACTAGCTAACTAACCCAGGTTGCAACATGACAAAGTACAATGAGACATGATAACCAACGAACGACAACCACGCTATGACAGACAGATGCTATGACCGACATGCTGGGGCAGAAATGACAGAAACGCGAGACTGGGGCAGAAATGACAGAAACGTGAGACTGGAACGCTGGGCCAGCAACGCAGAGACTGGAACGCTGGGCCAGCAACGCAGAGACTGGAACGCTGGGCCAGCAACGCAGAGACTGGAACGCTGGGCCAGCAACGCAGAGACTGGAACGCTGGGCCAGCAACGCAGAGACTGGAACGCTGGGCCAGCAACGCAGAGACTGGAACGCAGAGCCAGAAAAGCTGGGCCAAAACGCAGAGCCAGAAAAGCTGGGCCAGAAATGCTGCAACTGAACGCTGAGATGGAAACGCATGACAGAAATGTTGCGACTGAACGCAGACAGAATTTCTGGGCCAAAAACGCAGAGACAAATGCTGGGCCAGCAGCGCAGAGACAGAAATGCTGGGCCAGCAATGCAGAGACAGAAATGCTGGGCCAGAAACGCAGAGACAGAAATGCTGGGCCGGAAACGCAGAGACAGAAATGCTGGGCCAGAAACGCAGAGACAGAAATGCTGGGCCAGAAACGCAGAGAAAAAAATGCTGGGCCAGAAATGCAGAGACAAAAATGCTGGGCCAGAAATGCAGAGACTGAACGCAGACAAAGAGAAAGACTGAAAACGCAGAGAGAGAGTAACTGAAATGCAGAGAGAGAAACTGAAACGCAGAGAGAGAGACTGAAACGCAGAGAGGATGCTAAGACAACTGCACGGCCAACATGACCCCGCCGGACCCAAGGACTGAAACACCCCACCCGCACCTACCAGGAGTAAGTTATTATGCAACGCAGGGGCAAACGCCATGAAAGAAACGAACTGACAGAAACGCAGGGGGCAGAAATGACAAGCCATGTTTTGCGATTCGGCACTGTGTCGCTTAAACTGACAATTGCGCGGTCATGTCACATTTAGTGTTGCTCACGAGTTTTTGCGAATAATTCGAATATCGCGGTGAATATTCGCTATTGCGAATATTCGTATTTTTTCAAATTTATTTTTAAAACAGATCACATCCTAGTGATCTCCATCGACGTCTAAAAGCATTGCTGGTATGATTAGAGACCCTGGGCCGAGTAGCTGAGGCGATCCTTTTATGTTGCCGAATATTCGCAATGCGAATATTCGTATTACGAATATTCGCGAATACTTTCTCTGCCCTTCTGTGTTTTGTGTATAAAACAAAAAAATTAGCTTTAGTTTAGTCATATAAGTTTGTGTAAGTAGAGTTAGTGTTTAGTGCATATTAGTTTAGTAATCCAGGAAATGATCTCCGTTTTCGCGTGTTGACGAGAATTTCGCAATCAATTTCGCATTCGCATTAGCGAAATTTCGCAAAATTTTTTTTTTGATAAAATATCACGAATATTCGATATTAACGAATATTCTTCTATATATTCGTGAAATATCGCGAAATCGAATATGGCGTATTCCGCTCATCACTAGTCACATTGCACCCAAACAAAATTTACGTCATTTTTCCCCACAAATAGAGCTTTATTTTAGTGGTATTTGCTCACCTCTGCGGTTTTTATTTCTGTGCTATAAACAAAAAAAGCGCGGCAATTTTGAAAAAAGGCAATATTTTTTCAATTTTTCTATGATAAATATCCCCAAAAAATATATAAAAAAACTAATTATTTTTCCTCAGTTTAGGCCGATACATATTCTACATATTTTTGGTAAAAAAATCGCAATAAGCATATATTGTTTGGCTTTGCAAAAGTTATAGCGTCTACAAAATAGGGAATAGTTTTATGGCATTTTTATCATAATTTTTTGTTTACTAGTAATGGTGGCGATCAGCGTTTTTTTTTTTTTTATCGTGACTGCGATATTGCGGCGGACACATCGGACACTATTTTGGGACCATTGTCATCTATACAGCGATCAGTGCTATTAAAATGCACTGATTACTGTGTAAATGACATTGGCAGGGAAGGGGTTAACCACTAGGGGGCAAGGAAGGGGTTAAGTGTGTCCTAGGGAGTGGGGGCTGGGCTACAAGTGACATGACAGTGATCACTGCTCCCGATGACAGGGAACAGTAGATCACTGTCTTGTCACTAGGCAGAACAGGGAAATGCCTTGTTTACATTCTGACTCTCTGTGACAGGATCACGGGACACCGGCAGACATCGAGTCAGTGGGTCCCGTGGGCACTGTCACGGAGCTTGCGGTGGGAGTTTCAAAGCAACGTACAGGTAAATGTATGTTAGGCAGTCGGCAAGTGGTTAATAAATATTTTCTATTTTGTGACTATTACACTTCTGTGTGTTTCCCTTTGGAGTTACTCTCTCTTGGTATTTCTATATCCAAGTCCTCCCCTTCTTTTCAGATGGAAACAAACCACCTGTTCATTTCCATCCGACTGTTATCCGATCTGATCCACCAGACAGATAGGGAACAGTTTCCCATCCATCTGTTTTTAGTGGACAGGATTGGATTGGGTGTCATTTGGACATCTTTCGCTCCAAAGAGAGCAATGGATGGTCCTATCGGGTCTGCCCGGAAAAACTGACAGGTGGACCCAATCGGTCCGTCAGTGTGAAAGAGGCCTTAGCCGTACAACCACGCAAAGGTATTCACAATTGCATCCCTCAATCAAATCAGAGTCGCATCTGAATTGCACCTGAACCACTGAACCAACTGCTGAACCTTTGACAATCATACTTAAAACTGACATAAATGTAGCGCAACCCCATTCAGAAGCCGCTGAGTATAAATGGGATCAGCATGTTGTGTTACCTGGCAGGTGTCTAGGGATGATACTTGTGAGTTGTGGAAAAGAGAGCAAATGTCCAGTCCTTAATTGGATTTTCTTCAATGCTTTATTCCAAGGCCCAACATGGCCTTCATCAACTTAGTATAGGATAGGAAAGGTTGATGAGGAGAGAGAGAGAGAGCTTGAGTATCAGCCCTTGGATATTGAAAATGAGAGAGCAATCTTACTCTCAGTAGTAATGAACTCAGTTCGTCGCCACTCTAGTTGGAGTGGGTAAAGTGCTCCCGGACAGGTCTCTGCCACAGGCTTGGCAGCCGGAACGCCACTTGCAAGTGCTGGGAGGACCAGGCCTCTGCCACAGGCCTAGTAGTTGAATGAGCATTAAATTGAAGTAAGCAAGTCCTCCCAATAAATTTAGTTAGAGTTACTGGATCCCCGATGGTTCGTTCAAGCCCTATTGGATCACCTGCCTCCGGGTTCTCCTCAAGCCTTTTAGGAAAGGTCTGGGACCCAGCAGCTTCTGGGATCCCTGTCCGTGTTAGAGTGAAGCTCCGCATGGTGCGCAACTTTGGCCAGGTAGGCCATGGCTGCAGGGTCCATGGATGCGCGCACCCTGAAGGTGGATGCGGCACCTCGAACTTGGACCCTGCAGGAAACAAGAACGGCGCCCAGGCCAAGGCGGCTGCTACAGATATAGCCTCCCTCAGCATGCCCCGACGAGGGAACTAACCCCTCTGATTGGCTGCTGAGGAAAACGAGTCTGCCAGAACCCCTCTAGCACCAACTGACGCCCAGGGGTGAACACATACACCTGGAGTGCAGATCGACCCACAGGATAGTTCCGGAATTGGCATCGTTCAGAGGTAAGTATTTCATAATGAGCTAGTATGCGGTGCTGGAAATGCTGGAAATTTCGGCATGCTGGAAATGCTAGCTGTCCCATTGGTTGTGCTTCTCAACCAAACTGTCAAACAAACCATGGCTGGTGTCAAAACAGATCCCATGTGCAGCATCATGGCAGTTGCAAATTAAACTAAGGTGACCAGATTTTTAAAATGAAATCCGGGGACATATTTTTTCTTTACTAGTAATGGCAACAGTCAGCGACTCTCTGCCCATCGCCGCCGCCTCACAGCCTCTCAAGTCTTACTCTTCGTGCCCCGGCTACTACTGGGTGGGGAGCGGAGGAAGATCACTCTGCCAGGGAAGGCAAGGAGATAGGCAGGTGGCTGGCCGGGACTTGAGCCAAGGCAGAAGAAAATGCAAGCAAAACTGAATATATATTCCCTCCGCTCAGCACATGATCATCAGAAAGAGGCACAGATAATGGGAAAAATACAACCCCCCTATGCTAGTAGGCATGGCGGAGTGGGGGTGTGCAATTCTAATTTTTGTATTTTAATTCTGCACTGACTGTCTTTGAAATTTCCCCTGCCCCCTATTAAATCCAATCTGGGGACAAAACCAGGGACAGACTTGGTCTGGGGACAGTGTCCTCAATCAGGGGACTGTCCCCTAAAACTGGGGATGTCTGGTCACCCTAAATTAAACAGAGGCTAAGATGGCAGCTTCCTTGGCTGAAAATGATAGGAGGGTTTACTTCCACTTTAACGATGGGATTGTAGCCTTTGCCCAATGAACAGGTCTGTCTGTTTCTAACTATTGTTTGAGTGTCCATGCCTTGGATTTCACTGTATAATGTTTGGACTGTGATGGCATTGGCACTCATCTTCTGATGCCTATCTTGATATTCAACCTGTTATGTTTGAAGTTTGTGTAGTAAACCCAATCCTGTATTATCAAAAATCAGTCTCGGTATAATCTTGAGGTTGGTGTAGATAGTTGGGGTTGGCCACCCGTGTAAGGCAGCGGGGTAAGACTTGGCAGTATAGGCTTTGCACCTAACAAAAGACTTTAACTGGTATATTTAACATAACAAAGAGAAGCATATAAGGGAAGTCAATTGTTAGGGTTTACAAACACTTGAATGCCTAAAAATACACCCAATGGTAAACAGGGGACAGAGGCCATGTCACATTTACATGACACGTCTTAGTGAACAAATAACATAGGGCAAAGGGCACAAGCGTGCTTAGCATGCATCAAGTACATTATTATCATTAGGTGTTCAACTGTAGAAGTGAGCCAAGCTACTATGTTTCAAAAACAATGTTAAGCCCCATACACACTATCAGTTTTCCTGACGGTTTTCTCTTCAGGTTTACCAAAACCATCTAATATGAGGTCAAAGCTCAAGAGTTTCAATTTGAATGCAATCAGGCAGGCAGGCAACTGACAATTGCGCGGTCATGCAACGTGGCTCCCAAACAAAATTGGCGTCCTTTTTTCCCCCACAAATAGAGCTTTCTTTTGGTGGTATTTGATCGCCTCTGCAGTTTTTATTTTTTGCGCTATAAACAAAAATAGAGCGCCAATTTTGAAAAAAAAACTATGGGCCAGATTCAGGATGGCGAGCGGTTCTTTATTCCGGCGTAACGTTTCCGGGCCGAAACTTTAGAAGAAAGTACTGTATTCACAAAGCACTTGCTCCTAAAGTTGCGGCAGCATAGCGAAAATGGGCCGGCGGAATATAAATTGGGCGGGTAGGGGGCGTGTAGTATTCAAACTAGGCGCGATCCTGCGGCGAACGCACTGCGCATGCGCCGGCCGTCAATTTGTATCCCAGTGCACATGCTCCACATTAGGACGGTGTTTTCTACGTGAACGTCAATGACGTCAATCCCCATTCACGGACGAGTTACGCAAACGACGGTAAACTTTTTCAATTCGATGCGGTCACGACGGCCATACTTAACATAGGATACGCGTGCTTTTTGTTGCTTTATCTTTACGCCGGGAAACCCCTTACGGAAACGTCGTAAAATGACTGTGTCGGACCCGCGTACATTCGTGAATTGCCGTATCTCGCTGATTTTAAAATTGCAGTTCCGATACGACGGCGAAATACAATTACGCCGCTCGTATCTGGACTCAATCCCGGCGTATCTTGTTTTCTGAATACAGAAAACAGATACGCCAGCGTAGGTTAGAAGTTACGCGGCTTATCTAGAGATAAGCCGCGTAAATTCTACCTGAATCTGGCCCTACATTTTTTACTTGTTGCTGTAATAAATAGCCCAATTCTAAAAAATAAATAAAAAATTTCTCAGTCTAGGCGATACGTATTCTTCTGCATATTTTTTGTTTGCGCAAAAGTTATTGCGCTTACAAAATAGGGGACAGAATTTTTTTTTTTTTTTACTACTAATGGCGGCAATCAACATTTTTTTCATGACTGCGACATTATGGCGGAGACATCGGACACTTTTGACACATTTTTGGCGCCATTCACATTTATACAGCGATCAGTGCTATAAATATGCACTAATTACTGTATAAATGTGACTGGCATTGAAGGGGTTAACACTAGGGGGTGAGGAAGGGGTTAATGTGTACCCTAAATTGTGTTCTAACTGTGGGGGGAGGGGGGATGACTGGGGGAGGTGACCGATGCTGTGTCCCTATGTACAAGGGACACAGATCGGTCTCCTCTCTCCCCTGACAGGACGTGGAGCTCTGTGTTTACACACAGGGCTCCACGTCTTGTCCCTGTAGCCGCCGTTCCCGAGTGCCTGGCGGACATCACGGCTGCCAGGCACGCGCATCGGCATGTCAGTGATGCGGCGGGCACGCGCACGCTGCCGACGGCGGCGCTCATGCTCCCCCCAGTGGCCTGGCTAAGCGCAGGCCGTAAGAACACGGCCAGTCAGATTTAGGACATCCCTTCGGCCGTACAAAGTCATACGGCTGTAGGGTAGTGGTTAAACCAGGCAATGGAAACAAAGAAGACAATCGCCAGAGATTTGCGCAATTTGAACAATTTTAAAAAATAAGAAGAAATGTAATATTCATCTCTTCTCTTATCTATGTTGCTAATTTCTGCTGTAGTGAAGAAAAAATGCCCTGCCGAAGAATCTGCAGAATCTGGCACTTCTTGGAGTGTCTGCTTTCTGCTCCCAAGCTGTGCATTGTGGATTCTTCCTGATGTCCCCTACATTACAACAGGACACAGTAGGGTAAGGGCGGCAGATGGAACCACTGACTGCAATGATGTCCAGCACC
Source organism: Rana kukunoris (assembly GCA_029574335.1). Taxonomy (NCBI): domain Eukaryota; kingdom Metazoa; phylum Chordata; class Amphibia; order Anura; family Ranidae; genus Rana; species Rana kukunoris. The sequence goes on from CM056050.1 coordinate 471,108,882, forward strand.
ACTGCTTAAAGTGTTTGTTTCCCCAACAGTCAATATTCCTGATCTGTGCCCGCTGTCCCATTCTCTTTATAATGCTTCCTTTATGTGAAATCCCTGGTTCATTTTGGTGGTCAAAGACCAGGCCACTTTTTGCGATGCGTTGCTTTAACTGACAATTGCGCGGTCATGCAAAAAAAAAACTATATTTTTTACTTTTTGCTATAATACATTTTCCAAAATAATATCTAAAAAAAAAAAAACATATTTTTTCCACAGTTTAGGCCAATACATATTCTTCTACATATTTTTGGTTAAAAAAACGCAATAAGCGTTTATTGATTGGTTTTGCGCAAAAAGATATAGCTTCTACAAAATAGGGGACTGTTTTATGTCCTTTTTGTTAAATATTTTTTTATTACTAGTTATGGTGGCGATCAGCGATTTTAATTGTGACTACGACATTATGGCGGATACATCGGACACTTTTGACACCATTGTCATTTTTAAATTTTTTGCTATAAAAATGCACTGATTACTGTAAAAATGAAACTGGCGGTGAAGGGGTTAACCACTAGGTGGGGATGCAGGGGCTAAGTGTTCCCTGGGGAGTGATTCTTACTGTTAGGGGGTGTGGCTACATGTGACATGTCATTGATGACCGTTCCCGATCATGGGAAAAGGTCACCAGTGACAGTGAAGCCCCGTACACACGGCCGAGGTTCTCGGCAGAAACCAGCGAAAACCTCGCTGGGAGCCGCATTCTGCCGAGAACCTCGGCTGTGTGTACGCTCTCGGCGAGCCCCGCCCGTCGGGAAACCCGTCGAGCAAATAGAGAGCAGGTTCTCTATTTGCTCGACGGCCCCGTCGGGATGAATGGCTGGTTGCCTTTCCCGATGGGCGGGTCGCCGAATCTGACTGCCGGCAGAGAACCTCGACAGGCGGAACGATGTGTTCTGCCCGTCGAGGTTCTCTGCCGTGTGTACGGGGCCTGACAGTGTCAATAGGCAGAATAGGGGAATGCCTTGTTTACAAAGGCATTCCTCTGTTCTGCTCCTGCTGACCTCAATTGTGGGCATCCCGGGAACATTAAGTTCCCGGGACTCGTGGCCGCACTCATGATTTAAAGGGACGTACCTCTACGCCAATCTGCCTGCCCGTGCAATTCTGTTGATGTACATAGTCATGCAGCGGTCGGCAAGTGGTTAAAAGATGGGCACGCTAAGCAGGCGAACCAAGCTTAGTCAGTTCTCTAGCTATGCTGGAAACTCAGTGTCCTGACACCCCCTTGCTGCACAGCCATTCACTGGTAAGCTCAATATGCTGCTGCTTCTCCTCCCCCCAGCTTTTATGCAGCTAAGAACAGAGGGAATGTGATCACTTATAAAAAAGGGAAAACATTTATTTATAATGTTTTTTTATATCTATACAAAAAAATGTACCCTTTCATTTCTATTTTAAAAGGAATGGGTTGCTTTACAAGGTAATCGTTTAAAATCACTTTAAAGCATCGGATTCGGCAGACTCTTTATTTCACGTCACAGCAGAGATAGTGACATGGGCCATGTTAGAGTTTAGTATATGAATGTCTGCTTTACAGGAAATACTTTATTTTATACATTCATTTTAGCAACCCAGTCACTTTAATGGTGGTAACAGGAACTCTGGGTAGAAAGTGTTCATAGGTTCCAACTGTAAATCTGTCCTAATGCAGGAAACATCATGAAAGATGACTCCCCAGATGATATTGCCATTCAACTACTTTACTTATGGGGCCTGTTTTTTATTTATTTTTTCTCTGTGCACAAAGTTGTTGTACTTTGGCCTTGAATAAGAGCTGGTTCTGAATTGTAGTCCTGCCATAAATTCCAGATTTCTAAAGTGTACAGTTTATGATTAGACTGGGATACTGAGATGTCTATTAAATCCTGTGGTAGTTTCAAGGGTAGAATGTTGTGATATTAGGCAATCAGCCTAGTAAAGTGTAACTTTAGTCATTTTTTCATCTTTCGATCTAATAAATCCACTGTCGTTGTTGTTTTAACTTTGGATAGTAAAACATTTTTTTTTTCTGCCAGTAAATACCTTATACAGCCCACTTCCTGTTTCTTGTCTGGCAAAAAGCCTAGGCTTATATTAGGCACAGCTATTTCTCTCATGAGAGTTTGCCAGGAAAGGAGGGGGGTGAGTAATAAGAGGGCCAATGAGAGCTGCAGAGCTGGAGGTGTGCCTCTCTGTGTTTGTGTAAATCCAGCAAGTGAACAGGGAGCAGATTCAGCTGCCCACAGTTAAAATGGTTGCACACAGGCTCAATGAGTCTGCAGCATATTTGGCAAGTACAGAATCACAGTAAATATAAAAATAATATGCAAATTGGTCGGAGGGAGGCTTTAGAATGGCAAATATGTTTTTAATAACAAATTATGTAAGCAGACTGCAGTTCCTCAGGGTCACTAAAGGAAAAAATGTTTTGGGCTGAAATGACTGTTTACAGGGTATAGAGACATACAAGTTAACTGATTCCTTTTAAAAATGATTGAAAATAGATAAAAATCAATCATATAATCAACCTACAGTTCTAGTTTCGTTTTTTGCTGTTATTTCCTGTCTCTCTGATGTACAGAGCCAGAGAGCCAATAGAGGGCAGTGATGGTTTGTCTAAAACTTCTCAGCACCAACCCAGTTTCAGTTTACACACAGTGATCACACTTCCTTGATTAGTGACCACAGTGAGAAAGCTCCAAGCACAGGTGGTTATAAGGAAACAGACAACCAGGAAGTGTGGAGATCAGAGCAGAATTACAGCAACTTCAAAGCAAAAACTAACACTGAGGACATGAAAACAGCACTGCAGTAAGGTAAAGGAAGCGATTTAGCTAAAAAAAAAAAATCCTTTAGTGACCCTTTAACCAATTTAAGACCGGCCGCCGCCTTAAAGTGTCGTTTGCCGGCGGCACAGTGACTCCCCTGCGCGAATCGCCATAGGCATTTCCTCGTTCTGACAGTTGACATGGCATGGATCTACTGTTTTCAGTGGTTGAGAACAGTGATCCCTGTCATGTCCCAGTAAGACCACCCCCCACAGTTAAAAACACTAATAGGGAGCACAGTTAACCCCTTGATAGCCCCTAGTGTTAACCCCTTCCCTGCCAGTGTCATTTACACAGTAATCAGTGGCTATTTTTAGCTCTGATCACTGTAATAATGTCAATGGTCCCAAAAAAGTGTCTGATTAGTCCCCTGCAATGTCTCAGTCCCAATAAAAAGCAAATCACTGCCATTACTAGTAAAAAAAAAAAATGCCATAAATCTATTCCCTATTTTGTAGACACTATGGGCCAGATTCTCATAGAAATTCGCTTGCGTATCGTAAGCCATTTACACTACGCCGCCGCATCGTACTAGAGCAAGTGCCGTATTCTCTAACCATTTGCTCCGTAGTTTGCGTTGGCGTAGCGAAAATGGCCCAGCGTAAGCCCGCGTAAATCAAATGGGGCGGCTTGTATTTAAATTAAGCGCGCCCCCGCATCGAACGAACTGCACATGCGCCGGCCGGGGAAAAAGCCCAGTGTACATGCTCCAGCTCACGTCGGAAAGCATCGTTGAAACCGACGTCAAAACGACGTGATCGTCACTTACGCAATGCCCTATTCGCGAACGAGTTAGTAAAACGACGTAAGCGATGGAAAAAGCCGACGCTGACCCGACGCCATACTTAACATGGCATCCGACGGCACCTGACGGCATCCGATGGTACTTTGTAAGGTTATTCCTCATAGAAGCAGGGGTAACCTTACGCGGACGAAAACGACGTACGCGACGACGGGGCGGCGTAAAAGCGATCGGGAATCGCCGTACTGGCCTCATTTGCATATGCAAATGAGAAAACAACGTAAAGGCCACCTAGTGGCCGGAGTTGTCATTACAACTACGATCCGCAAGTGTAATGGTATTACACTTGTCGGATGTTGAAGCGTATCTATGCCAAAGTAATGCTAAGCATCGCTCGCATATATACGAGGCAAAAAAAACGGCGATACGACGGGGTATCTGAGATAGTCCGTCGTAGCGCCGCTGAGAATCTGGCCATATCATTTTTGAGAAAAACCAATCAATACTCGCTTATTGCCCTTTTTTTTTACCAAAAATATGTAGAAGAATATATATGGGCCTAAACTGATGAAGCATTTGTGTTTTAAAAAAAATAATGTGGGATATTTATTATAGCAAAAGGTAAAAAAAAAAAAATCAAAAATTGTCGCTCTTTTTTTGTTTATAGAGAAAAAAAAACAAAACCGCAGAGGTGATCAAATACCACCAAAAGAAATCTCTATTTGTGGGGAAAAAAAGGACATCAATTTTGTTTGGGTACAGCGTCACACAACTGCGCAATTGTGAGTTAAAGTGCTGAATCACAAAAAAATCCCCTGGTCATTAAATCGGAGGTCCGCCTAAAAAAAAAAGCCGATCAATCGCTCGTCTCTTGGCTGCCCCACGCCGCCATCCTCGTAGAGGGAATCAGGAAGTGAAGCGCTGCGCGTCCTCGCTGGACCAGTGTGTTTCCCAGAAAGACAGCGGGGGAGGGGCGTGACTCCCGTGGGAGTCTATGCCCGGAAGTGGGTGCAAATACAAGGGGGAGGGTTCCGAAAAGCGGAGGTTCACTTTTTATGTGGACCTCCGCTTTAAGGGGGTAAATCCTTCTGGGGCTGAAGTGAATAAGTCTTTGGTGTCCATATTAGGGAGCTTCAAAATGTTACAACTTTCTCAATGCAGATTGTCCATGTCTTACATTTACTGTTCCTATTGACACAATAAATAATTGTGCGTGTATTTGGTACTTGTTGGAAATTCTTGGAGCACACCTCTTTCCAATCTGACACATTCTGCTAATTGCCAGTTACCCCAATATAACTCACCAACTGTTCTCCTCTCATAGAAGCTATGTGGCAGTTGCTAACCAACTGTGCAAATAATGGCGAGGAAAAACAAACAAAACAAAAAGCGAAAAGCAAACACAATTCTAAATGATGTTTACAGTAAAACCTCGGTTTGCGAGAATAATTTGTTCCAGAAACATGCTTATAATCAAAAGCACATGTATATCAAAGATTTTTTTTTACAGGGTATAAAAGAGAAGAGAGGAAGAAAGAAAGAAAAGAAAAGAAAGAAAGAGAAGAGAGGTGCCTTTAAAGCCGCGTACACAATGATTTTTCATGTCATGGAAAAAAACAAAGTTTTTCTCGACGTGATTCTTGTCAAGCCTGCCTTGCATACACACAATCATGAAAAAAAATGCTCGAGCAAAGTGCGGTGACGTACAACATGTACGACAGCACTATAAAGGGGAAGTTTCATTCGATTGGCGATACCCTTTGGGCTGATTATGCAAATTTTCGTTCTCATAACCTACTTCTGAGCATGCTATGGCGCCTACACATGGTCGTTTTTAATTACCAATTAAAAAAATTGAAATTTTCTCGTCATGAAAAATGGTCGTGTGTACGCGGCATAGGTGTAGCAATAAGTTGCTTAACTTTGTACCTTCATTAAATGTAATTATAATGCTACTCTTATGCCGCGTACACACGATCATTTTTTGTGATGAAAAAAAATGACGTTTCAAGTGATGAAACAAAACGACGTTTTTCAAACTTCATTTTCCAAAACGACGTTGCATACACCCCATCGTTTTTCCAAAATGCTCTAGCAAAGCGTGGTGACGTACACCATGTTCGACGGCACTCTGTTCCATTGAAGCTCCGTCTCATAACTTGCTTCTGAGCATGCGCGGCTTTAAAAACGTTGTTTTCAACATTGTTTTGCCCACACACCATCACTTTTTATGACACAAAAAACGACGTTTTGAAAAACGACACAAAAAATTCAAGCATGTTCGAATTTTTTTTGGGTCGTTTTTTTGAAGACATAAAACAACGTTTTGCCCACACACTGTGATTTTAAATGACGTTTTTGAAAACATCGTTTTTTTTTTCATCACAAAAAATGATCGTGTGTACGCGGCATTAGAGGCTCCTCTCTTCTTTTTTATACTCAGTTGTGACATGACACTACTCTTATATCAAGACACTGCTTGTATATCAAGCAAAATCTATCAAAACATTTAGCTTGTCTTGCAAAACGCTCTCAAACCAAGTTACTCTCAAACTGAGGTTTTACTGTATATGGGTTGTAGGAAAGATTCATAAAACATAAAATGTTTTAGTTTATGTCCAAGGGGCATACTTTTCTGTGAGCCCACAGGCAACCTTATTAGCAAAAAAAAATTGACTATTGATCTGTTGATTGATTTTACTGTTTGAATGTGTACAATGATTTTCATAGTTTACAACAGGGGTGCCCAACCTTTTAAAGAGCGAGGGCCACTTAAGCAACTTGGTAACCAGTCGTGGGCCACAATGAGCGAAGCAGGAGGATGATGGGTCACAGCTACTCTATAGGCCCTCCCCAATGGAAGGGGATGAATTATTTTCTGTTTTGTTTTCTCCTAAGTGGATTGGAGGTAGGCTGGCGTAAACAGACAAAAGTCTGTTTACACCTGTCACTCTGTAAAGGTGAATTGAGGGTTCCATTTTGTCGGGCTGATTGTGTGAATAGAGCCTAATACTGCTTTCACACTGATGTGCTGCGTTTTACCCACACTGCGGGTGCAGCGTAGTGCTGTGGTATGGTGGGTCAGCAACCTGTGATCTGGGCTTGCCAACCTGCCATTCCAGAGCAGGAGGTCGCGGGCCACATGAGAGGGCTCCGCGGGCCACATGTGGCCCCCGGGCCACTGGTTGGCCACCCCTGGTTTACAACATATGTCATGCAAATTATCTGACTTGGAAGCTTGCCCTTTGTTTTAGTGGTATTGTCCCAGCCTTTTTCTTCAAAAATGCATATTACTCATTCACATTCAAAATAATAATAATAATTCGAACTTCTTCTTCTACATAACTGCGTATTACTCACATATATTTTCATTCACATTCAAAATAATAATAATAATGATGAATTACTGCTACAAACAAGAAATGTTATCAATATGGCCAGCCAAATTCTGTGTTATCAATGTATCAGTAAAATTTTAAAGTATGTGTGGTAGAGGTTGGCCAGCCTGAGTATAGCCCATTTTTTTACAGTATGTCAAACTGCTAAATGAGACTTTCCATTGCTGTAGTTTAACCTCCCTGGCGGTATGATTCTTTCAGATTTTAGGTGCTTAAAGCGGTACCATTATTTGCAAGGGAATTTGGCGTTTTATACTGTAGGCTTGTAATTCTTAGGAATAACTCACTGAAATCTATCCAAACAAGAGTCTAATAGGCATCCCGGGTATGATTTTTTTTTTTTTATTATTAAAAATTATAATATAATAAATAATTATAAAAAATTATAACAAATAATAATATAATTATAGTAAAAATTATTCAATAATGTAATCAAATCAAAATCACTGAAATTTGCTCAGTTGCAGAATTGTTGCTGTCATTATTATTTTTTTTTTATGACGAATTTTCCCACAAATCGCTATCGCTAAATTCTGCAAGTGATTCTGATTTATTATCGCTGTTTTTTAGCTGCTCTAAAACAATTTTTGCCATAAAGGGACACTTTTGGTTGCTATGGGCAATCTACAGTTTGCAGGGAGAAAGAACAGTTTTTATTATATAAAATGACATGTAGTGCACAGGGCAGACCACTAGGGACATGGGGGGTGTGTATTTTTTACATACAGTACTGTAATCTATAAGATTACAGTGTACTGTATGTATAGTGTTTGTTTACATTTTTGAATTTGGCGCCGTTCCCCCCCCCTACGTCGCGACGCTCGCAGGGAAGGGAATCGGCGGTACACACAGCATCAGGCGGACATCCGGCCGCCGTGTACTGCGGAGATTCATCGCTGGATCGCAGAGAAAGGGTAAGTAAACTTTTTTCTGCATCCAGCGAGGCAAGTCCGTGTGTGGCACGGGATTACCGATCTTAGCTTAAAAATCTCACCCCGTGCCACACACGGGAAGACCGCCAGGGAGGTTAAAGGGGATTTTATACTAACAATAAAAAGACAGTTTTTTTTTTGCGGCGGGCCTCATACCTAATGCCAAATCGCTGACCTAGACCAAAAAAAAAAAAAATAAATATGAGTAAAAATAGTAAATTATTATATTGAGTCGGAATAACACTAAGGCTAGAAATAAACTAAGGTTGGGACTTTATGTGAGGCAATAACTATATATACCCCCATCCCTGATAGGGTTAAACAACATGAACTAAAGGTTTTGTATTAATAAAATAATGGATATATTAATTTGCTCTTTCAATTAACAGAGTGAAGTATACAAAGTCCCACCCTTTAGCTCATGTTTAATATATTAAGTCGACCACATTTTATAAGAAGATTATCCTATGTTTGAATTGTAATCTCACAAGATTTGGGCTACCCAGCATTCTCTGGGATCGTTGGAAGGATGTTGATGTGTCTCATGCAGAACAGAAGCCCAGGGGAAAGATAAGTATATTAATAAACGTTCTTATAATTTTTTTATTTTATTTTAGTGGAGTGTTTTGGCATGGGGATGGAGGTCCTTCGTAAATAAGCAGGCCTAGCTTGTAGTACAAACTCTGTTAGTGCTGAATACACTTACATTACTCTTCAAAACATATGAATTCTTTGGCTCTAGATTTGATAACATGAGCCATTACTCAGCAGTAGCCATGGGAAGGATAAGAGCCGAAGGCTAATTTGGGAAACACTTCTTTTCCAAACTGTCTGAGAGACAGACACAGACTGCAGAAAGACAACTGTATCAGCCTCAAGGGACAAAGAAAACATTTTCATCATAGTTAGTGACCTGTTTTCTCTGATACAGATCAAAGTCTGTTCTACAGTATGAAACTCTAGTAATACTTCTCCAATAAATAGAACAAGAAACATTAGGTGTCATATTAGCAATCTTATCACATGAGCTTTTCTATTATGTTGTTACTATTATTATTATTATACAGGATTTATATTGCGCCAACAGTTTGTGCAGCGCTTTACAATGCAGGGAGACACTACACTAACAGTAGGGTTATGCCTTATACACACGATCGGTCCGTCTGATGAAAACGGACCGATGGACCGTTTTCATCCGACGAACCGATTGTGTGTGGGCCCCATCAGTTTTTTTCCCATTGATGAAAAAACGTAGAACCTGTTTTAAAATTATCTGATGGTTAAAAAACCGATAGAAAAAACGATCGTCTGTGGGGAAATCCATCGGTTAAAAATCAAAACATGCTCAGAATCAAGTCGACGCATGCTCGGAAGCATTGAACTTCATTTTTCTCAGCACATCATTGTGTTTTACGTCACCGCGTTCTGACACAATGGTTTTTTTAACTGATGGTGTGTAGGCAAGACTCATGAAAGTCAGCTTCATTGGATATCTGATGAAAAAATCCATCGGTTCGTTTTCATCAGCTGAACCGATCATGTGTACAGGGCATTAGAGAAACCCTTCTCCTGCGTGTTTATAATCTAAAGCCCCATACACACTATGGGCCAGATTCAGGTAGAGTTACTCTGGAGTATCAGTGATACTCCAGCCTAACTCTCACTTTGAGCCGGCGCTTCTGTTTTCAGTAAGTAGAAAACAAGAAACGCCGGGTTGGAGTTCCTATACGAGCGGCGTAATTGTATTTCGCCGTCGTATCGGAACTGCAATTTTAAAAATGGCACTCGGGGCGTTCCCGCTTATTAACGCCAAGAATATGTTAATCAGCAAGAATCGGCAATTCACGATCGTATTCGGGCCCGGCGCAGTGACTTTCTGACGTTTCCGTAAGAGATACGCGGCGTAAAGAAAAACCAGCCCCCTAGTGGAGTATCCTATGTTAAGTATGGCCGTCGTCATCGCGTCAAATTTAAAATTTTTCGAGTCGCTTGCGTAAAACGTCCGTGAATGGGGATTGATGTCATTGACGTTCACTGACAGTATTTGGAGAATGCGCACTAACAGTCGACGCATGCGCAGTACGTTCGCCGCAGGATCGCGCCTATTTTAAATACTACACGCCCCCTACCCGCCCAATTTGAATTCCGCCGGCTCATTTTCGCTACGCCGCCACAACTTTAGGAGCAAGTGCTTTGTGAATACAGTACTTACTCCTAAAGTTTCGGCAGAGTAACGTAAATGAGAAAAGTTACTCCAAAATAAAGATTCGCCCATCTACCTGAATCTGGCCCTATCAGTTTTCCTGCTGGTTTTCTCCTTAGGTTTACCAAAACCATCTAATATGAGGTCAAACCTTAAGCGTTTCAATTTGAATGCAATCAGGCAGACCCTTGTACTACATGGTTTTGGTAAACCTGAAGAGAAAACCAGCAGGAAAACTGATAGTGTGTATGGGGCTTTAGGCCACGTACACACGATCGGTCAAACCGTTTTCATCGGACCAAACCTATCGCGTGTGGGTGCCATCGGTTATTTATCCATCGGTTAAAAAAAAGCAAATTTGTTTTGAATTTAACTGATGGATACCTAACCGATAGCAAAAAAACGATCGTTTGTAGGCACAACCATTGGTTAAAAATCCATGCATGCTCAGAATCAAGTCGACGCATGCTTGGAAGCATTGAACTTCATTTTTTTCAGTACGTCGTTGTGTTTTACGTCACCGCGTTCTGACAGGACCGTTTTTTAAGGCACGACTGACCATCAGTCAGCTTCATCGGTTAACCGATGAAAACAGTCCATTAGACCGTTCTCATCGGATGGACCAATCGTGTGTACAAGGCATAAGAGCGAGAGGCTGGTGAAACAAGCATGTCTGAAACAATTTTTAGTATTTACGCGAGAGGAGCCGAGTCTGCCCGACTATACCCGAGTGTACTGCGCTCGGTATATGCCGACGCAGTATTTGAAACTCGGCGTGGGAAAGCGGCTATCGGCGTATACCGCGCACCCACGATTTTGCCCTGATTTTCAGGGCAAAAAAGTGCGCGGTATACGCCGATAAATACGGTAAATTTTATTTTCGTTGTTGTATTTTATTATATCTCCAATTCCAAAACTGAACTCCAAGTAAATTGAATAAAATTGGGGGAACCCACTGGAAGGTTTAAATTCCCATTTTTGGGAACATATTTCATCTTATAATTATACTTCCTGCAGTTTTTCTTAAGAGAGACCTAAAAACACAAGATTTGATTATTTTTTCAACCCCCACTTGTATCTGTCCGGTAGGCACCAGTGATGTCACTGGGGAAAGTTGAGCATCCTAAATCTTGTGAGCAAGCACTATGCAGGGGTACATTCCTTCAGGATTTGTAATATTCAGCTTTACAAGGAACCACACGAGAGTGGTTGAGGTTGTGTGCAGAGAGTGTGCTCACTGCGTTCTCCCAGATTACCATGCTGAGCTGTCTCCCACAGCTCAGTCAGCGGGATGGACTCCTAATCATGTGACCACTGTGAGAGCCATGCACAGGGGTCACGTAATTAGGAAGCCACTCCCCCTCTCTGTATTAAAACTCACTTAAAGGTCTATGGGGTAAGTGGTGTGAAGGAATAAAAGGAAGCTAAAAACTAGCAGATCAACAGGTGGAAAAAGAAAGCGTGAAAAAAGGAAATTATTGCAACCACAACATTTAGAATTAGCAAACTGCACGTTACATTTTAGTTTTGCTTTAACATTTTAGTAAAACTGCAACTTACAACATTTTATCCTAAGGAAAGGGAACATAAAACATTTCCTGAAATATTTTGCTGCAAATCAGTAAAAAAAAGTGTAATTTGTCAACCACAGAACAGCTGGGGCCTTATTCATTTATTATCTTTCTACAAGTATAGTAAGAGGGCCACAGGTGGCCCATAAAACACTAGTTTGGCACTGTTGGCATAAGCCTTTGATCATTGTAAGCGTAAGACCAGATGGAAAGACACAAATTATTAAATATATTTCAATAGAACTAGATCTGCTTAGTCAAGTGCAAAGTATTTTTGCTAATAATATTTTGTGTATTTTCAGATCTACATATATGACAAGAGCACATAGGTATTTACATGTTTTGTTTTCTTCAGAGCAATCTTGTGCGCGTTTTTTCCCCCCTGTGATATAATTAGAATACAGGCGCCCCATTGTTCACTTATTTAAACTACCAAGTGAGATTTGTCAGTTGACACTGAAGAAAGGACAGCGAATAAGAAAATAAAGAAAACAGCTGCACCTCACAAAGTGACAGTCATGTTTTGTAAATATCCAGCATGTGGGCTAAAAAAAATACCTTGTAGTGCACATCTTCACCACCTTCACCCCTGCAAGGATTGACCAAGTCTAAAATCCTACAGACTGCATTTATTGCAAGTCAGGAATGTAAGTTAGTCTTACTACCAGAGCCATATTTGGAGCCTATACTGACTTAAAGTGGACCTTTCCCTCAAATTTCTTTACTCTACTTACCGTATATACTCAACTATAAGCCGACCTGAAAATAAGCCAAGGCACTTAATTTTACCACAAAAAAACTGGGAAAACGTATTGACTCGAGTATAAGCCTAGGGTGTCCATATGCATGCCTCACTGTGCCTTACTGTGTCCATGTGCATGCCTCACTGTGCCCATGCCTCAATGTGCCCATTCCTCACTGTGCCCATGCCTCACTGTGCCCATGCCTCACTGTGTCCATGACTAGACTTACCTTTAACATGGGAGTATATAGAAGGGGTGCCCGGCTTTAAAAAATCGGTGCTCCCCAGGCCTAGGTCCCCCAGACAGGAGAACTGGGGCTACATGTGTGCCAAGTTTCAGGTCCAGGGGACCTTCAGTCAGCTGGTACCGGGTCCTCAAATTTACCAGAGAAATTACCGTTTAACATGGGAGTCTATGGAAGGGGTGCCCGAATCTGAAAAATCAGTGCTCCCCGGCAGTAGGTCCCCCAGACAAAAAACTGTGCACACTTGTAAAGGAAGAGTGGACTATATGTGTGCGCAAAAAGATGACTCGAGTATAAGCTGAGGGGGTATTTTCAGCACCAAAAAAATGTGCTGAAAAACTCGGCTTATACTCCTCCTTTTTTTAGTTTCCACTTCCTAATTTCCCTGAAGGCAGTGGAGACATAGCCCTGGCCGCCTGTGAGGGCAGCATCACCATTTTTTTGTGAAATCGCATACCTAAACTACTAGATCCTTCAGTGGTGTCATACTGCCCATGCGTGAGATGAAGCACATGATGTCATGCATTTAATTTCACCCATTCACCATTAGCTGGTAAAAGAAAAAAGCTCCTGAGAACTTGTGAGATCACAGGGAAAGCTTTCTCTTTCATTTCAACAGATGCGTGTAATGTCATACAATGTATGGGAGAGATACGCAGTATGACAGAACAGTGATATACATTTTCAAAATAGCAGCAGGGCATTGTGAAAGTTCACCCCCTCACCCATGTCACATGTCTCAGGAGGTTGCCAGACACTGGGGAGGTTGTGCACTGGGGAGCCGCATGTAAACAGCAGGAAATCAGAGCCGGCTTCCCACAGTCAAGGTGCCGGCACTGAGGATCCAGAGAGTGGCAAAGAACCAACTCGCATGAAGACAGTACTAGACTCCTGTACTGCCAAGTGTCTGTTTACAGTATTTATAGCTGCTGACATTTATTTTTTTATTACAATGGCCGTAATTAATATTTAACCACTTCAGGCCCGCGCTACTGTCGGATGACGGCAAGAGCGCGGGCCTGAATATCCAATATGCCGTCATTTGACGGCATGTCATTCAGGCGTTCCCAGCGCGCGCTGTAGAGCGCGCTGCGGGGAAGCCCTGTGTTGTCCGTGTCCCTTGGACACGGCCAGGCACAGATAGCGGTGAACGGCCAATCAGAGTGGCCGTTTGTGATGCGATCTGTGGGCGAATGAGAGATGATCTCTCATAGATCATCTCTCATTGCCGTGTTACACAGAGACAGCGTCCTGTCTCTGGAGAGGAGGAGCCCGATCTGTGTATCTGTGTTCCTTCCTACATAGGGACACAGATCGGTCACCCCCCCAGTCACCCCCCCTCCCCCCACAGTTAGAAAATAACCCCCTAGTGTTAACCCCTTCAATGCCAGTCACATTTATACTGTAATTAGTGCATATTTATAGCACTGATCGCAGTATAAATGTGAATGGCGCCAAAAATGTGTCAAAAGTGTCCGATGTGTCCGCCATAACGTCGCAGTACCAATAAAAATCGCAGATCGCCGCCATTTCTAGTAAAACAAAAATTATAAAAAATAATAATTCTCTCCCCTATTTTGTAAGCGCTATAACTTTTGCGCAAACCAGTCGCTTATTGCGATTTTTTTTTTTTTTTTTTTTACCAAAAATATGTAGAAGAATACGTATCGCCCTAAGCTGAGAAAAAAAAATGTGTTTTTTTTTTTACTTTGGATATTTATTATAGCAACAAGTAAAAAATATTGTATTTTTCACTAAAATTGTCGCTCTTTTTTGTTTATAGCGCAAAAAATAAAAATCGTACAGGCGATCAAATACCACCAAAAGAAAGCTCTACTTGTGGGGATAATAGGACGTAAATTTTGTTTGGGAGCCATGTCGCACGACCGTGCAATTGTCAGTTAAAGCGACGCAGTGCCGCAAGCTGAAATTTTACCTGGGCAGGAGGGGGGTGTAAGTGCCCAGTATGCAAGTGGTTAAGTAGCATAGGGGTTGATTTTCTGAAAGCAGATAGGTTGTTAACTCTGCAAGAGAATATTCCTTTACATTAGTGAATGTGGTGAAAATTCACTTGGCAAAGAGTACCCAATCACAAAGGAACAACAAGTGGTATTTTTGTTTGCACATGATTGGATGATGGAAGTTATCAGAGCTTCACCTTATTTACTAAACTAGGGGAAATTTATAGCCTGTCCTTCAAGAAGACCTTGTTTCCTATTGTTTACCTTGTCCAGCCATGCTAAGTCAGTTTATAAGGTCACGTTCCATAACCATTGAATGATGCATTTGTATATAAAGCACATGCATTGTTTAATTCACTTATATCTTATACCAGGGGAGGCATAGCTCCAGTAAAAGTATTATCAAATTAGGTCAGCTGTTGTGGAAACATTGGCAAGAAGAAAAATCCTTACTGATGATCTCTTAGCAATAAGAGAATATTTATTATAGCAAGCAAAGTAAATCTTAACATAATTTGCATCTACATTTCAACATTTATAAAATGTTTTTTTAACCCATTAAAATGCCTTTAAAAGGAAAAAATGCTTTCGAACTGAATTTAGTGTTTTACCATATAATTATTATGTTTGGAACTGAAAATTATAATAATTTTGTTTTGTTTTGAGTCAGGTAAATATGAAATATTGCACATGGATATTAAACACTCACTGTACACTTTCCTGTAGGTGGCAAGTATACAGAAAAATACCAGCTGTACAAAAATGATTAATCATACAAATTCCTTCATTATTAATCAACAAATTCCTAGTGTCCATATAATATTAAGTGCTCAATATTCCAAAAGTAAATCTTCCTCAAACATTCTCTTTGTACATTCCAGTAAAAATCTAGACTCTCACGAGATGCTGTGACCTATGTATATTAATGTGCTCAATAAACAATAATTGCAGCCTCCGGAGGTCTTCTGCCTTCCTCTGAGATTCAGAGATTGTTTAGTAAAACAAAAAACATCTACATAGTGTAGTATTTACTACAACATGGATAAAAGTGTACAAATATGCTTGAATCAAATAAAAACATGGACTCTTACCAAAGCAAACACCCATTACCAGTAGTGTATTTAGGTTTTGTGCTGCCCTAGGCCTGACTAAACTTGTGCACCCCCTAATTTAAATATGACCCACTCCTTCCTGTCAAGGCCACACCCTTTTCTGTTTAAGACCCACCCTGAAACTAGTTCTGAGGGCATGAGGGGGGCATTGGATTCCCTTAATTTGCATAGATTTCCTCTACATGTTTCGTCAGCTGACTTTTTTAAAAGGATGTGGTGTGTCAGACCAGGAAGTTCCTCATATACCTCCTTCTGCTTATAATGGTTGTCAATATTGATTCCATTATAACTTCTGGCAAAAATGATCGCGGCACATATAAATGATAACTAAAGTTATAAAAACGTAATGCTGATCTAAAACTGAGATCCAGCTTATACTAAAACTGGACTTTTATCCCCATTAGCTATATTATATTACAATCCTTTGCACACTTTTACATAAATAAAATAATAAAATCCCCAGAACTTCATCTAGTATTTGCATATGATATTATACCTCTATAGAATAAACAATACAGATGCATATCAAGTAAAATGAAAATAAATATATTTACTAAAACTATTATTTAAAAAACTTTTTTTATCTTAAAAAGGACCTATAATTCTTTATAAATCCCACCCAGACCTAAAAACCTGAAATAAAACCATTTAAATCAAGTTGAACATTTAGCCCGCTGGGCCGCATGCAATTTAACTTGTAAATCCAGTACATTTATTTTTTTGAGATCTCTCTTGTTTTATTAAAACTTCTCTATTGTTCAGCAACGTCATACATTCAATAACATTTAAGCTTTACTGCATCTCTATTGTGATAAATTTGTTTAAAGAGACTTGTTTTTCTTAAAAAAAAAAAATATATATATATATGTTTTTTTACATGCTCTCAAACCTATAATTTCCTTGTCGTTTACCCTACATATTGGAGGCTGCAAAGGCACTCCAACAGGTAAGTAACACATTATTACAGGTAATTACAGGTAATGGACCGCCTAATGTGAGGCTTTCCATCAGTGTTAGATTTGAACTTATTTTTTTTCCCTTTGGTACATTTTGGTACACTCGTGAGGATTGAAGACCTAGGGGGATTATGGGAAATCTACAGGAGAGTGGTGTGCCTGGGGACGATTGTCAGGGATCCAGGCCTGTCTTCCGATCCTCGCACATGCGCAATAGAGCGGCGCTCCGGCGTGTACCCGTGCGGGAAAGGCGCGCACATGCGCGCATGCGCGGTCTGGCGACGCAGCGTGCACATGGGCGCGCGCACGGGCGCGCACCTTCCGGGAACCAATCAGAGGCCTGACCAGGCTATTTAAACCAGCCCCTGTCTTATGGCAGGTTGCTGGTTTGTCTTCAGCTTGTGCTTGGACTCTCTGCCGATTACCTGAACCTTTGACCCGGATTTCCATACGACTCTCCTCTCGCCAGGAAGTTGTCCTTCCGTACGACTCTCCTCTCGCCCTGAAGTTGACCTTGGCTCTTGTTCCTGGATACGCTGTCTTCTATAATCCCTGACTTCTGGCTTGACTCTGGACTTGTTGACCTCTCCAACCCCTGAACCTCGGCTAGCTCTCTGGACCTGTTCTCAGTCTGATCCACTTGCACCTGCCCGGTACCCCTCCAGTTACCTGCTCCACAGTTCTTCAGTACAGCTTCTGCTACCTGCCTTGCACCTGTCTTGTGGCTCCTCCGCTGCCTGCTCTGCTCACTACCATCAGGAGGAGCTTCAGTTCCAGTCTGCACCAGGATCCCGGCTACCAACCTGGACCTCACTGGCGCTGGTGCCTCCCGGGGCTCACCTCCCCTGTCCCAACTCCAGGGGACGGTCGGCGCCGGGTCGCAACGGTGGGCCACCCTCGGCATCTCGGCTTCGGTGAGTACACAGCCTGATAGTACAAACCAGCCAGATGTCCGAAGCCGACAGGGTGCGCTCTCCCTTCGAGACCCTGTGCCAGCAGGTCTCCGCCCTCACCGAGGCTGTCCAAAAGCTTCAGGAAGGATACGTGCAAATTGATGGTCGCATCCAACAATTAGGCAACCTGCCTGGGGCCGTACCTCCATCCGTGGCTCCATCACCTGGGGTCGCTACGTCTCAAGCCTCTCCCGCTCCGACTGTGGTTATGACTCAACCCGAACCCCGGGTCCCCATCCCGGAGCGATTTGCGGGCGACCGAAGAAGATATCGGGCCTTCAAGAACGCCTGCTCCTTGTATTTGGCTCTTCAACCTAGGACTTTTTGTTTTGAACCCGTAAAAGTAGGGTTTGTGATCTCCCTTTTGGCCGAAGAGCCGCAAGCCTGGGCGCACAGTTTGATGGAGCAAAGGAGCCCCATCCTGGACTCAATTGATTCCCTCTTTGAGCACATGGCTAAATTATACGACGACCCACAGCGCACAGCCACGGCTGAAGCCGTTCTCTATAACCTGGCTCAAGGAAGAAGACCCGTGGAGGACTACACGGCCGAGTTCCGTAAATGGTCGGCAGACACGGGCTGGAATGAAGCCGCCCTGAAGTACCAGTTCCGCCTGGGGCTCGCTGAAAGCCTCAAGGATGAGCTGGCAAGGACTGAAACCCCGGCCACGCTGGAAGATCTGATCCAAGCCGCTACCCAGTTAGACCGGCGCCTACGAGAACGGCGCTCTGAGCGCTTTCAAAACGCACGTCCCACCTGGACACCCCCAAGGCCCTCTCCAGCTCTTCCGCCTCCAGCGGCTTCTCCAGTCTCCACGTTTCCTGACCCTGAGCCGATGCAGCTTGGACTTGTCCGGGCGCCTCTCACCTCCGAGGAAAGACAGCGTAGGCGCCAAGCCAATCTATGCCTGTACTGCGGAGAGGCTGGCCACTTCCTCCGCGGTTGCCCCATAAGACCTAGTAAGTCGAAGCCGCCACCTGCCTACAATTTCCATGTTGCTAACTTCCCTCAGACTCATGTTGTGCTTTTTATTTCTCTACAGCTACCAGCAGGGGCAACCCGGCTTCCAGCCATTGTTGATTCAGGGGCATGCAGCTGCTTCCTAGATTCCACCTTGGCTCAGAAACTTCATGTGCCACTTCGCATTAAAGATCATCAGTTACAGATCCACCTGGCCGACGGCTCGCTGCCCCGATCCGGACTTATTACTCACGAGACTCAACCCATCTGTGCCACCACGGACTCAGGCCACGAGAGTTCCTATGTCTGGATCTTATTCCGTCTCCTCTATTCCCCATTATCTTGGGCCTCCCGTGGTTACAGGCGCATCAACCCTGCATTGATTGGCTAAAGAAAGAAGTCAGTTTTACATCTTCATACTGCACCCAGAGTTGCTTTCCACCTTCAGTCACCGTCTGTTCCGCTATCACAACCCCACCAGAAAACCTTCTGCACGTCCCCTCCGTCTATCTTGAATTTAGGGATGTATTTGATAAACAGCAAGCCGACTCTCTCCCACCTCATCGGCCATACGATTGCCCTATTGACTTACTACCTGGATCCGAGGTCCCTTTCGGGCGTATATTCCCATTATCCGAGACCGAATTAAAGGCCCTCAAGGCCTACATTGATGAAAATTTAAAAAAACTTCATCCGCCGGTCTTCCTCTCCAGCCGGGGCAGGTATCTTCTTTGTGGAGAAGAAAGACGGCTCGTTGAGGCCTTGCATTGACTACCGTGAACTCAACAAAATTACCGTCAAAAACAGGTACCCGCTGCCTCTGATTCCAGAACTTTTTCAGCGCTTCCGGTCCGCGCAATTTTTTTCCAAGCTAGATTTGAGGGGCGCCTATAACCTCATTCGGATCAGGTCCGGAGACGAATGGAAAACGGCCTTTAGGTCTCGCTTTGGACATTTCGAGTACTTGGTGATGCCCTTTGGGCTTTGCAATGCCCCAGCCACCTTCCAACATCTTGTCAATGACATCTTTCGTGAATATCTAGATGATTTTTTGGTGGTCTACTTGGATGATATTCTCATCTTTTCAGCCTCCCTTGAATTACACCGGTGCCATGTCAAAGTGGTTCTTGCCATACTAAGAAAGCATAAACTTTACCTGAAAGCAGAAAAATGTGAATTTGAGAAGGCCTCAGTACAATTTCTAGGATTTATTATCTCCACCAGTGGGGTCGCCATGGACCCGCAAAAAGTAGAGGCCATCCAAGCGTGGCCAGCTCCAGTCGACAAGAAGGCGGTGCAGTGGTTTGTTGGTTTTGCCAATTTCTATAGACGATTTATCGTTGGATTCTCCTCCATCGTGGCACCCATTACTAAACTTACTCGACAAGGCGGTCGCTTCCACTGGTCACCAGAAGCTCAGGAAGCCTTTGAAAAGCTTAAATCCACCTTTTCCTCTGCTCCGGTCCTACGACATCCGGATCCAACTCTACCCTTTACCCTGGAGGTAGACGCTTCTGAGACGGCCACCGGGGCCATCCTATCACAGAGACAAGGGGTGAAGGCTCTGCTACATCCTGTGGCCTACGCCTCTCGGAAGCTAACTGCCCCCGAGAGAAACTACGATGTAGGGGACAGAGAGCTGCTTGCCATCAAGGTGGCCCTAGAAGAATGGAGATACCTACTGGAGGGGGCGGCTCATCCCATCATGATCTTCACAGATCACAAGAATCTCGAATACTTACGTTCAGCAAAACGCTTAAGACCCAGGCAAGCTCGGTGGGCGCTTTTCTTTTCAAGGTTCAATTTCCATATTTCTTATCGACCCGGCTCAAAGAATGGAAAAGCGGATGCCCTTTCCAGGATGTTCCTCGAAACCCCTTGCACTGCAGAACCCAGTACCATCCTGTCACCTCGGAATTTTCTTTTACTTTCCCAAGTGGACTTGTTAAACTCTCTCAAAACGGCTTCCAGACAGTGTTCCGATGCGGAAATTGAGGCACTGGATAAACACGACGACTTACTATGGTCAAGGGGGAACATTTTTGTACCAACGGAAGCCAGACGATTGATCTTGAGTACCTTCCATGACCACAAGTTAGCAGGACATTTTGGGGCACGGAAAACGGGTGAACTGATTTCTCGGTCTTTCTGGTGGCCCAGGTGGAGACAGGACTGTAAAATCTATGTTGCTTCATGCATTCGTTGCCAACGAAACAAGGGTCCCAATACTAAATCCTGGGGATTGCTCAAGCCCTTACCTATTCCGGAACGTCCATGGGCAGAAATTTCCATGGACTTCATTGTGGACTTACCTCCATCTGGAGGCTTTACCTCAATCCTGGTCGTGGTGGACCGACTCTCTAAAATGTCCCATTTTTTGCCCATGGTAGGTACTCCCTCTGCGGCAGAAACAGCCAGGACTTTTTTCAAGGAAGTTGTTAGGCTCCATGGGGTTCCCAGAAGTATTGTCTCTGACAGGGGCAGCCAATTTACATCCAGATTCTGGAAAGAACATTGTAAGGCCTTGGAAATCAAGAGCTGCCTCTCCTCGGCCTATCACCCCCAGAGCAACGGCCAAACAGAGAGAACGAACCAAACTTTGGAGCAATACCTGCAATGCTTTTGTTCCTCCTCTCAAGACGATTGGTCGTCCCTGCTACCATCCGCAGAGTTCTCCTACAACAACTCGGTACATTCCACCACCAATCAGACCCCCTTCTGGTCCAACTTTGGGTTTCACCCATCCTTCCTTCCGGATGATCTACCAGAAATACCTGTCCCAGCTGTTCAGGAACATCTAACAGCTGTCCAATCAAATTTTCTGAAGCTTCAGGGGATGATGCGACAGGCCCAAGAGGATTATAAAAAGTGTTATGATAGAGGAAGAAAAGAGTGCCCAGCCTTTAAAATCGGGGAGGAAGTCTGGCTTTCCGCCACTAACCTAAAATTACCCGTGCCTTCTCGGAAACTTGGCCCGAGGTTCATTGGTCCCTTCAAGATCAGACGGAAAATCAATGCCGTGGCCTTTGAACTTGCCCTACCGGACTCTTACAGGATCCACCCTGTTTTTCACTCCTCCCTCCTTAAACCCATTGTGCCAGACCCTTTTGGCGGAAGAGGGGAACCCCCACCTCCACCAGTGGAGATTGAGGGTGAACTTGAATTCGAAGTGGAGGCCATCGTGAGTTGTAGGAAGAGGGGTAGGCAACTCGAGTACCTGGTCAAATGGAAGGGGTACCCACCAGAGGACAATTCCTGGGAACCTTCTAAGAATCTACATGCCCCACGCCTAATCCGTGCCTTTCACCAGGAACATCCGGAGCTGATGGACAGTTTGGGCGTCCGGAGTCCGCCCCTTGGGGGGGGGCACTGTCAGGGATCCAGGCCTGTCTTCCGATCCTCGCACATGCGCAATAGAGCGGCGCTCCGGCGTGTACCCGTGCGGGAAAGGCGCGCACATGCGCGCATGCGCGGTCTGGCGACGCAGCGTGCACATGGGCGCGCGCACGGGCGCGCACCTTCCGGGAACCAATCAGAGGCCTGACCAGGCTATTTAAACCAGCCCCTGTCTTATGGCAGGTTGCTGGTTTGTCTTCAGCTTGTGCTTGGACTCTCTGCCGATTACCTGAACCTTTGACCCGGATTTCCATACGACTCTCCTCTCGCCGGGAAGTTGTCCTTCCGTACGACTCTCCAACCCCTGAACCTCGGCTAGCTCTCTGGACCTGTTCTCAGTCTGATCCACTTGCACCTGCCCGGTACCCCTCCAGTTACCTGCTCCACAGTTCTTCAGTACAGCTTCTGCTACCTGCCTTGCACCTGTCTTGTGGCTCCTCCGCTGCCTGCTCTGCTCACCACCATCAGGAGGAGCTTCAGTTCCAGTCTGCACCAGGATCCCGGCTACCAACCCGGACCTCACTGGCGCTGGTGCCTCCCGGGGCTCACCTCCCCTGTCCCAACTCCAGGGGACGGTCGGCGCCGGGTCGCAACGGTGGGCCACCCTCGGCATCTCAGCTTCGGTGAGTACACAGCCTGATAACGATTTACTTGATCCCTAGGCGCTAACTGACCTTTGGTGAAAAAGAGGTCACCAGATTAACGGTGAGTGTGCACGTCTCACAGTGGTGGTGATGATGGTGGCACTATTAGAAGATTATCCATTCAGACACAGACGATTTAAACACATGTGTGAGGAATACAGCGCATGTTGATGGACTTTATTTGATCTTAGCACATGTTTATGGACTTTTATTTAATTGTTGATTTATAAGGTAGTTAGTTTCTTATTTATTCTTTTTTTTTTTTATTTCTGCACAAAGAGTGAATGTTTTTTTTTTTCACTTTAAGGAGGGCAGTTTAACAGTTGGTATTAATTGAGAAATAGGAGCCTTTATATTTAATTATTGTTAACCATATCAGCCCTTTGACTTATGTTGTGGATAGCCTTAATTGTGAACAGCCTTGAAGAGCAGGATTGCGCACGCACTTTTAGTAGAGTTACACTTATTGAGCTGTGATGCCCTTTATCCTCCTTTTGGTTACAGTTTGCTTTTTCTTGTAATACTTTACCCAAAGGTAAGTCAACATTTTTAAAGGTTATATTTTTGGTCTTTAGCCCTATTGGACACATTTACCCCTAATTCCTGGTTCTTGTGATGCCAATACAAATAATACAGAAAGCAGTTGTCACCAGACAACAATAAAAACATCAGAAGTTCAAACTCTTTCCCACGTTACTGAAAAAAAAAAGCTCCAAACATTCTCTCTATATTCAAAACGAAATAAAGTTTGGAGTTGACCTCATTTCGATGCAGATAAAAATGACTCTAAAATAAATACAGCTCTGTATTTAATAATGTATCAGGATTTTTTTTTTAATGCAAGCAATGTACCTTGGTATTAGTCTCTTGCAGTTTCTGTGCAGCAGAGCTCAGAAACATAGCGGGAGAATCAGCACAGTTCACCTATCAGTTCACATGCTGACAAGGAGCATGTTGATAAGAGGGGAAATCCAGAGTGACACAGAGATGAGCTTATCACTGCGCTGCTTCTCCATTTACTTTGGATAGGTCTTTGACAGCCTGGGCTCAGAGAAAGTTAGCTAAATGATGCTGCCCATCATTCAAACCAGAAGACCAAGCACATCTATTTGTAAGCCCTGGTTCACACTGGTGCGTTTTGACATGTGATTTGGCATGTCAAATCGCATGTCAAAACGGCGGATTTTGCCGCAAATTGCCGGCAATGGCACTGTCCTAATCGGCGCGACGCTGCATCTGCGGCATTGCACCGATTTCAAAAAGTAGTCTCTGTACTACTTTTTGCGATTTCAGCCTGCGATTTACATTGACATCTGTGCAGAAACCTGCACAGATGTCTCTGAAATCGCGGCTGAAATCGGGACTGTCGGGCGGGAGTGAAATCGTGCGAGTTCAGCTGAACTCGCACTGCTTCACTCCCGCAGCCCAGTGTGAACCAGGGCTAAAAAGAAGGAAAGATCAGGATTAAAAATAAAAGACAAATTCCAAGTATGGATATTTTATACATAGTTACATTGGTTCAACTTGGATCATCCTGCCTTGTTTCAACTGTTCAGGCTGGTGGTGGTGTAATGGTGTGGTGGATATTTTATTGGCCCCTTTTGGGCCCCTTGGTATTGATTGAGCATTGTTAACTACCTGAGTATTGTTGCTGACCATGTCCATCCCTTTAAGACTACAGTGTACCCATCTTCTGAAGACTACTTCCAGCAGGATAATGCAACAGGTCACAAAGCTCAAATCATCTCAAACAGTTTTTTTGAACATGACAATACGTTGCCTGTACTCCAATGGCCTTCGCAGTCACCAGATCTCAATCCAATAGAGCACCTTTGAGAGATTCGCATCATGGACGTGCTGCCAAAGAAATTGCAGCAACTGTGTGATGCTATCATGTCAATATGAACCACAATCTCTGAGAAATGTTTCCAAAACCTTGTTGAATCTATGCCATGAAGAATTAAGGTAGTTCTGTGGGCAAAAGTGGGTCCAACCCGGTACTAAAAAGAGGTACCTAATAAAGTGGCCAGTGAGTGTACATTAGTGGGTCAGTATAGCATATTATGTCTGATTGAGGAAGACATTAAGGCCCCTTTCACATTAACGGACCGTTCGTCCGCTCATTACAAGTCCATTTACGGACTTGTAATGGAACCCTATGGGAGCGGATCCATTAGCGGATGATGCATCCCCCCATGGGGGATAGCAGAGGAGAGACAGGGCGGTCCCTGCATAGTGTGGAGACCCCCCGCTGAGTCGACGGACACGCGGAGCGGACCGCAAAACGGACCGCTCCGTGTGAAAGAGGCCTTAGAAGAAACCAAGCGGTAATGGGCACTACAAGCTTAGATCTTTTTTTTTTTACTTAAGTTTAAAGAAAGCTTTTTAAGCAAGTATATCATAAGTGGTAAGTGTTTGCCAAGGTGGGGGAGGGGAGTAGACACATAAGTGAACTAAAAGTTCTTGCATAATTACACCATTTTGTAAAAAAAAAATAAAAAAAAAAGAAGCTAACTAGTAGTAAATGATGCCTATTAGACAAATGCTCTCTGAACATAAATAGTACCCATATGGTTTCTATCCAATTCAAGCAGAAATAAATCCTTCCTATAAATAGTGTTTCTTCCTTTAAGGCAAGGCTGTAACAGCTTTGTTGCAACAACAGAAGCTCGATGTCGTCACAACAAGACAGTAGAACCTGGCCAAGAAATGGAGGTATAAATGTGGAGTGAGCCCCAGCTATAAGCCTATGGGGTTGATTTACTTAAGGAAAATAGACTGTGCACTTTGCAGTTGCTCCTAGTAAATGAGGTAAAGCTCCACTTTGCAAAGAACACCCAATCACATGCAGGGCCGTTCAAAGGAATTTGGGTGCCCCAAGCACAGAAGCGGGGGCTTTTCTACTGAATTATTTTCCGTTGAGAAGTGGGGGACATCCGAAAATGACATTGCTGCATTGCTTTAAAACAATATCTAGTCTACATATAACATAGTGTGATATATATGAAAATCTAGAACCTCCCCCGGTGATCATACAATTCTCTCATACTTTGTATCACTGTCTAGTAAGGTTTGTATATTCAATTACCGGAGTGTGGTCGGTGTCTCCTCTGTGTGTCATGATGAGGGGCGGTCATGGCAAATGTTAGCGTCTGCACGGTACAGGAGATTCAGTCTGCTGTTCCCGGCCGGACTGAAAGGAAGTGAGCACTCAGTGTGTGCACTTCATGTCAGTCTGGCCGGGAACAGGAAACAAAATCTCCTGTACCGCGTGGTTACGGTACCCGGCCGGCCTGGAGGAAGCAAGAGGAGCTCGGCCACACTACAGGCTGCATTACAGGCTGCATTTATAGGTGGCGGCTGCGGCTGGGGCCCCAGGCCAGCTCGGGGCTCCAAGCAGTTGCTTGCTTTGCCTGTCTTGTTTTCCGACGGGCCTGATCACATGCAAGGAAAATAACAAAAACAGCATTTTTGCTTGCACGTGATTGGATGGTGGACGTCAGTACAGCTTCTGCTCATTTACTAAGCTCTGGAGCTACTGCACTTAGCAAATTGCACAATCTATTTGCCTTTAATAAATCAACCCCTATATGTCTAATGTACCTTGCTGGACCAGCAGCCTAGCTCCATACGTTATGCAGTGTCAGGGCCACATGTGCTGCTCAGTTTATTTAGAGAATGGCTATTTGGTATGTCAGCTCTAACTGTATATATAAGATTTACAGGCTGCACTTGGCTTGCTAGCTTTTCTGCATAGGTCTTAAAAGCAGGTTTATGCTTCATGCAAAAGTAGGTTAGTAGGGCGCTGACTGTGAACAAATATCAGTCAAGAAAAATACAGTTCTATTTAATAGCAATAATTGACATCATATTACTGCCTAGTGAGTTTACAGCAGTGCCTGTTACTCTTTATGTATCGCAAAGTGCAAGTCACAAGCAAGGTTCACATCCAATTAAAGTTTTACACAGCAGTACAAGCGGAAAACAGAAATTGTATCATAAGTAGACTGTTTTACAATTAAAATAGAAACATCTTTCTTACCATGTAAAGCAGTTTTATCAGAATTAAGATTTCAATGCTTAACTTGTTTCCAGCAAGTGTTTTTATGTAGTTTTTTTAGGGTGTGGTGGGAAGGTATAGAAAACAAAAGAGATACACATATTGCCAAAAGTATTGGGATGCCAGTCTTTACATGCACATGAACTTTAATGGCATCCCCGTCTTAGTCCGTAGGGTTAATTATTGAGTTGACCCATCCTTTGCAGCTATAACAGCTTTAACTGTTCTGGGAAGGCCGTCCACAAGTTTTAGGAGTGTGTGTCTATAGGAATGTTTGACAATTCTTCCAGAAGCGCATTTATGAGGTCAGGGACTGATGTTGGATAAGAAGGCCTGGCTCAAAGTCTCCCCTCTAATTTATCCCAAAGATAATCAGGTTGAGGCCAGCCAAGTTCCTTCACCCCAAACTCGCTCATCCATGTCTTTATGGAC
Organism: Rana kukunoris; assembly: GCA_029574335.1. NCBI lineage: Eukaryota > Metazoa > Chordata > Amphibia > Anura > Ranidae > Rana > Rana kukunoris. Next base: position 471,136,035 of record CM056050.1, read on the forward strand.
CTTGCTTTGTGCACTGGTGCGCAGTCATGTTGGAACTGGAAGGGGACATCCCCAAACTGTTCCCACAAAGTTGGGAGCATGAAATTGTCCAAAATGACTTGGTTTGCTGATTCCTTAAGAGTTCCCTTCACTGGAACTAAGAGGCCAATCGCAAACCCTGAAAAACAACCCCACACCATAATCCCCCCTCCACCAAACGATTTGAAACACCGGCGGGCTTCTCCCGACATCTTCTGCGGGGGGTGGGTGCCGCTGTTCTTCGCCGCTGTCTGGTTCTCTTCCGCCACCCCCCGGCGGGCTTCCTTCAACATCTTCGGCGGGGGGTGTGTCTTCTCCGCTCTCTGGGGGGTCTTCTCCGTTCTCTGGGGGGTCTTCTCCGCTCTCCGGGGGTCTTCTCCACTCTCCGGGGTCTTCTCCCACTCTCCGGTGCCTTCTTCTTTTTCAGGACTGGCCGCCGCTATCTTCGTGTGTTAGCTCAATTACTAGCGGTGGCCAGTCCGCTCTTCTGTCACGTCGTCTTCTTCTTTTATTCTTCTCCAGATGTTGACGCAACGCTTCCTCCCGCTGTTATGCCGGGCGCGCGGCTCGCAGCAACTTATATAGGCCTATCTTGTGACGTTGCAGTCCCATCATGCTCCGGTAGGTATCTACCGGAGCATGATGGGACTGCGACGTCACAAGATAGGCCTATATAAGTCACTGCGAGTCGCGCGCCCGGCATAACAGCGGGAGGAAGCGTCGCGTCAACATCTGGAGAAGAGAAGAAGACGCGACAGAAGAGCGGACTGGCCGCCGCTAGTAATTGAGCTACCACAAAGATAGCGGCGGCCAGTACTGAAAAAGAAGAAGGCACCGGACAGTGGGGGCTCCCAGATTCCGATATGCCTCCCGCCCGCATACCCCGACAACCAACGGCCAGGGTTGTCGGGAAGGGGCCCTGTCCTCATCAACATGGGGACAGGGTGCTCTGGGGTGGGGGGGCCGCAGTGCGCCCCCCTGCCCCAGAGCACCTGACCCCCCCCCCATGTTGAGGGCATGCTGCCCGGTACGGCTCAGGAGGGGGGCACTCGCTCGCCCCCACTCCCTTCCTGACCGGCCGGCCGGCGTGCTTTGTTTACGGGTCTCGTATGGATTGTGGGGGGACCCCCACGCCGTTTTTTCTGCGTAGGGGGGTCTCCTTACAACCCATAACAGACCTAAGGGCCCGGTATACTCCTGAGGGGGGAACCCATGCCGGATTTTTATTTAAAATCCGGCGGGGAGTTCCCTCTCAGGATTCATAACAAACGCCGCCCACGTGTAGAATTGGCAGGAATCCACGTTGGACTCGCTGGAATGTGCTTTTACTATTCCAGCGAGTGCGAGATGTCGGCACCCTGTCGCCGAGAATCAGCGCAATGCTGTCGTGCTAAAAACACATTCTCGGCGGCAGGCACTGTAGGTCATCCGGATACCTCGTCATCAATGTTAAAAAAAAAAAATAATAATATGCCCACATGGTGAAGTATGTAGAGATGATCCAAAGTTTAATAAAAAAATTGCACTTACAAAGGCAGATGAAATAAAAGCAGAAAAAACGCCCGTTCCAATTGGACCGTCACATCATACAGACGTGCTGATGTATGACGTGACGAACCGATCGGAACAGGCCGACAAGAATCTCAATGAGAAAAAAGAGCGCAGGTTCTCTATTTTCCTCGTTGAGATTCTGGTCAGATTTTGTGACGAGAAACCTGAAAGACTCATACACACGAACGGTTTTCTCGGCAAGAAAGCTCTACCAGCAGTTTTCTTGCTGGTTTTTGCCGAGAAAACCGGTCGTGTGTACGAGGCCAGATACTTTGTTCATGATTACATGGCAAAAAAAGAAAAGCGATTGATAAGGTACTGTCCTATCTTAACTATCTTAATCCACTTTCCTGCATGTGGCATATCGATAGAATATGCTGTTGACTATAGATCGATTATTCCTATTAGAAAAAAATTGATCAGAAAATAAATCAATCATTTACCGTAGCATGTTTGGCCAACGTTACGATTGTAAATTATCGATTGCATCTCTATTTTAATTATGTAATCTCTAAATCTGATCCATTAACTGGTTGCTGACCAGCCGCCGCAGTTCTACGGCGGCAAGTCGGCTCCCCTACGCGAGAGCCTGTAGCTCTACATCGCCTCTAGAAGTGGCCCCTCGCTCGCCCCCGTGCCCCGTGTGCGTACCCGGCGGGCACCCGCGATTGCTTCGTACAGAGCGAGGACCGGGTACTGTGTGTGTAAACACACAGTACCCGGTCCTGTCAGGGAGAGAAACGCTGATCTTCTGTTCATACAATATATGAACAGAAGATCAGTGATTTTCCTCAGTCTGTTCACCCCCCCATACAGTTAGAACACACCCAGGAACATACTTAACCCCTTCCCCGCCCCCTAGTGTTAACCCCTTCAATGCCAGTGGCATTTTTATAGTAATCCAATGCACTTTTATAGCACTGATCGCTATAAAAAGGCCAATGGTCCCACAAATGTGTCAAAAGTGGCCATAATGTCGCAGCACCGAAAAAAAAAAACGCTGATCGCCGCCATTACTAGTAAAAAAAAAATATTAATAAAAATGCCATAAAACTACCCCCTATTTTGTAAACACTATTACTATTACGTAAAGCAATCAATAAACGCTTATTGCCATTTTTTTTACGAAAAATATGTAGAAGAATACATATCGGCCTAAACTGAGGAAAAAAAAAATTATATATCTTTTGGGGATATTTATTATAGCAAAAAGTAAAAAATATTATTTTTTTTCAAAATAGTTGCTTTATTTTTGTTTATAGCGCAAAAAAATAAAAACCGCAGAGGTGATCAAATACCACCAAAAGAAAGCTCTATTGGGGGAAAAAAAGGACGTCAATTTTGTTTGGGAGCCACGTCGCAGGACCACGCAATTGTCAGTTAAAGCGACGCAGTGTCGAATCGCAAAAAGTGCTCTGGTCTTTGGGCAGCAATATGGTCCAGGTGTTAAGTGGTTAAAATATGGTGGTATTCATGAGCAAAAACATTTCCACCCAGGCCCATTGACTCAGTTTGAAATAATCCCAATTAAATCGATCCGAAAGGTAAGTTATGGATATTGGATTGTTTAGGGTTTATAAAACGAAAGCATTTGTGACCACCATTAACACCCACATTTTATAATAGATTCTTGAAGGTGAACATTCTAGCAACTGATTACGTTTAATTGTATTTTCACTTTTTAATGTGTAAGCTTCACAACAATAGTTTTATAGAAGTAAAAACAAAAAAACACAACTGCATGATGCAGTTTGTTCAAGAAGAGCACAGTTTTCCTCTACAAACAACTGTTCCTCTAGGTTCCGCACCTGTCCATGTGCTTAAATTGAGTAGCTTTGCACTTTCTGTCACTTCTGATAGGAAATAAAGTTGATTTACCTCTGTTTCTATAGCTGCAGTTCACAGGCAATGAGGGGATAAGTGAGTGTTAAGGAGTGGGGATGTCCATTCCACAGAGGTCACCCTGTCACTGTCACTCCCCAGCGCCATATTTAGAACCTGGATAAGACAGCTCTCAATCCATCTCCTCTATCAGCCCACCCCTGTCTCTATCAGTTTACAGCAAGCCTCCCTAGATCCTTTCTGTTGCTTGCCTCTCCCATGATACGTTCCTTTTTTTGCTTTTCTGCTCTTTAACTTATATATCCTATACTAAAAACCAACATGTCCAACAACCAGAACAAATCAGAACCTGTCGCAGTGCCAGAGCAGCCAGAGCAGCCAGAAAATGGGCAGGAAGCAAATGGTGAAGAAAAAAAGAAAGAACAAGAAGAACTGCCACCTTTTGAGGTGGTGGAAGGGTGAGTTACCATTGACTTTACATTGCTGTGTCACCACTGATAATGCTAATATAAATTGCACTATATATATATATATATATATATATATATATATATATATATATATATATATATATATATATATAATGTGTGTGTATATATATATATATATATATATATAAATAAAAGCAAGCTGTTAGACTGGTAAGCATGTACTTGCACTTATGTGTCCTAGCACCAAGTTTTATGAAGTGCTATTCGTTTTTATTCAAATATCTTTTTGATGTAGTTTAAGAACTTATTACATATATTTTATGGTGGTACTTTAATATTAGAAATTTCATTTAAAGACGGTTTGGTGTTGGCAAGCTCATTAATCTTGTGGACGTTTTCATGAGATATGTTTGAACTGTCTGTTGAGGTTCAGGGAATTTACTTAGGGGCATTTTTCACAATCATCTGCCATCTTTTTGGTGCAATGACACGTCTCAAATATAGACGGTACATGAAAGCTGTATATGATTTTGATAACTGTTCAGTTAATGTGATACATGTTAAAGCACCAGGGTTAGCTAAGATAGAATTTTGATCTCATGTTTTTTTAAATTTTTAGTGATGTTATTCAACTAGTAATATTTTTACTGTAATTTGCTAACATGCAGAAAAATGAAACAAGAAATTGAATTTGTTGCTTTTGGAATAGTATATGGTTATTTGTTACTTTTTGTAGAATCTTGTTAATGTGCCAAATACAGGTTTTTCATTTAGATTTTTTTTTATAAGGGATGTATACGGTATGTATGATATACAGATTACAGTGCTTACTGTGTTATTCTAAAGAGACAAATAGTTATGACTATAGTAAAATTATGATATTTTCAACTACATGTACCTAAATGTCTGTTAGAATATGAGATTTTGGTTTCAGTAGGCTGAATAAAAGATTGAGGCACGTTAGATCTTTCTTTCTTACCCTCACCACCCAGATCCACTGACCCTATACTCCATCCCTCTCGGCAATATACTCCAAAATATACTCCATCCCTCTCGGCAATATACTCCAATATATACTCCATCCCTCTCGGCAATATACTCCAATATATACTCCATCCCTCTCGGCAATATACTCCAATATATACTCCATCCCTCTCGGCAATATACTCCAATATATACTCCATCCCTCTCGGCAATTTACTCCAATATATACTCCATCCCTCTCGGCAAAATACTCCAATATATACTCCATCCCTCTCGGCAATTTACTCCAATATATACTTCATCCCTCTCGGCAATTTACTCCAATATATACTCCGTTCCTCTTGGCAATATACTCCAATATATACTCCATCCCTCTCAGCAATTTACTCCAATATATACTCCATCCCTCTCGGCAATCCCTCTCTATAAATAACCAATTTTTTAAATGTTTTTATTTTGTCTGTTTTTTTTATTATTATTATTTTTGCCCAGCACCACCACCACCATTCTCTCCTAGGTGAGAGCTGCATTTCCTTGCTCTGTCAGCCTCCTGGGATACCGCATCACATATGGCAGGGGGCTGCAATAGTAAAGCCAGTGGGTGAAGCTGGCTCATGTTGTCGGAGACTGGCTGCCTGAACTCAGAAAAGATTGCCAGCTTCCAATGACTCAGTAGGACAAAGATGGTGGTGTGGAACCTGAGCTGGTGCACCTGATCAGCAGATTGCAGGGTGACAACTTTGCATCTGCTGAACAGGCGATTATCTAAAACAAGGACAATGCTGTTTGGTAGGTAAGTGGGGATTAAAAAATAAATAAAAATTGCGGGGCTAGTGAAGTTCCACTCTAAAATAAAAAGTATCTGAATTTCACGAGTCTAAAAGATAAGGAGTTTACTTTCCCTATTCTGGGATAATGGGCAGAGCCATGCAAATCATTCCTATATACCCCTAGGCCCCAAACACTGGTTTCACCACAAATACAGTCTAGTTAGGGCTCGTACACACGATAGGATAGCCAGAGGACATCGGTCTGATGGACCGTTTTCATCGGTCAAAACTGATCGTGTGTGGGCCCCATAGGTTATTTAACCTTAGGTTAAAAAAAATCCAACTTGCTTTAAAATTAACCTATGGATTCCTAACCGATAGGTCAAAACCGATCGTTAGTAGGCACAACCATCGGTTAAAAATCCACGCATGCTCAGAATCAAGTCGACGCATGCTTGGAAGCATTGAACTTCATTTTTTTCAGCACGTCGTTGTGTTTTACGTCACCGTGTTCTGATACAATCGTTTTTTTAACTGATGGTATGTAGGCATATCAGACCATCAGTCAGCTTTATCGGTTAACCTATGACAATGGTCCTTCAGACTGTTCTCATCCGATGGACTGATCGTGTATACAAGGCTTTAGACCTAAATATCAGCTATGAATAAGCACTATGGGCCAGATTCATGAAAGGTTACGCTGGCGGATCGAGTGATCCGCCAGCGTAACAGTGGCTTTGAGCCGGCGTTTCTGTTTTCTGTAACCAGAAAACAAGAAACGCCGGGTTGAAGTTCCGATGCGAGCAGCGTAACTGAGTTTCGCCATCGCATCGTTACTTCAACTTAAAAATGGCGCCGGGGGCGTTCCCGCCGATTTACGCTCAAAAAATATGTTAATGAGCGGAAATCGGCAATTCACGATCGAAATCCGGCGCGACGCAGTGACGTTACGACGTTTCCGGACGGGATACGCGGCGCATAGATATACCTACATGGGGCTGGAGTATCCTATGTTAGGTATAGGCGTCGTCATCGCGTCGGGAAAAAAAAAAAAAACGTCGCTTGCGTAAAACGGTCATGAATGGGAATGTGACGTCATTGACGTTCATTCACAGATTTTGGAGCATGCGCACGGGGATGTTTTGACACTCGACGCATGCGCAGTACGTCGGCGGCGGGATCGCGCGTAGTTAGCATACTACACGCCCCGTACCCGCGACATTTGAATTCCGCCGGCTCATTTGCGATGCGCTGCCGCAACTTTAGGAGCAAGTGCTTCGTGAATGACAGCACTTGCTCCTAAAAATTCGGCAGCGCAACGCAAATCAGAAGCGTTACTCCAGAGCAAAGATGCTCTGGAATACGTGAATCTGGCCCTATGTGATAGTGTGAAACGCGTCATCTTTTTCATCTTTTTTTTTGCTGTGACATGTTTGTTTTGTGACCAGTTTTATTAAAAAGGAACATCCTAGTTTTTTTCTACAAATCTTGCATATCAATGCAGCGCCGGCACCCAAGTGTTTGGATTCAGTCATCTAGTTCTCTGGGACTTTGGAGCGGTTAAACTCTTTCTCTCACTTTAGACCTAAATAGTTATATAATATTCGGCTACATCTGTGCTATAAACTGATGGTTCAAGAAACTTTAATATGTATCTGTCTTAGTTGTCTAAAGTCTACAAAATACATATTACAATGGGAAGTTTTCAATGGGATAGTTACCAATGAATTTCTTCTTCAACAAACTGACCTGTTTTTACTGTACCCAAAGCAGAAACAGCAATGACCTCCTCTCTGGTTACAATCACAACCACAGCTGCTCAACAAACAATATACATATAACCCTGTTACATGTCTATTTTTACCCTCAATACCCCATGTAAGTAGTGAGCAAAACATTGTATTGCTGTTAATAAGAGACAGCTCTTATGCACCTATTGTACAACATTTTAGATTAAAAGACAGCATTTCCTAAAATCAGGATGGTGACATAAATGTTTGTTTGCAAAGTTGTTTTCTGGGGTAGAAATCTTTTTGTTTATAAATTGACTAATACATTTTTTTTTAATGTATTCTCATACATTTGTCGCATACCAATTTAGATCAAAGCTGTGCAGGAAGGGCATTATAAGCAAACTATTTGTATATACATACAGAGATAAAACTAAAACCATCTATCATGTAGGAATGAGTGGAACACCCCCCCCCCCCCCCCCCGATTCGGTTCGTAGAAAGTAAATGCGAACAGACAAAAAATGTGTGCGAACACAGTTAAAGTCTATGGACACAAACGTGAAAAATCAAAAGTGCTCATTTTAAAAGCTTATATGCAAGTTATTGCCATAAAAAGTGTTTGGGGACCCGGGTCCTGCCCCAGGGGACATGTATCAATGCATACAAAAGTTAAAAAAATTGCATTTTTTTTAGGAGCAATAGTTTTAATAATGCTTAAAGTGAAACAATAAAAATGAAATATTCCTTTAAATATCATGCCTAGAGGGGTCTCCTTAGTCTGCCTGTAAATTAGCGCATCGTTCTCATGTTTATATCAGTACCACAGCAAAATTACTTTTCTAAAAGAAAACATTTAATTTAAAACTGCTTGCAGCTGTAAAGTACTGTCGGATCATGGCAATATAGATAAAAATCATTGAAAAAAACGGCGTGGGTTTCCCCCCCAGTCCATTACCAGGCCCTTTGGGTCTAATATGAATATTATTGTATACCCATGCCAAAAATACCCCAAAAAATGGCGTGGATGTCCCCCCGAAAATCCATACCAGCCCCCTCTGGTCTAGTATGGATATAAAGGGGATTCCCGCACCAAAATTTAAAAAGAAATAGCGTGGGGGTCCCCCAGACCCACAGGCACTATATATCCTGACCAGCAGTATATATACTATATGGACTGCCCTATATACTCTATATTGCGTCTTAGGTGTTGGTGGTGTCAGAACACTGTAAGCGGTTACAGTTACTCTTTTTGGGCGCAGGAATGGGCACTACTGTGAAATTTTATATCAAAAATTGTAAGTACATGCCCCTGTTAACCAGGGGCAGAAAAATTGTGCCTTTGGTTTTTGTAGCACCAGAACACTGAAACCCCCTCACAGTTACTCTTGTTGGGTGCAGGAACAGGTCCTGCTGTGAAATATTATATCGAAAATTGTAATTACATGTCCCTGTTAAACAGAGGCTGAAAAATTGGGCATTGGGTGGTGGTGGTGGCGCCCTAAACCAAAAATATTGCTGAAAGCTAGCATCATCAAGAGTGAGGAGGAATAGGATAGGCAGCATAGGCAGTCTTCAAGGAATCCCAGATTCATAGAAAATGTAATCAGTTACATTAGCATCAGCTGCTTGATATCTGCTGATCCAGGACTGATTCATATTTATAAATGTAAGCCTATCAACAGAGTCTGTGGGCAGGCGCACTCTTTGATCTGTTACAAACCTTCCAGCAGCACTGAATGTGCATTCAAAAAGCACGCAGGATGCAGGACAGGCCAGTAGCTCGATTGCATATACAGCAAGTTCTGGCCAGTGGTCCATCCTAAAGACCCAGTAACCCAGTGGATGCTCTTTTGGAAAGATATCCAAGCCTGCTCTTGCCCCTAGATATTCCTGCACCATATAATGCAAACGCTGGTGATGGTTGCTTGAACCAAACTGACCTTGGCGCTGAGGATTGAAAAATTGTTAGGCATCGGTCACTCTGCCACCTTCTCCACCGCTCTTTCTCTGACTGAACGAAGCCTCAGAAACACGTTATCTAGCACCTGGAAATAGTAACCACCAAGAGTCTGGAGATGCAAACCTTTCTTTCAAGGCCTCCTGAAGATGTTTTATCCTCTGCTCCCTCTGCGAAGGCAGAATGAGGGTCTACCTTTGTAACGTGGATCAAGAAAAGTTGCCAGTCAGTAATTATCCCTCTCCTTGATACCACAAATCCTAGAGTCTTTTTGCAGGCTTTGCAGAATCAGGGAGACCATGCAGCATTAGTTTGCAGAGGCACTCGATTCTAAATCCTCTGGGTCACTAGGGATCACATTATCTGTAACTACCTCCTCCCAGCCACGTACAACTCCTGGTTGGTTACATTTGCTTTGAATGTCAGCCAGCCGAGCAACGGCATTGTATGACCGGCAGAAATGACCACAGACTTTACTGGCCTGCCCAGGAGATCTTGTAAGCCTGGGTACCTGGTCAAGCACCTCTGCACCACCAAATTCAGGACATGTGCCAAACATGGAACACGAGTCAAGTGTCCCTGTCGGAGGGTGGAGAGAAGGTTGGTGCCATTGTTGCATACAATTATTCCTGGCTGAAGCTGGCATGGCATCAACCACCTCTAAGCCTGTCCCTGCTGAGCTGACAGAATCTCTGCCAAAGTGTGGCTCCTGTCCCCCAGGCAGACCAACTCAAGCACCGTTTGACATGTCGAAAAAGGCCCACACCAAGGAATTTTAAAAGTCAGCGGGGAGTCAGCAACTCCTTGCACCCACGGAGCTCTGTGGTGTGATGCAATAGGGTGGCTGCCCTTAAGCTGCCACCTAGAGGACATCCTGCCTGGTTGAAGTTGTGCATCCTCACTTTCCTCCTCTCTTCTCTCAGGCACCCAAGTACAGTCAGTGACCTCATCATCCCCTCAATCTTCATCACTGGAGAAAACTTGGCAGTATGCTGCAGCTGGGGAAAATGACTGCCAGTTTCTTGACCTTCTGTGGCACCCCCTCTTTCTAGGCACATGTTACTCTCTTCCTCAACCTGTGAACCAACATTGGAGCCTTCAAATTTCTGTGCATCCTCCAGCATGTAACCGTCACTGTGGTCGAATAATTCTGGGGACTCCTCCATGCATGATGATGGGGCTACGGAAGGAGTGACTGTGGACAAGGAGCCGGTGGAATAGGCTGCTTTTTGGCAGCTGATTTAATACATTGCCTGGAGTGTATTAGAAACCGTACACCACCGAATGCACTTTGTATATAGGCTACATAGGATGCATATATATATATATATATATATATATATATATATATATATATATATATATATTAGACTGTGTATATATATATATATATATATATATATATATATATATATATATATATATATATATATATATAAAATAATACACTGCCTGTGCTGACTGAATATAGAGTAAACTCTGAATGAATTGTCTATGCTAAATGCAGAGTATATACAGTTGTGCTCATAAGTTTACATACCCTGGCAGAATTTATGATTTCTTGGCCATTTTTAATAAAATATGAATGATAACACAAAAACTTTTCTTTCACTCATGGTTAGTGTTTGGCTGAAGCCATCAATCAACTATTTTTTTAATTATAATGAAAAACAGAAATTACCCAAATGACCATAATCAAAAGTTTACATAACCCAGTTCTTAATATCGTGTATTGCCCCCTTTAACATCAATGACATCTTGAAGTCTTTTGTGGTATTTGTGGATGAGGCTCTTAAAGATCGTAAAGCTGCCCCTTCGTCTTGGCAAAAAGCCTCCAGTTCCTGTAAATTCTTGGGCTGTCTTAGATGAACTGCACATTTGAGATCTTCCCAGAGTGGCTCAGTGACATTGAGGTCAGGAGACTGAGGTGGCCACTCCAGAACCTTCACTTTATTCTGCTGTAGCCAATGACAGGTCGACTTGGCCTTGTAAATTTGGATCATTGTAATGTAGGAATGTCCAAGTACATGCGCAGGTTCCTGGCTGATGAATGCCAATGTTCCTCCAGTATTTTTTGATAACATACTGCTTTCATCTTGCCATCAATTTTGACCAAATCTCCTGTGCCTTTGTAGCTCACACATCCCTCCGTGTTTCACAGTAGTAGTTTATGGTTGTGGCAAAAAGCTAAATTTTGGTCTCATCAATCCAAACGACTCTGTGCCAGAAGGTTTCAGGCTTGTCTCTGTGCTGTTTGGTGTATTGTAAGCAGGATACTTTGTGGCATTTATGTAGTAATTGCTTTCTTCCGGTGACTCAACCATGCAGCCCATATTTCTTCAAGTGCCTCCTTATTGTGCATCTTGCCACACCACATGTTTTCAGAGAGTCCTGTATTTCACCTGAAGTTATTTGTGTTTGTTTTTTTTTTTTTTTGCATCCCGAACAAGTTTCCTTGCAGTTGTTTTTGAAACTTTCGTTTGTCTACCTGACTGTGGTTTGGTTTCAACAGAACACCTAATTTTCCACTTCTTGATCAGAGTTTCAGCACTACTGACTGGCTTTTTCAATTCCCTGGATATCTTTTTGCATTCCTTTGCTGTTTTATACAGTTCAACTACCCTTTCCTGCAAACCCTCTGATAATTATTTTGCTTTCCCCATGTCTCAGAATCCAGAAACGTCAGTGGAGCACTGGCTGAAAGGTGCAAGGGTCTGTCAGGAGTCCAGAAACTCATTGACCTTTTATACACACACAGCAATTGCAAGCAAACAGATCACAGGTGAAGATGGTTACCTTTAATAGCCATTCAACCCTCTTTGTGTCAACTTGTGTGCATGTTATCAGGCCAAAATCACCAGGGTATGTAAACTTTTGATCAGGGTCATTTGGGTAGTTCCTATTTTCATTATGTTAAAAAGAGTAAACACAGTTGATTGATAATAAATGACTTCAGCCAAACACTAATCATGAGTGAAAGAAAAGTTTTTGTGTTATTCATACTCTCTAAAAAATGGCCAAGAAATCATAAATTCTGCCTGGGTATGTAAACTTATGAGCACTAATATATATATAAAAAATATATATATATATATATATATATATATATATACATATACCGTATTTTCCAGCGTATAAGATGACCTTTTGTATGTGTAGCGCTTACCCCCTAAGGAGCGGCTGAATTTGTTGGGTCTTCTGGTCCTCCTCCGCAACACTCGATCCACCGCACACCAGCACACCTGAGGAAAGTCCCTAATACCAATCCCCCTGACTGAGTTATGATGCAATAGCACCAGAATTTTTTCTGAGTGACAAGTAACTCTTCAAGACACCAGAAAATTAAAGCAAATATCAATTTTACTCATGAAAGATCAATACCAGTTAACAAATTAATCATCACACATACAGTTAATATAATACATATAGTACAAGGTGATAGCTCCCTAACACCCTCTTCCTGCGGCCGCAGGGATTGAACTGGTAAGATTATGTATGCTGCGCAGCAGTCAGCAAGATTACTTTAAACTAACTGTGGTACTTTACCCACTAGAAACCCCTTTAAACAGTTTACTGAACTATATGTCCCAATCTGCAAGGCCTTGCTGCAGGAGTGTAAGTGCACTAGTCCGAGGTCTTCGTTTTCTTCGCTAGCAAAAAATAGAAAGGGCCCTATTTGTAATCCAACAGGGGTATCTGTAGTATCCGATGCAAACAACCGGTGAGCGAATCTTTTAGCAGCAGACCGCTCAACAGTGGGCTAACGTTCTCGGGCCCTGCGACAAGTATTTGAGTATGTCTCTGGAACCCTCCGATGGTACTGGTCTAGTGTTCTCCACAACACAGCTCAGATAGTCCCTCAGATGTGTGTGTGTGAGTGTGGTATAGTATGAAACAGTTGGGCGCAAGCCCTCTCACCACACACGGCCCTGGTGACTGGGATCCTCTCGGCACGCGACCCCCGTCGGATCTCCAACGCTCGTCCGATCACACGGCTCTTGTCTCAGGGGAACTGCAGGAAACTCTTTACTGCTGCCCAGACATCGCTGGCTGCTTTCCACGAGGTAGGCCGGAGTTCAGTCACACACTCACAGGAACAGTTCCTCACAGGTCTGTGTCCCAGGCTGGAAAGAGAGTTAAAAAAACTGCCATCCGGTCTTTTTTTCTGTTCCCAAGATCCTTTGCTCCCCTGGGCGTTCCTGGGAGTGGCATTCCCCTCCTTCCTGGGTTGTTCCAGAAAAAAGTAAAACTTTGAGCCCGACGTCCCACTTCTGGTCAGCAGAGGGCACCAAATGTCTATTTTACATACACTCCTGCATAATCCTCTCTAAAGCATAAGCTGACACCGCTACACTCTCCCCCCACTTAAATCCTTTGGGTCCCCCCAAAGGGTAATCTGTATCAATCTTAGATGCAACATAAAATTTGGCTAGACCGCTCTACTATCTATATTGCACATAGATATGTGCAGTCTGTGACAACGTCTAGCAAGTGGGACAGGCAGAGGGACACTCCACCAAGGTGTGCTGATGTCCCGTTTTGGGCACGTGGCCTTTGACACTTCCGTGAGTACAGTGGGCACTTCAGGAGATCTGTGTACAGTCACAATAGCTTCTTCTGTGCTGTTTCCTACTGAATTGTACGTGAGTCTCTGAGGAGGTCGCACCAGGCGTTTTGGCCTTGTTTCTAGAAGCCTGGATGGACCTTCGTCTGCTGAGCTCTCTTCTTCCTGTTGTGTTAGCTGAGGCAGTTCAGTGACCTCCTCTTCCTGAGCAACAGAAACATCCTCAGGTTCGGAGGCTTCCGGCAAAGAATCCTCCATTTGAGAAGATAAGGAGACATTCTCATCAGTTTGGGGCACAAATTCCGGAGCATCCGGTCTCAAGGTACTTGAGTCCTGCTCAGAAATTGGATTGACTGAATGAACATCCATAGAGTCAGATGGCCACATCCAGCTCGGACACCCATCCCCCTCATCACTATCATCCTCACTTTCTAATGTGGGTGGTGGTTGCTGTGACCGAGTGACAGGTGTTTTCCGAGAGGTGGAAGGAGTGGGTGAAGGAGACTCATCTCTCTCTGGTATCCGAACAGCCTCATTTAAGGGTAGGAGATGGTTCCGATGCCAATTCTTCAATGGCCCAGTTTTTCCCTCTGGTCTGATTTGGTACACTGGCAGGCCAGGCAATTGCTGACAAATGACATAAATTTGGGAACTCCATCTATCGGCCAGTTTGTGCTTGGCTGAGGCACCTACATTTTTCAATAGAACTCGATCGCCAGGCTGTAGGTCCTGCACACGAACTCTCAGATCATAATTTCGCTTATTCCTCTGTTCTCTACCCCCGGATGTTGAACGGGCCTTTTCAAAGGCAGAAACCAAATTCTTCCTCAGTCGGTCTACGTAACCTTCATGAGAGGCAACAGACGTTTGGTCAAGAGAGAGACCAAAGGCCAAATCCACAGGCAGCCGGGCTTCTCTTCCGAACATGAGCCGGTATGGTGAGTATCCGGTCACATCACTTTCTGTACTGTTGTAGGCATGCACAATGGTAGAGATATGCCGACTCCAGTGCTGTTTTTCTTTGGTGGACAGTGTTCCCAACATATTTAATAAAGTCCGATTGAACCTCTCTGGTTGTGCGTCACCCTGGGGGTGGTAAGGGGAAGTTCTTGATTTTTGAATCCCTAACAGATCCAAGAGCTGCCGGATGAGTCGACTCTCAAAATCTCTGCCTTGGTCGGAATGAATTCTTTGGGGTAGCCCATAATGGACAAAGAACTTCTCCACTAGTACCTTGGCCACTGTGGGAGCACGTTGATCCTTGGTTGGAAAGGCTTGAGCATAGCGAGTAAAGTGGTCTGTCACCACCAGGATATTTCCTTGTCCACTGGTGTCGGGCTCTAAACACAAAAAGTCTATGCACACTAAATCCATAGGGCCTTGACTCTGCAGATGGCTCATTGGAGCCGTTTTAGAAGGTAGAGTTTTCCTCTGGATACACCTCAAGCAGGAATGGCAATAGCCTTCGACCTCGGATCTCATACAGGGCCAATAAAATCTGTCACGGACCAGTTTGAAAGTTCTCTCTGTGCCCAAATGACCATGATCATCGTGTAAAGCCTTCAACACACTTTCTCTATGTTTCTCGGGGAGGAACAATTGCTGTTTCTCTTCTGCGCCATCCGAGGGGCCCCTTCGGTAGACCACCCCGTCTAGCACTCTCAACCTCTCCCACTCTTTGTGGATCAACCGAGCCTCCTTCGGCGAATCAGTTAGCAAAAGTCCCCTTTGGTTGTCTCTCAAGGCCCTCAGTGTCAATCCGATTAAGGGGTCTTCGGCCTGATCCACCCTTAAATCCTTTTGTGTGAAAGTAGGCAGGCCTTCACTCCTCAGTTGTGCAGGATGGCAGTACAGCTTGGGGACACCGGCAGCCATGACTCCTATGGCCTCTGCGCCAATCACTCCCCTGGCTCTACATTCCACCCCTTGGCATAGGGCTTGGACCCCGTCTGGTGTTAAATGGGTCCATTCTGATTCTGGGGCCTCTGTACTGTAAGGTCTCCTGGACAGGGCATCCGCATCCTGGTTGTTGACCCCGGGGCGGTACTTGAGACTGAAGCGGAACCCTGACAAGGCGGCTAACCACCTGTGTCCAGTGGCATCCAGTTTGGCTGTGGTGAGGATATAGGTAAGCGGGTTGTTGTCCGTTCTGATTACAAAGTCGGCTCCATACAAATAATCCTTCAGTTTATCCACCACTGCCCATTTGAGAGCCAAGAACTCCAATTTATGTGTAGGATAATTCCTCTCTGAAAGCGTCAAACTTCGGCTTACGTAGGCAATGGGACGCAGATGCCCGTCATGCTCCTGATAGAGTACCCCACCTAATCCATCTCGACTGGCGTCTACATGTAACTCATAGGGCCTTGTGGGGTCTGCATAGGCCAAGACTGGGGCAGATGTGAGACTTCCCTTCAGCTGCACAAAGGCTTCTTCACACCGTGGGGTCCATTCATCTACAATTGGCTCCTTTTTTTTTCTGGGCCCCTCTTTGGGTTTTCCAAGCCCTTCAGAGTCTGTCTCAGCCCCCTCCTCATTTTTTAACAGTTCAGTGAGTGGACGGGCTATTCTGGCAAACCCTTCCACAAATCTTCTATAATAGGAACAAAATCCTAGGAAAGACCTGAGCTCAGTCACATTGGTTGGTCGGGGCCAGGAGGTGACAGCCTCCAGCTTCTGTGGATCCGTGGCCACCCCTTCTTCGGACACTATATGCCCCAAATAGCTTACTGATGACTGATAAAACCTGCACTTTTCCATAGACAGTTTTAAGCCTTCCTCATGCAGTCTACTCAGAACTTTCTCCAGTCTTTCTTCGTGCTCTTCAAGTGTCCGGCCGAACACTATCACGTCATCTAGGTACACTAACACCTCGATCAGATTCATGTCGCCCACGGTCTTTTCCATCAACCGCTGAAAAGTAGCTGGGCCCCCTGACAGACCTTGTGGCATCCTGTTAAACTCAAAGAACCCCACTGGGGTGATGAAAGCCGTTTTCTCTCTGTCTTCAGGGTTCATGGGGATCTGATAATATCCGCTCTTCAAATCCAGTACACTAAACCACTTCGCCCCAGACAGGCTTTGCAAGGCGTCCTCTATCCTGGGGGTGGTGTACTGATCGGGAATGGTCCTCCGATTCAGTGTTCGGTAGTCAATACAGAGCCGCAATGACCCATTCTTTTTCCTGACCACCACTATGGGGGAAGCGTAGGGGCTTCGGGACTCCCGAATGATGCCCGTCCTCTTCAGCTCAGCCAGCTGTTCTCGTAAATCTTCCAGGTCTCCCAATGGGATACGCCTGACCCTCTCCCGAAAGGGCTTGTCCTCTTCCAGCCGGATCCTATGCTCAGCACTTTTGGCCAGCCCCACATCGAATTCGTTCTTCGAGAACGCCATCCTCCATCTTAATAGCTGAGTCTTCGCTCTCTCCAGCCAACAGGGGGGGAGGGGGGTGTCTGTTGGGAAACACTCTTCAAAAAGGGTCTCCTCTTCCGCTTCTGGTATGCCTTGGGGAGGCACTGGGGTTGCTGATATCACTTCCCCTAGCAAGGCTTTAGCTGGTACTTTTATAGGAGATGCTGTGGTGTTCTTAACGCGGATGGAGACCTTCCCTCGGTTCCTTTTTAACAATTTGGTCGGCAACAATTCGGGCACTATCTCCAGTCTGTTATCCCCTTGTCTTGGGTCTGTCTCAAGGACAATGAAGGGTCCTGGCTGCTTCCAAGATAACTTGACCGAAGCCCTCAGACAGACTACTTCGCCAGGCTGTACCACTTTCTCCCATCTATCCAGGCGCCAGACTCTTCCCACTCTGTCTTCAGGCGCTCTCTGCTCCTGAAGCAGGTTCCGGTACACTTGGGTCAGCATTGGGTGCACCCTGGTGTCTGGTGTAGCCTGTTGTTGCATAAGCGGGGACAGGAGCCTCCGGACCAAATGGGTATTCGTCCCAACGATAATGGAGTTCTTTTCAGCCCCTGGTGGACGGGGGCACACTACGGCTAAGGCATCAAAAGCTTCAGCTTCTCCGGCCACGCTTGGATCAAAAGCGAGCTTTATGGACAGGAAACCATCATAAGGGCAATTCTGCGTTCCCAAGCCCCATATCTCTAGCTCTTCCAGCTTCTGTAGGGGTAAGTGTCGGAGATGCCTCTCGTAAAAGTCCCGATAAAGGAGGGTCACCTGAGCTCCGGTGTCCAGCAGGGCTTTTGTATAAACTCCCTCCACTTGAACAGGGACAATGGGGGAGGGTCCCACCAACTCAGAAGGAAATCCACGCGGAGGAGCAAGATCAGCCTGCTTGGTGACCCTTACCTTCACGCCTTTTCTCCTGGGTCGTTCTCTCGGTTTCGCCTCCCTCCGTTCTTTAGGGGTGGAAACGACAGAGGGGTTTTTGGAGTTGACCGATGTGATCGGGCGCCCAGCTGACTCCTTCACTGGGGCCCCCTGAAGTTTAAAGCCGGCTTTGGGGTTCTCGCTTCTGTCTTCGGCGGGCTTGGGCACACTTGGCGGAAATGCCCAACTCCTCCGCAATTGTAGCAGACATTTTGCGGTCTCCTGACAGGCACTACCCCGGTGGTAGCTTCAGGCACAGGTTCTGGGGGAACCTTTCCAAGGGGTGAATTAACCCCTGCAGCCAGTAGGGTTAGCATCTGTGTCAACTGAGTGACTTGGGCCTTCAGTTCATCTATCTCCGGACTTCCACTTGACACACTAAACGTCCGAACTTCAGCAGAGGATGAAAACCCTGAACTTTTTTTCTTCTTCTCCGCTAGGATTGCCTCCTCTTCCCTCACTGTCCGTATAAGATCGGGGTATCGCAGAGAGGTCCCTCCTGGCAGAGTCCTCAACTGAATCCAGACAGGATCAGAGCTTAGAGCGCCTCTGAGTATCTGTTTCATCCTGACCTGATCCATGTCCTTTGCGTCTATTCCCTTCTTCAGCACAATCTGGTATAGCATCTTATTCAAAGCGCCTTATGTACTCGGACAATGCTCATTCCTCTGCTGGTACATATGTTCAAAGAGAAAAAGTAAGTCTGTGGCTCTTTCGGTACGCCAAACTCCTCCTGCAGCATGCGAAGATAATCATAGGCTGTACAGGACCCCTGACTGAACTTCAGATTCCGAATGGCTTCTGCTGCAATGCCCTTTAGACTCTCAGTGATCCGTTGTTTTTTTTGTAACTCCGGGACATCCCATTCTTCTAAGGCTTGCATAGCCTGCTCCATCCAGGTCTCATATTCTTCCTCTCCCTGGGGTACGGGCTGCGTCCCTGAGAAGATTCGCAGCTTCCGGTAGCTATAATTTGCAGAGGGTGAGGTGAGTTTGGCAACGCTCTCTACTAACTTTCCTATGTCCTTGAAGAAAGAGGCTGGAGGGTAACTAGCAGTTAGCTCAGATGTGGTAGTTGCTCCTACAGTTCCCAGTGGGGACTGACTTGGTCCCTCAGAACTACTAACTGGGTTGGCCTAAAGATATTAGCCGCACTTTAACTTCCCTTTGTTAGCTGAATGCTATCACCCCCGGTAGCAATGTGGGATTCCTTTCTTCCATTCCAGTAGGGCATAGGTGTGGAGCCTTCTTGGTTTGTTTATGTGTCTATGACAAACACTTTCTGGTCAGGCGCTAAGGTAGTTACTGCTTTACGGATCTGTTCCTCTGTCCATGTGCCATCAGGAATGTCCATCACTACACTCAGCCCGTCCTGGGCGTTTTGTTCTTTGCACCACTTTGCTGCGGCTGTCAGATCCATGGTTGGGCTGTTGGTGTGGTTATCTCTGTGCGAGGGGTATCAGAAGTGATCCCGGACGAGCCCCCACGTGTAGCGCTTACCCCCTAAGGAGCGGCTGAATTTGTTGGGTCTTCTGGTCCTCCTCCGCAACACTCGATCCACCGCACACCAGCACACCTGAGGAAAGTCCCTAATACCAATCCCCCTGACTGAGTTATGATGCAATAGCACCAGAATTTTTTCTGAGTGACAAGTAACTCTTCAAGACACCAGAAAATTAAAGCAAATATCAATTTTACTCATGAAAGATCAATACCAGTTAACAAATTAATCATCACACATACAGTTAATATAATACATATAGTACAAGGTGATAGCTCCCTAACACCCTCTTCCTGCGGCCGCAGGGATTGAACTGGTAAGATTATGTATGCTGCGCAGCAGTCAGCAAGATTACTTTAAACTAACTGTGGTACTTTACCCACTAGAAACCCCTTTAAACAGTTTACTGAACTATATGTCCCAATCTGCAAGGCCTTGCTGCAGGAGTGTAAGTGCACTAGTCCGAGGTCTTCGTTTTCTTCGCTAGCAAAAAATAGAAAGGGCCCTATTTGTAATCCAACAGGGGTATCTGTAGTATCCGATGCAAACAACCGGTGAGCGAATCTTTTAGCAGCAGACCGCTCAACAGTGGGCTAACGTTCTCGGGCCCTGCGACAAGTATTTGAGTATGTCTCTGGAACCCTCCGATGGTACTGGTCTAGTGTTCTCCACAACACAGCTCAGATAGTCCCTCAGATGTGTGTGTGTGAGTGTGGTATAGTATGAAACAGTTGGGCGCAAGCCCTCTCACCACACACGGCCCTGGTGACTGGGATCCTCTCGGCACGCGACCCCCGTCGGATCTCCAACGCTCGTCCGATCACACGGCTCTTGTCTCAGGGGAACTGCAGGAAACTCTTTACTGCTGCCCAGACATCGCTGGCTGCTTTCCACGAGGTAGGCCGGAGTTCAGTCACACACTCACAGGAACAGTTCCTCACAGGTCTGTGTCCCAGGCTGGAAAGAGAGTTAAAAAAACTGCCATCCGGTCTTTTTTTCTGTTCCCAAGATCCTTTGCTCCCCTGGGCGTTCCTGGGAGTGGCATTCCCCTCCTTCCTGGGTTGTTCCAGAAAAAAGTAAAACTTTGAGCCCGACGTCCCACTTCTGGTCAGCAGAGGGCACCAAATGTCTATTTTACATACACTCCTGCATAATCCTCTCTAAAGCATAAGCTGACACCGCTACATATGTAAAAAAATTAAAACTCGGGAGTCGTCTTATGCGCCGATACATGTCTGCTCAGGCTGCAAGCATCCATTATTCAAAAGCCGTGCCTCCTCCTCAGGCTTTTTTTGTGATCTTTGCAGCGTTCTATTTCGAATCCGCCTATCTCTGCGGCCTCACGAGAGGACATCCATTGCAGGCGGAACACTGAACAGAGGCTCTTCTGGGAAAATTAGTGTTCCGCCTATCACGGAACAGCGTGAGGAGGAGGTGCGGCTTTTGAATAATGGATGCCTGCAGCCTGACAAACTGTGCAAACAGGAGAAGGTAGAGAGATCGTCGAGGCAGGTAATGGCACAGTGAGGTCGGCAATGGCACAGTGTGGCATGTGTAATGGCACAGTGAGGCATGTCTAATGGCACAGTGAGGCATGTGTAATGGCACAGTGAGATTTGAAAAAAGCCTGTTTCTGTCAGCGTTTTTTCCTGTCAGCGGTTGTTCTGGCTACCCCTCATCTTCCAGACAGACTAGTAGGAAGGGGGTCATCATATTAGCCGAGTATATCCCAAAACCAACATTTTAGCTGGAAAATTAGGGGGTCTTCTTATACGCCGGCAAATACGGTATATATATTTATTAAATACACTGTAACTAACTGAATAACTTGCCCGTTTAATCTAACTCAAGCTATCTCTCTGTCCACACCAACAACACTACACGTGGCCGCTATGTTAGCAGCCTTATATAGTGTAAGGCATGGACTAAGTCCCCCTGAGCCATCATTGGCCAAAAGTACCCTGCCTTTAGAAAATGATGGCTCTCTCAATAGAGCGCACTGTGATTGGCTTGGCCAATCATCATACAGCAATGCACTGCAATCTCGCAGTGCATTATGGGGCATTCTGCGGTGCTCAAATTTCTTGCAAACACCCCATAACGTCCACTGTTGGATGGGCCCGAACTTTATGTTTGACCCGAACATCGAGCCCATCCCTACTATCATCGTAGAGCATGAACCAGTCCAATTCCTAAAGTTGAACACTCTTGGATATTTACTACCTGACCTTTTTGCTATATATGAATACATCAGTCCTGGTAAAAAAAAATTATACATTTTTAAAAGGTTTTCTCAGTTATATCTCTTAACCTCACTTGCTAACATTTAACATTTGTTACATGAAATGTTACATGTAATGCTGGGTGACAAGTACAAGCAGAGCCAAAAACTGAAACTATTATTAACCCTGCTTAGAAAGGATAATGTATGCATCCTATACTTTTACAGGTTTGGTACTGTACTGTGATATGTCTGGCACGCATAAGACCATGTTGCTTTTAGATCATTTAGTCTACACAACTATCTGAGCTGCTACCAACCTTCTTGACAAAATTTCACCCAAACATTTCTTTTCACTTCCCATAAGTCTCCTGTTCCCTAGTACTGTCATCATCTCATCCTATGCTCA
The DNA here is from genome assembly GCA_029574335.1 of Rana kukunoris. Lineage (NCBI taxonomy): Eukaryota > Metazoa > Chordata > Amphibia > Anura > Ranidae > Rana > Rana kukunoris. The sequence continues at coordinate 471,158,347 of CM056050.1, forward strand.
CCTTCAAGACTTCTTCAGAGCGTCTCCCTTCCTTACAAACTCCCTACCCCAAACTGTCCGGCTATCTCCTACCCTGTTAGTCTTTAGGCAATTTCGGAAAACTCTTCAGGGAAGCCTCTATGTAACAACAAAACTTTTTTCACCATTCATTCCCTCACAGTTATTACCTTTTGTATCACTTGACCCTTCCTTTAAGGCCTTGTACACACGATCGGACATATCCGATGAAAACAGTCCACGGACCGTTTCCATTGGATATGTCCGATCTGGAGTTTGGTCCGATGGCGTGTACACACCATCGGATCAAATTCCCCGCCGGCGGACGGCGCGGTGACGTGGCGGTGACGTTGACGCCACCACATCACCGCACCAGGAAGTAAAACACTTCCGCGCATGCGCCGAATCCATTCGGCGGCGGCGCGGCGGCGCGGCTGGACGACATGTCTGCTGGTAAGTGTACTAACCAGCAGACATGTCGGGCGGACACATTCCCACCCGATAGATTTCAAAGCATGCTTTGAAATCTGTCGGGTGGACAAATCTGTCCGCTAGCCCATACACACGATCGGAGATGTCTGCTGAAGCGGTCCATCGGACCGTTTTCAGCGGACATCTCCGCTCGTGTGTACGAGGCCTTCGATTCTAAGCTGCATAAGCCATTCGTTACCCTGCTTTGTAACTCTATAGTCCCAGAATATTGTAAAGCCTGCACAAACTGCTGACGCTATATAAATCCTGAATAATAATGATATCAGAAAGTGGCCTAATCAGGAGTTTTGAGGTGCAAACTCACAAGTGCTATTTAAAGGTGGAAGTACCTGACTGCTCCTGTTGCAGTGGCTTGATTGAATATACCTTATTCACTGCAACAACATACTTGAAATGTTGTTAGTCAATTTATGAGCCTGCCGTATCCTGAATAAATGTCCAAACGTGCTAAAGAAACAGTAAATTGGTTTGAGATTTAAAAAGGAACCTGTTTCTTTGTATATTGAAATAAAGTAGGAAAGGATTTGAAACTCATTGCTTTTTGTTCTCTGTGGACAGTTTACAAGTTTTTAACTACACAATTTTCCTGTTCCTAAAGCCACTATTTCTTACTGCTGTTCCTGACTCATGCATACTGATTGCAAAACTCACATTTCCATTGGAAAAGATTTAATATAACAGGCTACAATATGTCTTTGACAGACGTTGGTCACAATGCTACATTCCAAAAATGGTGCAATTTTTGCAATGATGCTTAAATTGGTCTCATTTTTTAATAATAGCAAAGCATATGATCAGCCTTAGGCATTGTCCACTGCAATCCCTACCCCCAGCCTAAACAGTAACCATGCTTAAATCTCTGACAATACGTTTGGCGACTCCTGTTTCTGCTGTGAGATATTCTGGATTAATATAGCGATGACAGATGATAGCAGAAGCCTAGAGCAAAGCTAAAAATATCTTCAACATTTCTGTGACACTGAGAGGTTACGGTGACAGATGCTTTTTGCAGGGCATTACAATCACATAGGCAAAAGGGAATACATTTTGTTATCTCTAACATGGCAATACTTCCAAAGAAAGAAACGATGGCACATGGGATGCGTTTATCTCTCTCCAGTACGACACAAATGCAAGAATATTATGTATTGTATTATCAAGTACACAAGGTAACATATGGTAGAAAGATCTGATGGACAGAAATGCTTCTACAGGCAATACAATACAGAAAGCTGTATGACAGGGAGTACGTGTAAAGGAAGAATTTATGTTGCCCCTATGCAAGGAACTTGTCCTTTCCTCTGCATGGTGACAGTGACAGGTGAATGCGATCCCTTTATTGGCATTTGCAGGCGTTAACTTCTGTGCTGTGGTATAGTCATCCTAATTATTATACAGGTCATAAATGTACATGACAGGGCACCATAGCCAAACGTATATCTTAAAGGCTGTGCTACAAACGAGAAGTATGCCTTTCCAGAACAACAGCTAAAAATTCAGCTTGCAAATTGCTTGCATGCCATTTACAAAATTAGTTGCCATATGCTACAGTTGCCTAAATACATCATTATGCCTTCACACAGTACTGCTGGGTGTCATATCATTGACACAGCTTACTATGTCTGTAGTTATATTTTAAAGCCAAACTCCAGCCATGACTTTGTATTACATTTTGGGTAGCTGGGAATGATTAAAGCTAAAATGTTTTACTTTACTGTCATCTGTATCCCTATTTGATACAGAAACATAGGCCAAGAGGTATATCAAGACTATTTTACTTTTAATTCGATTTTTGCTTTTTGAATAGACATAAGATTTTAACACGTCTGTTTAAATTCACTTTCTGTCTCACTTACTCTGCTGGAAGTCTGTTCCAAGCATCCAATACTCTTCCTATAAAACAATATAATTATAATATTTGTATTATTTTATTTTTTTTAAGCATTCCTTTTGCTAATTTAGGGTTATGCTTCTGTATTCTTGATCTTAGCTTTATACTAAACATACTACTGTCCTAAACATTGTTCAAACCATTAATTTATTTAAATGTTTCAGCTATGTCTCCCTTTTCCCTCCTTTTCTCAAGACTGTACATAATAAAGTGATTGTATTGGCAGAAGTTTTTTTTTATCTTAATGCATGCTTTGCATTAAGATAAAAAAACCTTCTGTGTGCAGCAGCCCCCTTAATACTTACCCGAGCTCCCTTTCGATCCAGCGATGTTGCATGAGAGACTCGGTTATCCATGACTCTCCGTCCTTTTTGGCTGATACAGCAGCAAAGTGCCATTGGCTCCCGCTGCTGTCAATTAAAGTCAGAGAGCCAATGAGGAGAAAAAGGGGGTGTGGTCAGGCCACTGCTCTGTGTCTGAACGGACACAGGAAGCTGTGGCTCGGCTCAGGTGCCCCCATAGCAAGCTGCTTGCTGTGGGGGAACTCAACAGGAGGGAGGGGCCAGGAGTGCCAAAGAGGGACCAAAGAAGAGGAGGATTTGATCTGCTCTGTGCACAACCACTGCAAAGCGCAGGCAAGTATAACATGTTTGTTATTTTTAACAAAAACAAATAAAAAATGTGACTCACTTTAAGTTCCCCCAGTCTCTCCTGATGTGTTTTAACCCTTGGGCTTTGCACTGTTTTTATTTCCCGCCTCTAGACTCTTTCTATCTAATCAATATATTTTGTAAATGCGGTCTCCAGTCTTGTGCACAGTATCAATACATGAACATGCAGAGGGGTACGGTAGTTTCTCCTACAGGGACACAGAATTTTTATTTTTTATGTACATGCTTTCCTGCTCCAGTAACAACCATTCATTTCTTCTATAGCCATCACAAAGATGAAAAATTAGGGAAATATATCCAATGAGCTCATAGAAAGAAGTAAACACATCACAACATTTTTAAATCTTTAGCACCCTATCTAAAATGAAGTAACTGTTTTCAATATTTTATATGTTTTTAATAATACATGAATTTTAGGAACCTATAATGATTTTGTCTGATTTCTATCTCTAGGAGTCGCATCCCTGCCTCTTCCTTTAAGTTCCAGTTTAAGAATGTAGAGTATAGTTCTGGACGAAATAAAACTCTTCTGTGCTACACTGTGGAACGAGCAGAAGGTCAGATCTTCCGTGGGTACTTAGAGGATGAACATGTCGCTGCCCATGCAGAAGAGGCATTCTTCACCAACGTGGTACCACAATACATCTCCTCAAGTCCAGTTTCTATTACATGTTATGTGTCATCAAGCCCCTGTGTCAACTGTGCTGCCTCCATTGCTCGGTGCCTACGACGTTACAAAACTTTGAAACTTCACTTGGTTGTGGCACGGCTCTTCCAGTGGGAAGAATCAGAAATCCGTGGGGCACTGCGAGGTATCAGCTCTGCAGGCTGTAAGCTTCGGATGATGAAAAGTTCCGACTACGCGCACGTATGGCAAAATTTTGTAGAGCCTGACATCATATTAGATGAAGAAGGTCAAGTTGAGCAACAAAACGAGCAAGAAGTCTTTATACCCTGGGAGGATTTAGATGAAAATGCCAAATATTATGAGGAAAAGCTTTCAGAAATTTTGAGATAAGCAACTGTTGTGCTACTAAAATGCCACACTAGAGTGTGGTGCAGATGATTTTGGCCTAGCTTGTTACTTTCTTGACAAATGTTATTTTTGGTTCTCAGACTTACCATGTACATCTTGCTTTCTTCGTTACTTCTCCATTGGAGGAAATTACTAAATGCTACCTTTTTACTAAAATGAATTTACTAGTTTAGCGTAGTTGCAATAATTTATGAATTATGATAAATACAGATGCAAAATGAACATACATTGTTATTTTGAATGGTTTGTGATTTCTTGGAGAAGATCCCCTTGATGCATATAGTTAGAATGAAAAACAGTAATGTCAAAACCTTTAGGGATAATGGTTTCGGTAAAGTGATTTTTTTTTTTACATTTCTTTAATAATTGTAAATGATAATCCTCAGTAACAATTCAGTAATGAATAAAAAAGTTTATAATTTTTAAATATCTTTTAAATACTCAAGTGGTAAGCCACAGTAAGATATGTGACCATTTACACACATGCAATAATAAGGCAACATGTTATTGTGTGTTAAGTTGCATTAAGGCTGCTTAATTTTTTTTTAATGAGTTGGCAGTGTGCCTTAACCATAAAAAAAAACATAAAAAAAACATAAGCTTTGTTTTGTTTTTTATAGGAAGTTAAATAATGAAGTACATGTGATAATGATTTATAATAAATAAATTGCTCATTCAACCCAGTTTAAAGCTAAAGCTAAGGTGAAAACTAAATGGTAAACATTGTAAAAAGGAGATTCAGTTTAAAGTGGACCTTGAACTAAAATGCAAGGTGTGATCTTTACATCACTCCTCCCTTGTACTTCAAATTTCTGCATTGTAGCTGTAAAAAAAAAAACACACTTTTGGGGAAAAAGTTACAAAACATACAAAACATACTCACTGTACCCTACTGGCAGCTTCTGCACTAGAGAAAGTCAAGTCATGATCCTTACGGCAAGATCCCAGGGAATGCTTAGTATCTCAAATCACAAAGTAGAAAGAGGAATTAGTGCCACAGAAATACCTGGACAATTGTGGATCCCAATTAAAAATGCTGCCGCTCAATCCTAGTTAAATACTAGTAGGTAATGAGAATTCTCATTCTTAGTATTTCAAATCGCATGATGCTCCACCACCATGTTGGAAGTGGGGTACTCAATATGTAAGAGGCCTCTTGCTATTGTCTAATAATGGTGCCCATGAGTCCCTGCCCTGCTCCTGTCTTTGCTAGAATATTGTCCCTCCTGCAGAGGCCAAACTTTCTACCATATTGTGGCCTACTCCATGCCAGAGGCCTCCAGGTGACATTCCTGGGGTTGCTGGACTTTACTGATGGTACCCAGGAAATGCCATAAAAGTCACTTTGACATACATTCCAGAGTCATTCAACAATACATAGTCGATCACATTTAGTCGACAGTCTGCAGCAGTCACTTGTGAAAGCATATGTAGCACTTTAAGCAGCCATCACCCTCGAACAGTCTCTCTTTCCACCCAGGGTCATTAGTACTATCAGGATTGGGTTCTCTGTAGGCATCTCCTCCAAAGGTACATTTCTCCTATGACCCTGCAGGGGAATAGCCCAACTCAGGGAACACTTGGCCTGGCCAGGAAGACCTTTTGCAACCTGCTCTAGCCCCACCTCTTACCCCCAATCTAAAAGGGGCCTTGCACCTAATGACACAGTCTGCTGTAGCCAAAAACCATTCTGGCACAGAGACATATAGTAACAGACTAGCTAGCTGCTCCTGCCTACACATAACTTTGAGATCTCGCCAGAAGGACCATGATGTTACCTACTCGAGCGCAGAAGCCAATTGTAAGGTAAGTATATTTTCTAACATGTTTTTTTTTTTTACATGTGATTTATCAATTTTTATGTCATCTGACAAACTATTATGACTAAAGTGGCAGAGGAAATATGTGCACAAAGGCAGGCATATCAAACTTGAATGAAACATTGATCCAAATTGAGTGGTATCCAAAAAGGGCCAACTTATGTCTATATTATGTCTATTAAGGGCCACACCTAATTCAAGAACAAATCATTATAGTACTTTGTAGTTAATTAACAAAGTACAATATTGTATCTCAGAGAAAAGAATTGTAATACATTTTAGACATGTGCACAGAAAAAAAAAATCGTTTCGTATCGTTCCGTTTTTTCGTTTTCGTTCGTTTTTCGTAAGACGCCCGTTTTCCTGTTTGTTCCCGTTCGTTTTTCGTATGCCGCGATTTTTTCGTATTCCGATCGTTTCGTATTTTCGTTACTGTTTTATTTTCGTACATGCGGGATGGTTCGTTATTCTGTTTAATTCATGTTCGTTACTTGGTAGAAAATAATTTTCGTGAATTTTCGTCAATGATTTGCAGTATCTTGAAACTCTTTTCTTTTGCTATTTTCAGTCGTATGTTCATATGACATCTATAACAAAAGATTTGCATTCTGTATTTTAAACTCCTTTTTTCTGTTCGTATTTTGGATTCAAAATACAGCATGCAAATCTTTTGTTATAGATGTCATATGAACATAGGACTGAAAACAAACAGAAAAAGGATTCAAACAAAATACAGCATGCAAATCTTTTGTTATAGATGTCATATGAACAATGAACATAGGACTGAAAACAAACAGAAAAAGGATTCAAACAAAATACAGCATGCAAATCTTTTGTTATAGAAGTCATTTTCGTTCTTTTGCCGTTTTGTCGTTTTTTTTCGTCGGATCATTCGCTCGTATTTGCGGTTGTTCGTTATGCGGCTCATTCGTAATCTCATAGTTTTCGTATTTTGGTGCTTTAATTTTTTCGTATGTACACATTATCCTGCGGGTACGAAAATGAACATTTTCGTACGAAAATAACATTCGTACGAACGGGAATGCACATATCTAATACATTTCCTGAAGTATTTTGCTGCAAAATTACTTAAGAAATATCGAAGAACAGATGGTGTTCTGACATTATTACGAGCCACAAGCAAGAATTTAGGCAACTATATATGGCCCTCAAAGATAGAGTTTTACATACCGGCATTAAAGGGTCAGTCCACCCGAAAGAGATATATTTAGGTAAAGCCTGGTGGGCTTAGTCAGTCCCTGATATCTTATATGTGCTGGATCCTCCAACAGCAAAATCTGTCTGCCATACCCTTCTAATCTTTGGAGGTTACAGTGAGTCCTGATTGCATTTTTTCATGATCTAAAATAAAAAAAAGTTAAAGAGGTAGTGTAGGATCTTCTCGTGATGACTACAGCAGGTGTGCTATCCCCCAGACCTCTTAGTAGATATGTCCCAGAAAGATATAAGAAAAATCAATGCTTTAAATGTAACATCTCCAAAAAATTTAAATTCCAATTTTGTGTACATTCATCATTTACAATACTTGGTCCCCTTCTGCCATATTAGATATGGTTTCACCCTCAACTCATAGCCCAAACCACTCTTTCTTGCATCTAAAACAACAATCAAGAAAGTGTGCAGCCGGTCTATCTGTAATACACAGTCCTGACATTACCACAAATAATGACATATTACATTTTTGTTTTAGGCCTAGTACAAAATATTGTTGTTTTTTTCAACCCAGTGGGTTGAGCGTAAAAAATCTGAAAAGATCGGGAGCCGGTGTGCTAATTATGCAATGTTAGTATAGAGATTTCCCCCGTTAGCAATTATTAGGGGGATGGCCCCCCTGCCAGAACACGCTGGTTAGTGTTTGGCAGACCTTTTTTTGGTATGCCCCTTCGACAGAAGCAGGCTGAATGGGCAACTTCTATTGGACCAGCTGAATGACAGCCGGTTTCTATTGAACTGGCCAATACCGCCCAAAATTTGGCCCCTTTGTTCGTTTTTGAATAAGCTCATGTGTTCGTTTTTGAATAAGTTCAGTCCAATAAAGGTGAATTTTAGGTGCTTTTAGAACGATACGTCATGATCCCTTGTCTTCCCTTTACTAGATCTCTTCATTTTACTACCTTCTATTGCTACCATTTACAAATTTTCGTTTTTTTTACCTTTAATTAGTGTATGTTTTCTGTGCTTATTATATATTTCCAATATCCTGTAAGCACTTCTTTATGTTTCTGCTTTATAGTGCCCTCCTTTTCAACTGCTATGAGTATGTTTATTATTGATAAACCCATTATGTTTTAAGTCCTGAATACCTTGGTACATTTAGAAAAACTAAACCCAAGCACGAAAATGTAATATATTGCAGCTTTCCAATCCTTGTAGATGTTGTGGTACTGTTAGTTTTCTTTTTTTCGAAAGAGTACTGTTAGCAAATACAGAAAATGATTGATCTGCCAGAAGTACAGTGTCCTTGTCACTTCCTGTGAGCTTAAAAAAGCACAAAGAACTCTCTCTCTATTCTTTAAACGAATATTCTCACCACCACCGCTATGTAATGATGATGAACAAAGGCAGACATTATTGTTCTTAGTTCCCTCCAAAGGTACAGTGCGGGAGCAAGCATGGCCAACCTAGGACAAAAAACGATGTTATTCACAGGGTCACCAGATACAATAAAGTAACAGAGTCCTAAAAAAAAGGTAAATTAATGCAGCCACACTGGTAAGCTGCTATATATTACATTTTTTTTATTTTTTATTTTTTGCTTTTAATGTCTGAATTTTGGGATGTATTAGAAAGCAAATAGTTTCTCGAAATGGATTACGCAAAACTGGAATGACAATTATTGTTCTTTTATTATGTAACAATTTATTTGTTTTATTGTGTTGCGGGTGGTTTGGAAAAGAATGGCTGCCGTGGACATGAGTTTGTGTTTCACTGATTAGTCTAAATTAAAAGTGTGTCAAGTATTTCCTAAATGTGTCTACTTGTGTTCTAGTTATTTGGGCCAGTGAGGGCCAGTGAGGGCCAGTTCTAGTGTTGCTTACCTCTGATAAATAGCAGTCACCTGCATGTTGTTTCAGACATTTCAAGGCCACATTCACACATTAGTATCTATGAGTACCGCCATGGGAAGGTATGCAGGCAGCCCCATTGATGCCTATTGGGATGCAGCTGCTGCACGAACACAGACCCTGATCGTTTGAAAGCAGGTGTAGACGTATGTCCCTGCATTCAGGAACACACACATGCACCCACACGGATGTCAAATTGGGACCAATGACTGTGTTCGTGCAGCCGCTGAATGCCAATAGCCATGAATGGGGCTGCCTGCACACAAATGCACAGAACAACTGTGCATCCTGAGACATTAGGAAAAGATGGCACTTCACACAGGTGCATAGATAGATACATCTGTGTGAATAAGGCCAAAGAAATTACCCTCTGTTATGCCCCGTACACACGATCAGGTTTTTGCCCGGCAAAACTCACATCGGAACTCTGACAGAATTCCATCGGAGTAAAATAGTACATGTTCTCTATCTAAACTCCGATGAAATTCATCAGAATTTCTTATGGAATTACTCCGATGGGACATACACATGGTCGGAATTTCCGATGAAAAAAGTCCGTCTGAGTACCCAGTGGGAGATTTTTTTTCTCCTTCCCTTTCCCAGTGACAATGGTCACAGGCAGGAAGTGGTGATAAATCTCTCTAGTAGGAACACTATGTATATCTCCTTTACTTTCTGAACCAGTAGTTACAGAAGTCAGAAAGTTAGGAACCTAAATTAACGTAAACTATAGGAAAAAACTTTTTCCATTTTGGGTAGAATAAGGGAGGGTTTTTTCGCCATCTGTGTCCCATTGCAGAGATTTCCCTTTGATTGCTGTCCCATATCAAAACAGGAAGTGAGAGGAAATCCCTGCAAATTAAGGGGATTCCTTGGGGACCCCTAGGTCACCAGAATTAGTGCCCCCATTGAAAAATGTCTCCTCTATTACTTTCCTGGGGACAACGAAAAGAATTGAGGATTTTAATTTCCTTTCACTTTCAATGATGATGGTAAACAGGACAAATAGAGAGGGTGGATTCCCCTAAAATGTAACTTTACCCATAACAGCTTGATCAAAAATAATGTTCTTTAGCTGGAAACATACATTTCACATTAATATTTACGCTACTAAACTTAGTGTGTGCTGTAAATTGCCTCCAGCATTGCACCTGTTTCTTCTTGCTGGAGGCTGCCATTTTGCAGAAGCCCAAAGCCCCTGAGCAGCAGTAAGTCAGAAGTCATAAAGTGGAACTAATACCATCAGTTTAATGATTTAAAAACAGTTACCTTCCTGGAATGCCAGGATAGCTAACTGTCACATTTGCCTGTGTCCTCAACCAAACTGTCAAATTATCAAATGGCTGGTGTCATAACTAATCACATGTGCAGCACCATCGCAGTTGCAAATCAAACAGAAGCAGCTACCTGGCTGTAGAGGATAAGAGGGTTTAATTCCACTTTAAGGCTGTCAGCAGATCGACCTCTACAAACTCAGTAGTGCCTAAAAATGCCTGGAAATGGGGAGCAACTGAGCATGTGCAGAGCAGGGTGACAGTATATTACTGGATTTTAGACACTTATTTTTAATGTTTTACATAACTATACCTGCAAAAAGGGGACAGCCTAAAGTGATCTAGTAGGAATTAATTTTCTGACTAAAGTTCCAATTTAAAGGAGGTGTAAAGTCAGAAGTTTTTTTTATCTTAATGCATTAAGATAAAACGCCTTCTGTGTGCAGCACCCCCTAATACTTACCTAAACCCCATCTCTATCCAGCGATGTCCACGAGTGACTCCAATTAGGAAGAGAGTCTCAGATGACCGAGACACAGCAGCAGCACCATTGGCTGTCAATCAAAGTCACTTAGCCAATCAAGAGAGAGAGGGGACCAAATCGGGGCTCCATGTCTGAATGGACACAGGGAGCTGTGATTCGACTAGGGTGCCCCATAGCAAGCTGCTTGCTGTGGGGGCACTCGACAAGAAGGAGGTACCAGGAGAGACAAAGAGCGACCAGAGAAGTGGAAAATCTGGGCTTCTCTGTGCAAAACCATTACTCAGGACAGGTAAGTATAACATGTTTGTTATTTTTATTTGAAGAAAAAAAATAGAGTTTACAATCACTTTAACGGGGACACAAACAGTAATAAAAACTGAGTGGTGTTCTAATCCCCGTCCACTCTATCCAAAACTAAAAGAAAAGATTTGCCTTTAGTTATACTTTAAAGTGGTTGTCTAGGCTTTTTTAACTTTTACCTACAGGTAAGCCTATAACAAGGCTTACCTGTAGGTATAAAGAATATCTCCTAAACCTGTACTGTTTAGGAGATATTCCGCTTGCAATGCGCCGCTGATTGTGCAAAAACAGTGTAGCGCTGGACAGCATATACCACATAAGTATCTAAAGTACCAGGTGTAAACAGTGATAATCTATAAATGATAACAATCAATATGTGAATACACAAAAGCTATGCATGCATAGGTTGTTATAACACTGTACCAATCAATATGGCACTGAGCATAAAGTACTTATAAATATCAACAGATAAATAAACAGTGTAAAAATAAAGTGACCAATTCAGCATATGAGGTGCAAAACAAATAGAGTCCACAGAAAAAAGCTGGGAGTTATTAGCCCCTTCCAATGCAGGTGATGAAAAAATGCAAACAATGAAAGTCCAATTAGGAGATCCACAGGTGAGAAAGGAGGGAGATTTCAGACATCAGTGGCCCAACACCAGTAGAAATAAAGGCTTACCAGAAAGCCTGTGACTATCCCTTTCAGGAGTAGTCTAAACAGGCATAGCAGGAAATTTTGATCCTTTAGGGTGTCAGGAACGAATCCGGGTCTCTCCACAGATTAGATGGTAGAATCCACAGCTCCTCATGGGGTTAACCACTGCTTCCAAATGGAACCTGCATAGATGTATGTGAGCGTGTGTTTATCAAACACCATGTGGGGAAAAAGAAAGGGACAATCCCATAGTGTAGTCGTAAAAAAATGAGAGGGTTTATTTAAAAATAAAAAACAGCTTAAAATACTCTCATTCATAGAGAGTAATACAAAAGTCCTTGCAAGGATAAAAAGCTCCGTATGAATATCAGACCACCTAAGGCCGTTAGCGCATTCGCAATGTGAGTGTGTCTGCCCGACGATCGTTTCGTCGTAATGACATCATCAGGGGCACACGTACGCCATTGCACACACGCTATTTATACAGCCCAGAGGAAGAGTAGGACAAAACCATTGAGTAGAGGCGGGGATAGAACGGAGCATATGATAGACTGATATATCACTATATTGTGAATGGAAATCACCATGCCATCTTGTGGTTAAAAAAGCGTATTACCGCTCAAAGAATAATAGGCTGATATGATCACTCAATTATGAATGGAAATCATTATGCCATCTTGCGGTGAAAAAGGCGTATTGCTGCTCAAAGGGAAGCAATAGGAATAATAGGCTAATATGACCACTCAATTATAAATGGAAATCATTATGCCATCTTGTGCTGAAAAAGGCGTATTGCCGCTCCATGAAAAGCAACAAGCCAAAAATTCCCTGAATAGGAATATTCCTTGTTATGGAATTAAACTTATTAACCTTAATGATCAATTTCAGCATTGGTGTGAATATTTAATACTCATTGTTGAGCAAAATATAAACATAAAAACATGACACCTTTAAGACTAAAAAATGCATTAAAAAAGGGGGTGTGAATAAACACAAGATGCCATGGAGATTAAATATCCTGCACAAAATGCCATGGAGAATCGATGACGCTAGTGCCACAGAGTGGTAAAGTACAATAAAGGCTATAGAATAATGAAAAACATTAGTAAAGTGCAAATGTAAAAGGAAAAAATAAGAGGACGGGCAATGGAATAATCTTTAGGGAATTGGGTTGACTCCATGTGAGTGAGACCCTCAACTGTTGTTAATAAAACAGTTAATGTCCCACTCAACGTTGAGTCCCCCAGGTACATGGCAGCCCAACTTGTGTATCCAATTAGTCTCAGCCCTGGAGATTGTTCTTTTGCTATTACTACCTCTCCAATGGGGAACATATTTCTCCAAGGCTATGAAGACAGTCCCCTTGGGGTTCTTGTTGTGTTTTAAGTCATAGTGTTTGGACACACTATGTTTGTCAAATCCTGCCAGGATATTAGTGATGTGTTTCCCCCATCTGACCTGCAGTTTGCGCGTGGTGCGTCCCACGTATTCTAACCCACAAGGGCACCTCAGAAGGTACACTACGCATTTAGTACTACAGGTTATGAAAGTTTTAATTGAGTAGGTTCTACCAGTGCCTGTAGAGGTATAATCAGTGTGTCGTCTTCCCTGAAGGGCATTTATTTTGCAAGCCGCTGATTGCAGCGGCGCATGCACAGCGGGGATCCTCGGCTAAAGGTCGGCAGCCGCGGGACCTTGCCAGATTTAAGTCTCCCACGCGCATGCGCGGGAGTGACGACATCGCCACTCCAGCCAATCACAGCGCTGGAGCGGCGATACCCGGAAGACACGCCGAGTCAAGATGACATCTCGCTCGGCGTGGACCAGGTAAGTTCTCTTCACCTCGTTCCGAGGTAAGTATTTCATAATGAGCTAGTATGCGGTGCATACTAGCTCATTATGGCTTTTGCCTTTCAGATGAAAAAAAAAACATCATCGCGGGTATACAAACGCTTTAAGTCTTCAGATGAATACCAGAAACACAGCTTGCTTAGGGCATAATTATTAAATTCAAGTGTATTGGTAGGGAAACCAAATCCACTCTACTGCCTTGTGTTAGCAATGTGAGATTCTAGCAACCCCTTTTCTAAAAGAGGAAGTAAAGCTTTTTGTCCTCCCTGGAGCTTTTGTCACAATACAAAGTATGCTCAACATATATGCACATTATGATACACTTGCCTTGTAGAGTATCCCCCTTTAGTGCTGCAAATTTCATAGTCTACCTTGTCACTCCATCACTGGTGCTTCCATCTTCTACTTGTTTGCTTCTGGGTTCTAGAGATTTCAGCCATCTTAATTGGCCATTGCAGTAGGTCACATAGAATTAAGACTATGGCCTTGTACACACAACCGTTTCCTCGACAAAATCCATCAAGAAACTTGGTGGCAGAGATTTTTTGCCAAGGAAAACGGTCATGTGTATGTTTTTCGTCGAGAAAACTGTTGTGGATCTCAACGAGAAAAAAAGAGAACAAGTTCTCTTTTTTTCTAGTCGGGAGTCTCAATTTCCTCGTCGTGTTTCTCGTCTGGCTGGTTTACGATGAGAAACACGTTCGTGTGTATGCTTAGAAACCCACACATGCTCATAATAAAGTATGAGACGGGAGCGCACCTTCGGTAAAGTAGCGTTCGTAATGGAGATAGCACATTTGTCACACTGTAACAGACTGAAAAGCATGAATTGTCTTTCACCAAACTTTTACTTAACAAGCAGTAACATGAGATTAGTAAAAGCAGCCCCAAGTGTGGCACCAGTGGAATCGAACTTCCCCTTTATAGTGCCGTTGCACGTATTGTACGTCACCGCGTTTGAGAATGACGAGATTTTGTCTTGACAGTGTGTATGCAAAGAAAGCTTGACAAGGAACTCGTTGAGGAAAACAATGTTTTCTTTTACGATGAGTTTCTCGGTCGTGTGTACGAGGCCTAAGGTATTAAACTCAAAAAAAAAAATGTAATACATTTATCGCTCCCAACTGTCCCTGATTTCGAGCAACGCCCCTCATTCCTCCTTATTTGTCCCTCATTTTGGTCTGATCCATATAGTTGTATATAAAATGCACTGTTTCCCAGTGCTAAACCTTTCATTTAATTTCTAAATTGCTGCATCTGTAAATGCCAAAAGACAAAACAAAGGAATAGTAGTGGTTAAAAAAAGTACATGTGGGTTTAACCTACGTTTGTCCCGATACCACTTTTTTAGGACCGAGTACAAGTACCAATACTTTTTTTCATGTACTTGCCGATACCCAATACCGATACTTTTTTTTAAATGTGTCCCCAAATGCAGCCATGTCCCCCACGAATGCAGCCATGTCCCCCCACAAATGCAGCCATGTCCCGCACAGATGCAGCCATGTCCCGCACAGATGCAGCCATGTCCCCCACATATGCAGCCATGTCCCCCATATATGCAGCCATGTCCCCCACATATGCAGCCATGTCCCCCATATATGCAGTCATGTCCCCCACATATGCAGCCATGTCCCCCCACATATGCAGCCATGTCCCCCCCACAAATGAAGCCATGTCTCCCCATACCGGTGATGCTGCCGCCGCCTTGTTAATCAGCGCGGGGAACGTTCATTTTAATAGCTGTATGTTTCCCGCCATGCCGCGTATAGACACTCCCCCTTGCTCGGTCACATTGATAGACAGGCCATCCGTCCAATCCTGGGGACAGGTGATCTGTCTATCAAACTGCCAGAGCAAGGGGGAGTGTCTATACGCGGTGCGGTGGGGAAAACACAGCTATTCAAATGAAAGCTGTAATGTTCCCCGCGCTGATTAACTAGGCGGCATTGCGGTATGCGGTATGCGGCGGCGTTGCGGCGGCGGCGGGTTAGTATCGGATCTGGCATCGGTGGCATTTGCGGGAGTACAAGTACTCCCGCAAATGCTCAGTATCGGGACAACCCTAGTTTAACCATTCATTTTTTTGTTCAATTCTCCTTTAAGGGGGGCGTGTCAGGGGGTGTGTCCTGTGCCTACATACTTTTGCTAATAGGTGTCCCTCATTCCCATATCAAAAAGTTGGGAGGTATGTACATTGCAGCTTACCAAATGTTAGAAAAAGTAAAAAAGAAAGGGGTTTACTTCCTCTTTAATGCAGTAACAAATTTAAGCTGAACTCCAGCTAATACTCTATAATCGGTTACAGCAATGTTTTTTTGTCCTTTTGGAAAAAAGGTTTTACAAATAAAAGCTGATCATTTTAAGCATTTCTTAAATGGTCCATCTCATCCCTGTAAATGCAAGAGAGCCTTTCTGTTTGGGGTGGACCGGAAACCACCATATATTAAAGGATGGTAGTATCGAGCTGCCTTTTAAGTGTCAAGGCATGTTAAATGTTATATGTAAAGATTTTTTTTAAATAAATGTAATTATTAAAAAAAAAAAAAATACTTAATGGCTGGATCACCAGGTGATAATAGAAGAAATACAGTCTAAAAAAGGAAACGAATACAGCCAACACATATAGGAATCGATAAGTCTCAATTTATTAAGTGATTGTTTTTGGGTTTAATACTGCTTTAATTTAAGAATAGTTCAAGTTTACCAGATACAATTAACAGTTCACTGTTTAGTTTCTGCTATTTCCTGAATCTGCTATTTAAATAAGCCAAAGTTTTTTTTCTTGCACTTGTATTTGTATTAGTGAATGTTATTTCTGCAACAAATGTATGGTGAGTGAATGTCCTTCAAATTTACTGATCTATCAAACTCTCTTATTAAAGGTTCACTGGAGCAGAGCTAGTGAATGCAAATTTGCGAATACTTTAGCTCTGTAAGCAGCTGCAGAAAATTATAAATAGTGCAAGTGTTGACCTGCGATGAACTGACAGCTGAAAAGGTGCAAATGAGCACAGACGGTGAAAAACTAGCAAAGTGTGTCCATTCCAGAATGGGCAAGATTAAACCCATTCACCAGCATTCAGTATATTAAATGTGGAATAATGTGGCAAAAAGCTTTAAGCTTTACTTCATTTGTTAGCTTTATAAAAATATGTATTGATTGAAATTAAAAAATTTTAAAGCCCAATTATAAAACACAACACTTTTGTGTTTGCCCCTATTTATCATGAGCTGAACGCAAAGATCTATGACTTTTTCTATGTACACAAAAGACCTATTTCTCTCAAATATTGTTCACAAATCTGTCTAAATCTGTGTTAGTGAGCACTTCTCCTTTGCCGTAATAATCCATCCACCTCACAGGTGGGGCATATCAAGATGCTGATTAGACAGCATGGTTATTGCACAGGTGTACCTTAGGCTGGCCACAATAAAGGGCCACTCTAAAATTTGCAGTTTTATTGTATCGTGGGGAGGGGGGCTGAAAACCGGTCAGTATCTGGTGTGACCACCATTTGCATCACATCTCCTTCCAATAGAGTTGATCAGGTTGTTGATTGTGGCCTGTAGAATGGTGGCCTATTCTTCTTCAATGGCTGTGCGAAGTTATTGGATATTGGCAGAAATTGGAATACGCTGTCGTATACGCCGATCCAGAGCAAATCCCAAACATGGTCAATGGGTGAAATGTCCAATGAGTATGCTGGCCATACAAGAACTGGGATGTTTTCAGCTTCCAGGAATTGTGTATAGATCCCCCAACATGGGGCTGTGCATTATCATGCTACAATGCTACTGATGGTCGTGGATGAATGACACAAAAATGGGCCTCAGGATCTCATCACGGTATCTCTGTGCATTCAAAAAGCTATTATTAAAATGCACTTGTGTTTGTTGTCCATAGCATATACCTGCCCATACCATAACCTAACCGCCACCATGGACCACTCATTCCACAACATTGACATCAGCAAACCGCTCACCCACACAATGCCATACATGCTGTCTGCCATCTGCCCTATACAGTGAAAAACTGGATTCACCTGACAGACACCATCAAATATAAGCTTTTGTCCACTTAAGACGGTTACGATGACGAACTGCAGTCAGGTCTAGACCACAATGAGGACACCAAGCATGCAGATGAGCTGACAGTTTGTGCAGAAATTCTTTGGTTATGCAAACCGATTTTACAGCAGCTTTCCAGGAGGCTGGTCTCAGATAATCTTGGAGGTGAAGATGTTGGATGTGGAGGTCCTGGGCAAGTGTGGTTACAAGTGGTCTGCGGTTGTGAGACCGGTTGGATGTACAGCCAAATTCTCTGACCACCTTTGGAGACGGCTTATGATAGAGAAATAAACATTCAATTCAAGGGCAACAGCTCTGGTGGACATGTAAGGAGCATGCACATGTAAGGGGGTTGAAATTAGCTAGTTATGTGCTGTCCCGGGCAGAAGGGTAAGAGTTGATGCTTTTCTGGTCGTTCTTTAATTTTTTGCCAGGTTTTTCTCTGGGTCCGACCCACTGATTCTGTGTTATATAAGAGGGACAGTGGTCCAGAGTGGGCAGTCAGAGGAGATCCAAGGGGGTTCAGGGCTCGTAATAGCCAAAGTGCCGAGAATGTACCTGTAACGGAGTGAGATGGAGAACAGCACATGCGAAGAGCAGAATGATGTTGCGCATTATTTTCTGTATATAAAGTTATCAAAAATAGGGGTTTGCCCCGAACACACCAGCTTTACAGATATCTTGGGACAGCACACAGCCTGTGGTTAGGGATGTAGGGCTGAATTATGTCTTTAAATGCTGAACTTTGTATTACATTTTGCACCTTTCAAAGTAATGTTTTTGAAACTTTGTTCCCTCCTGGTCTGAAGTAACTAAATGAGGTGTAATGCAAGTAGCCGACATCATCCCATGGTTAAGATCACTAAAATACTTGGGATATGAAGACATCAGTATGGATTTGATGCAGTGAGGACACATCAGTGGTTACCTGAAATAAGGGAAGTCTAATAAGCAGCCTCTCAATATTGTGTGCCTGTTATGGGTATCAAAAACTTAAAGCTGATCCCACATCTCCTTTCAAAAAAGCACTGTCTTCTCTTTTGGATAGTGCAGTCCATGCAGGTCTGTTCTCTCTAAAAGAGAAAGAACTGTTCATTCCTGAATGCCCCATTATGCCAGTATTTCACCATCTGCCTAAAGTCCACAGGGGGTTAAATCCCCTTTTGGGTAGGCCGATAGTCGAAGGAATAGGTTCGCTCAATGAGCAACTTGGAGAATGGGTGGCTAGCCAGTTACAACCCCTAGTTTGCAGCCTTCCTGGGTTTTTGAGAGATACTAAGCAGTTGCTTAACAAACTACAGGACTTTTCATGAAAGGACAATTATTGGTGGATTAGTTGTGATGTGGCAAGCCTGTGCTCCAGTATTCCACACAACCTGGGCATACTGCAACCAACTGCTTGGTTTCTGAAAGAGTCAGGTAAATTTTCATTGCTACTCCAGGAATTCATTTTACTCGCTCTAGATTATTTGTTAACGCATAATTTCTTTATGTTTGTCGGGGGCTATTATCTCCAGAGATGCTGGGCCTCAATGGGGGCAACATTTTTGCCCTCACTGGCCAATCTATATATGGGTTGTGGGAGAGGACCCGCATCTTTGGATATGATAGCCCCCTCCGCTCGGATACAGCATTTTTCTGTTGCTACATTGACCTCCTATTTGTCACATCTGATGAGAAAGCCGATTTAGATCTATGGCTTTCATATCTAAATGACAATACTTTGAACCTGAGATTCACCAGGGATTGACGTGTGGCCACTATAAAATTCTTTGATGTGAAATTGACAGGAACAAATGGAACAGTAGTCACCAGCTTACATAGAAAGCCCACAGCTGGTAATGTACTTCTAAGAGCAGACTCCGCCCACCCAGGACACATGATCAGAGGTATACCCTATGGTCAGTTCCTTAGAATGAAACTCCTATGCAGCACACCGGATAAATGTCAGCAAAAAAAAAAACATTCTTTGTCCTCTACTAATATTCCAGTTTTCACTACACCTTATAGCTCGGAGTACAGTAAGATCAAAAACAGCTATTAGTCCAGCATTTATAAAGCAGTTTTAGCTTGATAGTGTGCGTGAACCCTTATCGTTATTTAACTTGGCCTGGTCTGACGTTACTTGAGGGTAGTCTTAAAGGGATTAAATGCATGTATGGCATATCATAAGAACAGGGCCTAATATGGGGACAATTCAAGATGGAGAAGATGCAGTACAAATGTCTAATGTGTGTTTTTAGAAAAGGCTATATTGCCATTGCTAATAACTGCAGTAATAACTGGAGTCCCACTTCTGATCGGACCGCCGCAGTGCCCTCAGCAGAAGTTCTCCTCTCCCCCTACCTCCCTGCAATCTTCTGGGGCACGTCACAGGGCTCAGAAGATTGCCCAGCCATTCAGTACACGCATCGTGACTCCGACATGCACAGTACACACCTGGCTGTAAAGCCACAAGCTGTCACAGCTGGGTGCCCACACTAGTGATGCTGGCACTGGTAAGAGGCAGGCAAGAGAACCGTGGTTTAGAGCGGCCGCATCGCTGGACCGTGAGACAGGTGAGTGTGTGTTTATTAAAAGTCAGCAGTTATACTTTTTGTAATACACACAGAGGGGCTTTTACGGGCTGAAAAGAAAAACGCACGCCTGTAACAGCATCTGTGTGCATGAGGCCTTAATCTGAAACCTGTAGTGGTAGTACTGTACGTATCTTTAAAATATCTAAAGTGATGTAATCTGATATTTTCTATTTGCATATAAGTATTAGTACAATAAATACAATGGTGACTGTGGGCATAACTGTCTCATGTAAATTAAAATATTAATCGGTTGGGCTTTTAAACTTGGGCTTTAAGGTAGCTGTACAAACGTAGAAATCAATTAGTAAAAGCCATGCCACAGACATTGGCAGCGAAGGACAAAACATTTTATTTTAAGACCAAAGCTATTAGAGTAAATGATGTTTTAATCTTTTTAGTTACAACATAATAAATATTTTTCTAATGTTGTCTGAAGCTTGACAAAGGGGTTTAAAATGATCTTGGTCTTTATAAATCAAGAAACTAATTAAAATGATTAGCCAATATAGCAGAAAATAACAACAAAATGAAATAAGCAAATAGGCCTATAAATTATAGTTGACAATGGGCTTATGGATGTTAGCACTGAACACTGAAATTCTGTGACTATAGTATCAGTTTAAATTGGCTCACCTAAACCTAGATTTGTGGCAAATTTGACCATTCCACATTGACCAAATATTTGTGTAGCACTACCCCCGAAGGAGCTGCTGGTTTAGATTTGGGCCTGACGTTACCTTACTGTTCCATGCACTCGTCTCAAGGCTTCTCCCTGAAGAGTTATTCATAAGAAATATCTGCACTAGGGTTGTCCCGATACCACTTTTTTAGGACCGAGTACAAGTACCAATACTTTTTTTCAAGTACTCGCCCATACCGAATACCGATACTTTTTTTTAAATGTGTCCCCAAATGCAGCCATGTCCCCTACAAATGCAGCCATGTCTCCCACATATGCAGCCATGTCCCCCACATATGCAGCCAAGTCCCCCATATATTCAGGCAAGTCCCCCCAGCCATGTCCCCCACATATGCAGCCATGTCCCCCCAGCCATGTCCCCCACATATGCAGCCATGTCTTCCCAGCCATGTCCCCCACATATGCAGCCATGTCCCCCCAGCCATGTCCCCCACATATGCAGCCATGTCCCCCACATATGCAGCCAAGTCCCCCATATATGCAGCCAAGTCCCCCCAGCCATGTCCCCCACATATGCAGCTATGTCCCCCCAGCCATGTCCCCCACATATGCAGCCATGTCTTCCCAGCCATGTCCCCCACATATGCAGCCATGTCCCCCCAGCCATGTCCCCCACATATGCAGCCATGTCCCCCACATATGCAACGAAAGCCGCTGCCGCCGCACGGGGAACATCACAGCTTTCATTTGAATAGCTGTTTTCCCCGCCGCGTATAGACACTCCCCCTTGCTCAGGATTGGACAGATCACGATCACCCATCCAATCCCGAGCAAGGGGGAGTGTCTATACACAGCGGAAACACTACAGCTATTCAAATGAAAGCTGTGATGTTCCCACACGCTGTTTAACCAAGCGGCAGCGGCTTTTGATGCGGCGGCGGCTTTCATTGCGGCGGCGGCGGCGGTGGCGGGGGGGACACGACAAGTATTCTATTCAGGCATCGGGGGTATTTGCGGGAGTACTTGTACTCCCGCAAATACTCGGTATCGGTCCCGATACCGATACTGGTATCGGTATCGGGACAACCCTAATCTGCACCAACACAAAGTCTCTTTCAAGGGTTTTATTGAACAAAAGTTCACCAACAGAGGGGTAGAGGGATGGGGAGACTCAGGTACCTTTGCTTAGCGGATCACGGGTACAAACTTAAATTCAGAGGAGTAATTTTGTTCCACGCTGGATTCCAGCAACCAACCGGATAGGCCTACTCTCACCGGCCTAGCAGCTGGGGCGAATCTCGCTAAAGTCTCTGCCACCGACTCGATAAGTTCGTCGGGCCGTCCCACAATCTTCTGCCACAAGATCGTGCGACCACTCACGCACTTTATAGAAATTTCAATAGAGTACACAACTCACGATGCCAAGAATCTTTCAGCCAACCCGACAGCACAGTGAGGTAAAACTATCAGGATAAGTCCTTAAAATTAATCCCAGTGGTTCAGCTCCCTTGGTGTAGGCTAGACAGTGAAGAACCCTCCCTGGACTAGTTGGCCCCAGCAACTTCCAGGCCTACTCTCAGTTACGAAGCCTCGTGCCAGACGGCCCCAAGACCATAAAACAGCTCACGCATTCTCCTGAGGCCAGGAGGGCCATCAGGTCAGGATCGGAAGACCCAGCCAAACCGGTGTCCGTCCCTTAAGTACCCTCCTCCAGAATGCACAGTGGGTTGACCACGCCCCCTAAGCTGCTTCTGGAAAGAAGTACCCAATGCATCCAGCCTGTTGCCTTTCCAACCGTGACCTGCGGTGACAGCGACTCCCACCGTCAAGGGGAAAACCATGCAACCCAGCTGAACTGAAACAGAACCGTAAATTTAACATAATCTTTCTGAGCCAAACTATTGCTCAGACAACTATAATTTAACACATAGTGCCCCCTCAATGGGAGCAAGGCGCTACATTTGCAATAGACCCACTGGGCAAATCAGTCTGCTCTTTATACTAGTATAGAAGTACTGTACTTTGGACTCATCATGGAGTTTTTTTGTATTCTATATACACAAACTTCCTGACCCTAACACAGACACCAAGTCTGGTTCAGGATCATACTGGAATTGTAGGGGTACTGGGACAGAATTCCCCCCTGTCTGTGTTGCAGTAAGACCACTACTACCATTAAGAACGTATAGTACTTCTGCATTAGCTGTATAAAACCATAGTGAATGAAGACTTTCTCCCTTGTGTCCTCTTTAACTAATAAAAACAAGAACTTTGTCAGATCCCACTTGTGCTTAGAGATGGATTGCGTTCTTCCCTAATGAGCTATTAAGAGTTCTAGAAGTTTGCTTACTTTTACTATATGCCAGTTGAACTGGGAATATGTGCTTAGAGGAACAAATCTTGGTGCGTGCCAAACTGTCTAAAGTGCAAATAGTGCCAAGATTTACTCTTCGTTACTTTTTTTGCAATGAGTCTCTGCCATCAGGTCAAGGAGCTTTGTAAGATTTTTTTTTTTTTTTTAATGGTCAAAAAGGTATCTTCTCCTTTAGCATCTTCTTTCAAGAAGTAATTTTTGCTTGTGCCAATGCAAGTTGTAAACTTTAGTTTTTGTAATTAACCGATTTTAAAACAATCATTAGAGAACTGGGGAATAACAAGCTTTTGAAAGTCAGCTCTACTGTCAGCTTACCTGATCGGCACTTTTTTCCATTTTAGGACATGAAAATCTGCTGCAAAGTGCAAATTTTCCCACTATGGGATTTCACATCTATGGGTGGATAATTAGAGAAAGAATGCTACAGAGCAGCTGAGAAGAAAAAGATTGAGAGGCTGAGAACATTGTATTACCCAAAGCAGCAGAAGCAGCAGTAGGAAGAATGGAACTTGCTCATCTGTATCAAGCAGAGGTGTCTGAAAATTGCATATCCAGGATATGTTTTCACAAGTCTTTCCAGCTTGCACTAAACATTTTGTATGTTTTGGGGCAATGGCAGCACCTGCTATGCTAAATATTCTTTGGATAGGATACTAGGTGGTGGCCTGAAGCAAGCCAGGGTGGCATACTGGATTAATTATACCTACTTTGATACTGACCTTGTTTATAAATCCTTTATATTCACAAAAATCGTTTACAGAAACAAAACATCTCTCCAATATAACATCATTTCTAATATAATTCCAGCCTATATCCCATCCAATACGCTTTACCATTACAAATGTTGTCAGGCATCATTCTCTTAAGCATACATTAATTCATCATTCTTTCTTTGTATTCAATCCGAAGACACAACTTTTTTTTCCTTTTTTTTCTTGCCCATGAAAGTCCCTGGTTAACATCGAAATATAATGAGGCAAAAAAAACAAATAAATAAAAAATATATATTTTTAATAAAAACAAAATAAAGAAAAGGGGTGGCAAAATAAACCCCTCCCCCTCTCCCATCCGAAAACGCCAACATCCTTACCTATATTCATTCGGTACCTTCATCTCTAAATCAATTAATGGATCCCTCACTACTAAAGCCCTGTACACACAATCGGTCCATCCGATGAGAATGGTCCGACGGACCATTTTCATCGGTTCACCGATGAAGCTGACTGATGGACTGATGTGCCTACACACCATCGGTTCATGAACCAATTGTGTCAGAACGCGGTGACGTAAAACACAACGACGTGATGAAAAAATGTAAGTTGAATGCTTCCAAGCATGGGTCGACTTGATTCTGAGCATGCGTGGATTTTTAACCGATGCTCGTGCGTACTAACGATCGTTTTTGACCTATCGGTTAGTCGTCCATCGCTTCAATTTTAAAGCAAGCCCTCTGTTTTTGGACCGAAGGATAACGGACCGATGGGGCCTACACATGATCGGTTTGGACCGATGAAAACAAACTTCAGTCCGTTTTCATCGGTTTGAACCAATCGTGTGTATGCGGCTTGAGAGATTTGGAAAGTCTGTTCCCTATAAGCAAGATAAGGGGCCCATATGTTTCAATATTTCTCATCTTGTTCTTTCAACATTATTGTCAGACTTTCGATTTGTTGGATTTCTGTAATTCTGGCGATCCAGTGTGCTCTAGTTGGGGAAATGTTACTGACCTTCTACCTTCAGCTGTTTTTTTGTGATATTACCACCCGTCAACCCCCACTCTCACCAGGTCCCTGACAACAGTGCAGACCAAATCAGATCTGAACTTCAGCCTTACCTTACTACATTTATTTCAGCATAGACTTGGCTAAAAAGACAACAGATTACATTGTTTATGTAACAGGGGTCGGTTGTTCCAAGAATTTTAAGAGGGCAGTAGAGAAATAGACTGAAACAGGAAAGTCAAAAAAAACTGCCACAAGCAAGAACTTGCTGGTGTACTGCTGAATTTTCTTTGTATCCGGTAAACATTTTTATTTGGCCTAATATATGAAGAAAATGTAACAAACAACAGTTTGTGCAGCTGCTCACTATCCATCCTGACTGTCACTGATGATCAGGAACTAATTTGAATGGTTCATGATCATGTGACCACTATGTTACATGCAAGCTGTAGACTTAATTGACAAAAATATGAACCTTTGGCCTGCATGTGAACACCTTCATCCTGCAGTGTCATCTATTAATAATGTAACTATCAGAGCTAGTTGCTTTATTAAAATAATTTATAATTTAAATAAAAACAGAATGTGCATTTTTGTGTTTTTGTTAGCTGTAATAAAAACAGAACCTTATATGTTCTCTAAAATACATGTTAAAATAATTAAGGTATGCAAATTAGTCATAGAATTATTGCTAAGTCAACCAGCACAATCTATCAGAAATAAATTTGGCCTGGGCATCTAGGTATCAGTGACCTTGTCAGGGATCAGATAGGAGACTGAGTTGATGAGGTCGGCCTCTCTTATATCTCCTGTCCAGGCTCCGCTGAAGGTGAGACAGAGGAAGCCGAAAGACAAGAGGGACACGAGTGCCTGAAGAGGAAGGTTCTGGGTGAACTGCTTGCCAGGGTTCAGCAATCTGGAGTAAGTTGTGGTGTGCAGAGCAGGAACAGGAAACAGCCAGGCAGGTAACCAAGGGTTAACAGTAGCCAGGAACATAGACTGGAGTAGGGTTTTAGGAATAGCCAGGTTCGTCAGCAGGTGGTCAGCGAGGTACCAAAATATAAACAGAGCCAGGGTCAGGAACGGAGCCGGGTCAGAACTGGGTGGCAGTACATGAACAGAACACGAGCAAGCCAGGTCATAAACTGGAAGAGCACACAGGATCAGAACAGGATACAGGACACAGCTGAAGGTCAATTAGCAAAGCATAAATAGGCCGCCTGGCACTAAGAGGAATTAAGCCCTTGAGCATGCGCACACTCAATCACAGACTCCTGCACGCATATGCGCGCCTGTTAACCGTTCTATGGCAAGCTATTTGCGCTTGCGCACATCTATGCGCCAGACGTCTCACAGGAATTCGATGACAGACCTCTGCCAATAACAAATATTTATTTTTAATAAATAGAGTAGAACTACCCTTTGGTAACATTCCAGGATTGGAGGCTGTTAAGTATACAGGGTCAATGTCAATGTCAAAGACCTTGCTGTGCTAAATCAAAAGGGCAATGATGATAGATGATGAGGATGGGTAGGCTTTATACACTTTATGGCAGCTACTTGCTGCTGAAAAAGAGGGAGAGCTGTGGCTAGAGATTACATGATTGTAAAGACTACTTCTGTTCTTCTATTATCAGTTCTTCCTTACTTGAGTCAACTGCAACCTCTCCAGTCACTAGTGATACAGTACTGGATCTGTGTTATCTTCACACACGCAAATTTTCTAGGTTTAATTTATCTCAACAACTTTCCTGGGTGACATTTCAGCCGGTACATTCAGAGCATAAAAGAGATTTATCGGAAACTGGCTTACTGACCTATCTAAAATAAATGGAATTTATCCCTGTAGACATTGTAGAATGTGCCCCTATATAGACAAAGCTGGAACGTTCACCAATTCGGATGGAACAAAAATCTTTGAAATTAAAAATGTTATCAACTTCTCTTTGAGCAAGGTAATATACATGATCCAATGTCCTTGTAAGAAAATGTACATTGGAAAAACGAAAAGACAACTAGGAACCCGGATCGGTGAACATTTAAGAGATATCCAAAAAAAACATTGGAAAAACTGAACAGGAAATAAAAAAAGAAAAAGGGAATCCTCTAGCACAGGGGTGCCCAACCTTTTGAAGAGCAAGGGCCACTTAAGCGACTTAGTAACCGGTCGCGGGCCACAATGAGCGGAGCGGGTGGATGGCAGCCCACTCTACTCTCAACACACCAAACTCGCAGGTAATAACAGAAGTCTATGGCTCAGTGCAGGTAACCCACAGGTGCTCTTCTCTGCACCTGTGGATCAGTTCGAAAGCAGCCCAGTAACCGCTGCAGAACAGATATGCCCATATATACACTGTGATTTTAGTTACCTTTAATAACAGTATTCCAGGGTTTGACAAATTTAGTTGGAATCTAGGAGCCAGCTAAAAAAGTTAGGAGCCAAAAAACGCGCCCCGTCCCGACGAGCTCGCGCGCAGAAGCGAACGCATACGTGAGTTGTGCCTGCATAAGTAAACGGTATTCAAACCACACATGAGGTATCGCCGCAATCCTTGGAGCGAGAGCAATAATTCTAGCTCTAGACCCCTCTGTAACTCAAAGCATGCAACCTGTAGATTTTTTTAAATGTCGCCTATGGAGATTTTAAAGGGTAAAAGTTTGTCTGCATTCCACGAGTGGACGCAATTTTGAAGCGTGACATGTTGGGTATCAATTTACTCGGCGTAACATTATCTTTCACAATATAAAAACAATTGGGATAACTTTACTGTTGTCTTATTTTTTAATACATTTTTTATTCATTTTTTCCAAAAAAAGTGTGCTTGTAAAACCGCTGCGCAAATACGGCGTGACAGAAAGTATTGCAGCGATCGCCATTTTATTATTAAGGGTGTTAGAATAAAATATATATATATATATATATATATATATAATGTTTGGGGGTTCTAATTAGAGGGAAGGAGATAGCAGTGAAAATAATGTAAAATTACACATTAGAATTGCTGTTTAAGTTGTAATGCCAACAGCCACCACCAGATAATGCCAGCTCACAGAAGAAAGAGCTTGGGACTTCACAAGGCTGCGGGCTTAATTGACGGCCGTCGCGGGCCCGCCGCGATCGCACGGCGGGGGAGGTGGGGGCGCACGGAGACACAAGATCCTGTGCCTTCGTGTGCCCCCACCTCCCCGCCGCGTGATTGCGGGGGGCCTGCGGCGGCCGGTAATTGAGGCCGCAGAGCCGCGGCCTCAATTACCAGCAGACGCGGGCGCCAGGTCGAAATTTCTTGTCGCAATTGCGACCTGGCTCCCGGACATTGTCGACTCCTGCAGTATTCTATTTTATTCCATCCCAGAGCAGGTCACGGGCCACATCAGAGGGTTTCCGCGGGCCACATGTGGCCCCCGGGCCACTGGTTGGGCACCCCTGCTCTAGCACAAGATTTTAAAGGACTTTCATGCAGGAAAAACAAATGGTTTTAAAATAATAAAGTCTCCTCTCCTAGGGGAAAGATTACGTTCTCCTATGTAAAGAAAAATACTGGATATATAATTTATATACCCTAATTCCAAAGGGCCTTAATACAGAATTAAACCTTAAAATGTTCCTTAATATTTAATCTTGTACAATCTGAGGAAATTAATGATAGTTTCTAAGATCCCCACATCTGTCTAGATAAGTGGAATTCATATATCCCCAATATATTTTTACAACTTTGACTGATCTGCCATACCTCGATATGCCGACCTAAAATCTTTTTAATCATTTACTTTATATAATTGCAACAGTGGATCCAGAAATGAGAATAAGAAAGAACAGATAATCAACTTAATATCTCTTATACACGATCATTTTTCAGCATGAAAAAAAACTTTGTTTTTCAGCATGTTTTTCAGCATGTAGAAAAAACAAAGTTTTTCCAACTTCATTATTAAAACGACGTTGCCCACACAGCATCATTTTAAAAAAAATTATCTAGCTACACGTACGACGGCACTATAAAGGGGAAGGTCCATTCGCCTTTGAGCTGCTTTAGCTGATTGCGTGTTAGTAAAAGACGATTTGCGCTTTTTTGTCTGTTACAGCGTGATGAATGTGCTTACTACATTATGAACGGTAGTTTTACCAGAACGAGCGATCCCATCTCATAACTTGCTTCTGAGCATGCGTGGGTTTTTAATGTTGTTTTAGGCCACACACGATCATTTTTTACAACCCGAAAAATGACATTGTTTAAAACAACGTTAAACAATGCAGCATGTTCGAATTTTTTTTGTTGTCGTTTTTCAGAACCTGAAAAATTATGTGAAGCCCACACACGATCATTTTAAATTACATTTTTTTAAAACAACGTTTTTTTTAATGCCGAAAAATGATCGTGTGTACGCGGAATAAGACTGGTTGCCACTGAAGCACATTATTTGAAATTACCACTATAGAGTGTAAAAAGCGCTATGAATATAAGGAGGTTTTTCATAGCACAAAATTGTGTATTTGTGTCTATCTTTTTAATGAAGTGATGTCTTTTCAACACTTGAGGGAACTTCTTAATTATATGCACCAAATGGGTACATATGGAATGAAAAACCAATCCCTCTTTGTTCTGAGGAAGTCCACGGATTGGCGGACGAAACGCAAGTGTCAACTAAGTGATGTCATCACACCCGAAAGTGTTACCAGCAGTGCCGGGACCAGGTCATCCAGCGCCCAGGGCAAAGTCCCCAAATTGCGCCCCCCCCCCCGTGCAATCTTAGAGGAACCTACGCCCAGCAGTCACTTGTTAAATCACTGCTGCTGTCACTACTCCTGTCAGCCTTGCAACAGAAGCAAGGTGCCCCCATCTCTACAGAAAACTATTGCACCCAGGGCAATTGTTCCTTTTGTCCACCCCTTGTCCTGGCCCTGCTGACATCGCACCCACCTAGAGTGGTCTGCTGTAACACCACTGACCACCTGGTATACTGCCACCTACTGGACACTTGACAAATGTGCTCATATGTTCATTTTACATGTGATTGTAATATATAATTTTCATTTGTATTTAGTTTTAATAAATACTACATTTAGGTAATGGCGCTCTCTCTCCCTCGTTTTTTATTTTTTGGTGTTTACATGTTCTGTTGATGGGAACTGTCCCAGATTCTGTAGGAAGGAGAGACTGCTGACACTAGCATCATATGAACTTTTCTTGTTTTTATGGACTTTCCCTAAGGACTCATAGTAATATAGTAATCATTTTTCCTTGTTTGTGTTATATGATGTAAATTTGTGCGCTAGAACCGTTTTGTGTCTGGGTGTGTACTTTACATAGCTGACAATATTCGGGTAATGAGTGCAATTTTTACATTTTAACAAAGGTACTTACTGGTGAATAAGGACCAACGGACCGATCGTTCGCGTGAACATTTAGAACCCCATTGAAGTCTATGGGACTCGAACGTTCAAATTCAAAAGTGATCATTTTAAAGCCTAATATGCAAGTCATTGTCGTAAAACGTCTTTGAGAACCCGGGTCTTGCCCCAGGGAACATGTATCAATGGAAAAAAGTTTAAAAAACGGTTGTTTTTTCAGGAGCAGGTACAATATTTAAAGGAATTTTTTTTTTTTTTTTTTTATTTAAGCACCTTTAAAATCACTGCTCCATGAGCAGTGATTTTATTAATGCTTAAATAAAAAGAAAATGAAAAATGCCTTTAAATATTGTACCTGCTGGGTGTCTATACCTGTGATAACGTCTTTAAATAGCACAATCACCTGCCTGCCAGTAAATTAGGAAAAACTGATCTAGCTAAGCTATACAGTGTATAAATATATGTACAACTCCTAGGGATGTATAGATATCCTCTACACACTGTAAATGAAGCTAAACTGACTAGCCTGCCTGCCTGCTTTATCTAAAAAGACTATCTCTCTGTCTCTCTGACTGATCTCTGTTCAGAGCTGGAATACACTACACGAGGCCGCCCAGCAGGCCGCCTTATATAGTGTGGGGCGTTTGCTAAAGCTCTGAGCCATAATTGGCCAAAGCCACCCTGGCTTTGGCCAATTATGGCTCTCAGTTTTTTGCACGCTGTGATTGGCCAAGCATGCAGTGTCTTAGTGCTTGTTTGGCCAATCATCAGCGCGCAATGCCGCAGTGAATTATGGGCCGTTGCACGTCACTCAAATTTGGCCCGAACGAACCGTTTTGTTCGAAATTCGTCGAACGTACGAACAGACAGTGTTCGATTCGAACATACGTTCGAATCGAACGCGGAGCTCATCCCTACTGGTGAACTAAGGTGTATTCAGACTTCCTGTGTATGTCACTTGTTACTCTCCTGCAGACTAAGGCATTATGTTATTTCTTAAAAGAAAACCAAGATGAATTTGACTTGAGGTGCTTAAACTAACTACAGATGAAATTACATATAAATTTTAAGCAATTTTTATTAGAGTTTTCTTGCTTCAACATGCATTACTAAAACTTGTACAGTACAGTATACTGATTTTCTCTTCCAGGAGCTCACATCCTAGCTAATGTCTTACCCGATGTATTTGGCAATCTGAGATTTACTGTAGCAAGAAACACAAGAGGGTGTTCTTTGCATATGCCCTAAGTAAATGAACTGGTGTGCAGTCAAGACCTTGAATCGTACTACCCCAAAATCACGTGCATATGATTATATTCTTGTGGCAGATGTAGTCTACCAGTTGTATCTGCAATTCTGCTTACTTTAATACACATGAACAAGCACCGTCACACATCATTTCCAGGTTCCAGCTAGAGCCAGGCTCATCGGCTCCTCTAGGTCGCAGCGCCGCCGCCAGCACAGTTCCCTGCGCTCCTCTGAGTCCTCCCGTCCCTGGCTGTGAGTGACGGGCCAGGACTAACGAGGCTCCTCCGGAGGGGGACTGCACAGTGAAGCACATCGTGCTGACAGGGATAAGAGTGGAACGAATTGTTGTGGCGAGTACATAATCGCACTCAGCACACTTACAGACAGTTTTTCAGGTACAGGCAGCAGCGCTGGCTAGTGTGCACAGACCACCAAGCTCTGAAAGAAAGGGGTACGCCCCTGAAACGCGTCAGCTCTGAAAAACATTGATTGTAGACTCAAGGGACTATCATAGTCTGCTGGTGTTGTTGTGTTTTGTTGCTGTGCTGTCTTTCAAGGCTCTATTTTTAAACTCAAATTGTGAGTATAATGATTGATTTTAATATTTTAATAAAAGTTACCCAAACGGTATCACACTAGGTCGGTGCGCCCTCCGTTCTTTTTCTTTTTGCTCCTAGTGTGTATAAGGTGACACCTGCGAGTGCACCCCCACCTCCTCCAGCTTATTGTACCACCCTGGGCACCCGTCCCTTCCGCCCCTGCCTTGTACGGGCCCTGGTTACCAGGATATCCCCATGTTATACCGATGCATACACTCTAACAGTCATTTAAACAGCCGGCAGGCTTTTAATGTTACCAATGATCTATGAGGAATGTCAGCAACTGGGACAAAGGGAAGAAACAGAACCGGAGCTGGATTACTTTGGAGCTATTTGCTATTAACCTCTATTGCTTCAGATGGACTGGATAGCAGAATTTTAAAATTGATTACTGCAGTACTGCAAGCTTATCTTCAATTAACTTGCTCCATTCTCATATATGATATACTCTACAAGGGTTCCCTATAACTGTTTCATTTGAATATTTCTATGAGAGATATTTAAAAATGGGATTTATTTATGAGGAAGGATATACTATAGGAATTATTACATACTAACTTCATTGAGGTAGAACTTTCCATCATTAATCATCATGCAAATATAGCTTCATACTATCTCCTCCTTCAGACCCTCATTTTCAATTAACACATTACAGTCAACCAGTCCAAGCATTTCATATCGCCTCAAGTTATAGGAGATAATTCTCTTACTATCTCCCTATCTTTTTCATCTATCATTTATTGTATGTAGAACAAACACTTTGATTTTGAGCAGTACGTGATTCCTCACAACATTTGATGCAAATTTATTGACTGTTCTCAAAGGTGACTGATTTTAAATGTGAAAAATAATAGAGACATACTGTATGTCTTACATCCAGGGCTTACATCCAGGGCTTTTTTTCTCAAACAATAGGTGCTGGAACTTAACCACGGCCCCACAAAACCCCTCCCCCTACACGCATTCTCCAAATCACATTAAATAGTTGATGTGTTAAGTCAAATTTCATGAAAACAGTAGGGTTTTAAAGGGGAATTAAATACCAGGATTGCATTAAATACAGAGTGCAGAGTTGTCACTTGTAAACACAGAAACCAGACTTCTGTGTTTACAAGTGATTGTGGTGAGCAGGCACCAAAGGGTCTGAGCCAGAGGTCATAGAATTGAGTTCCACTAAGTTCCCCCTGAAAAAAAGCCCTGCTTACATCTATTTTCACATGAACCACTTGCTCTCCAACCAGTGTGACTACACTGATATCCCTTCGTATTTCAGCAATCAATTTGGGTCATCCTGGATTGGTTTGCAGTTTCCATAGTACACAGCTGTTATTTTTTTATTGGATATCAGTATTTGTCACATCTCGTTCATAATTAGATAATCTATTGGAACCCATCTTTTCCCTGGACAGTCACTGGGATTGTTTTTATAATTGTATGTACTGTATATGTATTTGTGCTTTTTTGTATTAGAAGGTATTTACCGTGCAATGTTAGTTCAGCTAAACTGTTGTGTTCTGATGGCTAGAACACTCTGGTCAGCGCTCTCTGCCAGGGCTGCTGATAGAAATCACAGGGCCCCATACAGCCTACCTGACAGAGCCCCCTCCTCTGAAAATATCAAATTATATTTTTGCTAAAATGCAATGCCCGCAATGCTATTCTATGCAGCCATGGCAGAAATGATACCCCCGTTGAACAAGACCCATGCAAGTGAATATCGTCACAAAGGCAATATCTGCACCCCTACAGTGAGCGATAAAATTTTTTTTGCCGCGAACACCCCAAATTGTTCGCTGTTCGACGAACGGGCGAACCGCCAATGTACGAGTCAAACTCATGTTTGACCAGAACATAAAGCTCATCCCTACTTATAACTAAAAGATCACATTTGGAAGCACTGACAATGTAAGAATGCAATACTTGGACTACAGTATTCATTGGCATTGGATAATCATTTTTCCCTCAGACATCTACTAAATCATCCATTTAATTATGAAAAAATCTAACTATTTTTTTTGAAATACAACATTGTAAATATTTTATGTGTTTTAATTTAAATTAGCAGTTTATTATTCTATTAGTAGTGTATGAACAGATGTACCAACAGACTGTGAAGATGATATTTATTGCACCACTCTCATGAGAATGACACCTTTTCTCTAAATATTGTGAAATATGTTTTTTAGCTAAAGAAATATGCTTAGAGTTACGCAACAAACATATAACATTAACCATAAGCATATATATGCACAGGAGTATAGAAATAATAAAAGCTTTACATAGGAAAAGATTATTAACAGTGCATACAACGTACAAACAAATCAGCAAGGGGTCCAATAGGTGGAATTGTGCACATATGCCCAGGTATACATAGTTATTTATTTGGAGATATCTCCAGATGAATATTGCAGCAAAGTCCCATTGCAAGGGACCCTGAGGATTATTCAGCGTCTATCTTTGTGTCAAAGACCTGAAATCACCATCTACGTTGATGAGGAGACCCCCCAACCATGACTCAACCATCCTGGAACACAGTCCTAGTTATCTGTCACACTGCATGTGAGACAGTAATAGGCATAGATACTCTGTTTATCATGAGAATTCAGCAAAGCACACAAGAAGCAATGGGTAGCTACAATTAAAATATTAGAAAATAGAAATACTTGCATAAACATGTCTTCTGATCTGGTTTTAGTAGCATAGACAGGACATGTGGCTGAGACCTTCTCTCTCTCCTCTTCATCCTTCTAGTATCTTTTCCCAACAGCCCTAGAGTCAGGAAGTGAGATACATAATTATACATTACAGTGTAATACTAGTCAGCCCATCTCTACACTTGACTTACTGAAAGGGTGGTGGATACAGTATATACAATCTTAATGGTTTGTGCAATATATTTAAGATGAAAGTTTGAGGGATTATAAAGGTACAAGAGCTGAAGTAGTTAAACCTATATTCTGCTAGATAGGCACCTTATCCTTTGCCAATAATATGCAGGTCTCTTGTTGAAATCATTAATTACCCAGATCTAGTTAACAGGGTTACTTCTCTAATGCCTTGTACACACAATCGGAATTTCCGATGAAAAAAATCAGACGGAATTTTTTCATTGGATATTTCGACCGTGTGGGCCCCATCTGACTTTTTTTCATCTGAGTTTAGAAATAGAACATATTTCTTTTCCAATGAAAATTCCGATCGTACAGATGGAACTCCGGCAGAGAAAATACCATGCATGCTCAGAATCAAGTTGACGCATGCTCGGAAGCATTGAACTTCATTTTTCTCGGCTCATCGTAGTGTTTTACGTCACCGCTTTGGACGGTCGGAATTTGGTCTGACAGTTCGTATGCAAGACAGCTTGTACGGAATTCAGATGGAAAATTCCATCAGATTTTATCCCATCCGAAATTCCGATCATGTGTACAGGGCATAAGGATAGCATCCTGGATTCATCTTTATGCTTTTTCTGATAGCACTAGTACCTGGCATGTACCATTTAAGAAAGCAGCTTATTAAGGCCTGTATTATTAAGATTGTTGTACTTACTATAAAATGTTCTTGAAGTCTATTGAAGGACGAAGGTTGGTGGTATATCTCTTGAACTAAGACTGCTATCTGAAAAAATAAAGGACCTCAAGCAGAATGTCAAGAAAAAACAAACACCATAAGTAAAACAGACAGGTGGAAGTGATCAACACAACAAGAATATTTACCAATGTAAAGATTGAAACCTAGGATTTGCCAAACATTTGACCTCAAGAAAACAAATGTAAGACAAACAAGGTAAGAGAAGAAAAGAAATGGCTGAACATCCAGAGATTCTGATTGCCTTTTTTTGTGCACAGTGATGACACCAAAGACACCAACATGAAGTCAAGTAGACGCGTTTCACACATACATCTTGTGCTTAGTCATTGGTGGAACATACCTTGTTTGTCTAAGTAATGATTAACCATATGACTGGGTGTTGGAGTAGAATACCCATAACCCCTTACTTCAGGGAAAGGGAGGTCCATAATAAAGTAAACCTCTCAATAGTAGTCTATAGGGAGAGAGGGCTGGAGACCCTCAATGTAAAACAAAGATGGAAGAGTACCAAGTTATTTCAAAGAAACAGTGGAGAAGTTCACACACATACTGTATATAACAGGGAGGGCTATGTGAAGATACATATATACTAATGTAGTAGACATATAGAGATATCAGAAAGAAAGGCATTAGAAGGAGACCTTCCAAATCGCACCAATATTCACAATACAACCCTGAAACATCCCATAAGTTCCCCAGCTATGGGAATTCTGCTGATCATCCAGGGAAAGAACAAAGTAACAAGATGGATATTTTCTTTGTGCGAAAGAAAAACAGGTTGCATTCATAAGCAGAATGCAAGGATCCAGAAACACAACTGCTGCCCAGCATAAGGAGACATATGCCAGTCAGTGACAGGTTGGAGCATTCAATTTCCTCCTGAAAATAGGATCTTGTACACCCTATTGAAACGCAGCAACAGTCGGCCAAATAGCCTCTCAAGTCATAATGGAATCTCTAAATGAGTCAGTCTGTCTGTTTAAATGAACAAGACCCAAGAACAGGGAAAATGGAGCAGTGTGGGAGAATATGCAGCTGGGGGGGAAGGGAGTGGAGTTAACCCCCACCTTTAACTTCACCATGCAATGGTTAATTATTTGGTCAGTGATTTTTATTTATTTATTTAATATTTGGTTAACCTTTTACGTAAGACAATTTGCAAAAATGAAGGGTAACTGTACATGGGACCACAAGTATGATGCAAGAAACAAACCCCCCTTTTCACAACATGCAATAGAGGAAATGACACAACAGACCAGTAACTCTTTTCCAACATTTATTGGTAAATATAAAAATTCACAATATAACATATAATTTCTTTGGACTAGTATTGGCCACGGCCTGATTCACTGGTTTAATAAAAAACAAATCATATAGTAACTTGATATTACGATATCAAACTTTTAGAACATTTTCCGTGAAAATTCAACCACTTAAATTTTCCGACACCAACCTCAACCCAGCCACTGAGACTCGAGCTGATACACCAACATGTTTCAAGCCTTCTTAACTCTCCCCTCAGGTGACTTACCTGAGGGAGCCTACCACGTGAATTGGCCGCGACGGGAAGGGGGGGGGGGTAGGGTGGGGAGCTTCTCCGGCTGTAGATTTTTTAAAGAGACGGCCTAGGCCTTCCTAGAGCGGTGGCTTATATCAGGTTTGGGCCGGCTACCAGAACTTTCTGAGGGTCACCTGACCTCTGCCCGACCAATCGATGCCCACAACCTCCCTGTCTCCCAGGCCTTCTAACCCAGCTGTTCTGGTTAAGCAATTAACTCCACACAAACTCTTTTAAAACCTCCCTGACCTTACTATGACCCCCAAGCTTCCCTTAAGCTCTCTGCTAGCTGCCCTTGCTGTGGTCCCATAAGGAAAGGAGAGCCTAAATGGCTGTTTCCTTTCCCTTCCCATTTTCCAAGAAAGAGTATCAAATTGTGAAATCCACCAGCAGGTGTCACTAGCCATGAAGACATTTTTTTTCTCTCAGGGTGTTGGTTTATAATGCTGGTGCCTTGGATGCCTAAGTTATCACAGTGCATGATTTGGCACAATTTTAACTGGTGAATGCAGGACCGATCCCCCCTTTAGGCTCACTATGCAAGGCGCTTAGGGCCCCGCAAATTACTAGAGGCCCTCGCCGGGGTGAGAAGTCATTTTCGGCCCCTCACACCACTTCTCAGCTCGCTGGCTGCATAGGAGAAGAGGTAAGAAGTCAGCACCCCCCACTTCTCACTTTATTGTAAGATGTAATTTCCGACAGCAGAACATCCCCTCCCCCCACTTCCCAACTTTAATGTGACATTTCACTGTCGGCAGCGCCCCCCACCCCCAAACCCTGGGTCTCAAGTTTAATGTGACATGTCATTTTGCTTAGGGCCCCAGGGAGGTCAGGATCGGCACTGGGTGAATGTTTTCATATGCAGTGGAACCTTGGATTACGAGCATAATCCAGGAGAATGCTTGTAATCTAAAACACTTCCATATCAAAGCAAGTTTCCTCATAGAAGTAAGTGGATACTAAGATAATTTGTTCCGCATTAACTTCTATTGCATGCAATACCGCATGTGGCCAGAGGTGGGGGGCACCGGAGAGACTTGGAAATACTCGGAGATCATTCGGATGCAGTCGAAAACCCTAAGAAAGGCTCGGAAGCACTCGGCACGGAGTATTTCTGAATGTTTCCAAGTATTTCTGCACGGCTCCGAGTGTCACCAGTGCGACCGCAACCTCTTGCCAAATGTGGTACTGAACATCGCAGAGACTTGAATCCTGCTAGTTTTGCGAGACAACACTCGCAAACCGAGTCAGAATTTAGATAAAAAAGCTTGCGAAAGGCTCCTTAACTGCGTTACTCACAATCCGAGGTTTCACTGTATACCCTAATAAGTAATGTTCACTAAATGACTAAAACTATTTTTTTCATGTTGTCAGTTATAGCGGCTATATTACCCGCATGTGCACAGGAGACTTCTTTGTGGCAAGGTCCGGCAGCGTCCGCCGTACCTTCACAGCGCATGTGCCGCTGACGTCAGTGGCTGCATGCAAAGTGAATATCTCCTAAACTGTACAGGTTTAGGAGATATTAATTTTACCTACAGAAAAGCCAAAAAAAAAAAGGGTATACAACCACTTTGAGGGCCAGTTCACACCAGACGCAGTTCCCCACAGTTCCGTGTGCTTTTTTCTGCACTATAAATGCATGCACAGTGTTTTCCATGTATTCCAATGGTTCTAGTTGGCTCTAGTTCACACAGAAACTGACCGGAAACTGACTGCATGGTGTGAACTAGAGCCATTGGAATACATGGAAAACACTGTGCATGCATTTATAGTGCAGAAAAAAAAGGATTTTTAATAACAGCTTACCTGTAAAATCCTTTTCTTGAAGTACATCACGGGACACAGAGCGCATAGCCATTACATATGGGTTATATGGGTACCTTCAGGTGTGGACACTGGTGTAATCAACTTCACAGGAAGTTCCTCCCTATATAACCCCCTCCCACTGAGAGTGCTTCAGTTTTGTAGCAAGCAATTTCTCCGAGGTTACACAATGTTCCCCAAAAGAGGGGTGGGAGCTCTGTGTCCCGTGATGTACTTCAAGAAAAGGATTTTACAGGTAAGCTGTTATTAAAAATCCTTTTTTCTTTATCGTACATCACGGGACACAGAGCGCATAGCCATTACATATGGGATGTCCCAAAGCAATGCTCCATGAAGGGAGGGAGACCGTAAGGCCAAAAATAGCCAAACAAAAAACATTATCAGAAGGTAAAATAGCTCCACCAACAGAAAAAAGGGGGCGTGAACCGGGCCAGAGGATTCTATACTGCTGCCCGTAGGACCGCCTGCCCAAATGCTGCGTCCGTAGTAACTTATAAAATTTAGTAAACGTATGTACGGAAGACCAGGTTGCCGCTTTGCAAACCTGTGCCATAGAGATCTGATGGTGTGCCGCCCAAGAGGCACTCATGGCCCTCGTAGAATGGGCCTTAACTGATAAGGGAGGTGGAACGCGCTTCAGGCCATAGGCCTGAAAAATCAGCTGCTTAATCCACCTAGCCAAGGAAGACTTGGCAGCCGGCTGACCCTTTTTGGGGCCATCCGGAAGAACGAAAAGCACATCTGTTTTCCGAATCTTCTCTGTAGCCTTGAGATAAACCCTCATGGCTCGGACCACGTCCAAAGTATGAAGCAGTCTTTCCTCTCTGGACTGGGGAGTAGGAAAGAAGGATGGTAGGACTAGGTCCTGATTCAAGTGAAAACTGGATATGACCTTAGGAAGGAAAGAAGGATGAGGCCGCAGAACCACTCTGTCCTTATGCAGAATCAGGTACGGTTCCCTGCAAGACAAGGCTGCCAGCTCGGAGACCCTTCTGGCCGAAGCCATAGCCACCAAGAAAACCAACTTTCGGGTTAGCAGCACAAGAGGGATTTCTGTCAGAGGTTCAAACGGCTGCCTTTGTAAAGCTGACAAGACCAGATTTAAATTCCAGGGGCAGAGGGGAGCTCTAATAGGGGGATTTACATGCAAGACCCCCTGCAAGAAGGTTTTCACAAGCGAATGCGTGGCCAAAGGCCTTTGAAACCATATTGATAAGGCCGACACCAGCCCCTTTAGAGTACTAAGAGCCAACCCCTTGTCAACGCCAACCTGGAGGAATCGCAAGATCCTGTCAATAAAAAACTTGCGAGGATGCCCTCCTTGAGACTCGCACCACTCCACATAGGTCCTCCAGACTCTGTAATAGATATTTCTAGAGACTGGTTTTCTAGCCTGAATTAACGTAGATATGACCTGGGCTGAGAGGCCTCTGCCCTTAAGAATTAG
The DNA here is from genome assembly GCA_029574335.1 of Rana kukunoris. NCBI lineage: Eukaryota > Metazoa > Chordata > Amphibia > Anura > Ranidae > Rana > Rana kukunoris. Next base: position 471,198,911 of record CM056050.1, read on the forward strand.
GGATTCAGCCGCCAAGCCATCAAATTTAGCTGCTGTGAAGCAGGGTGGTAGATCGGGCCCTGAGACAGCAGATCTGGGCGCAGGGGGAGTGGCCACGGTGCCCCTACTGACATCTTCACGATGAGTGCGTACCAAGCCCTCCTGGGCCAGGCTGGGGCCACCAGGATCACCGGCCTGCGCTCCACCCTGATCCTTCGTAGAAGGCGGGGAATCATCTGTAGTGGAGGGAACGCATACAGGAGAGAAAACTGGTGCCAGGGGCAAACCAACGCATCGGTCCCGTAGGCCGAGGGATCCCTGGCTCGGGATACGAATTTGTCCAATTTCTTGTTGAATCTTGTTGCCATGATGTCCACATCGGGAACTCTGAATCTTTGGCAAATCTCTTGGAATACCTGGGGGTGAAGAGACCACTCTCCCGGGAGTAACTGTTGACGACTCAAAAAATCTGCTTGAGAATTGTCTATCCCTGGGATGAACACTGCTGAGATGCAGGGTACATGGGCTTCGGCCCATGAGAAAATCAGGTTTACTTCCCTTTGAGCCGCTAGGCTCCTTGTGCCCCCCTGGTGGTTTATGTATGCCACCGCCGTGGCATTGTCGGACTGTATCCTTACTGGCAGACCCTGCAGGGGGAGAGTCCAGGCGACCAGGGCCAACCGAGCAGCTCTGATCTCTAGGACATTGATGGGAAGCAGACTTTCTGCCTCTGACCACTGTCCCTGCTGGGTCAGTTTTCCTAAGATTGCCCCCCAACCTGTTAGGCTGGCATCTGTGGTTACTATTTTCCACGTGATGGGGCAAAAGGTTTTCCCTTTTGACAATTTTTGAGGGACCAGCCACCAGTACAAGCTGCGCCTGACCCCTGGGGAAAGACCTAATGGACGGTCTAATGCCTGTATGGACCTGTTCCAAGCAGAGAGAATAGCTGCCTGGAGAACTCTGGTATGGATCTGGGCATAGGGCACTGCTTCGAAGGCGGCTACCATCTTTCCCAGCAGTCGCATGCATAGGCGAATAGTCGGCCTCTTTTTGCCTAGGACTATTTGAACTGTTTGAGTCAATGACCTGATCTTTTCTTGAGGTAAAAATATCCTCTGGCATTCTGTATCTAACCGAAGGCCTAGATATTCCAACTGTCTTGTGGGTTGCAACCTCGATTTTCCTTGGTTCACAACCCACCCGAATTCTTCTAGATGCCGAACTGTGCGGACTACTGCATGATTGAGGTTGGAAGCTGATCTGTCGATAACCAGGAGATCGTCCAGGTATGCCAGGACCAAAATGCCTTCTGTCCTTAGGACGGCTAGCACCGGGGCTAACACCTTTGTGAATACCCGCGGAGCTGCTGCCAACCCGAAAGGGAGGGCTACGAACTGGAAATGACTTTGATCTATCATAAAACGAAGAAACTTGTGATGTGCTGGGTAGATCGGCACATGCAGATATGCATCCTTTATGTCTATAGATGCTAGAAAGTCGCCTTGATGCAGGCTGGCTGTCACTGAACGTATGGAATCCATACGAAAGGTCTGAATCTTTAGAAAGCGATTTAGGCGTTTGAGGTCTAGGATAGGCCTGACGTCGCCATTGGGTTTTGGTATTATAAAAAGGTTGGAGTAGAATCCCAGACCCCATTCTTGGGTTGGTACTTCTACAATTACTCCTTGGAGCAAGAGGCGATCCAACGCCTTTACGAGAGAGGCCCTCTTTAATGGGTCGCTTGGAAGACTTGACCCCTGAAAATGAGGAGGGGGGATTTCTCGAAACTCTAGTTTGTAGCCTGTGGCTACCACGGACCGAACCCAAGAGTCGGGAATTCTGGCCTTCCAGACTTCGGAGAAAAACTGAAGTCTTCCCCCCACCCAAGAGAGTGGGGGCGCCCCTTCATGAATCTGACTTGATGACTGGTTTAGGCGGCTTGCGAGACCAGGGCCTCTTGTTTGCCGCGGCTTGTCCCTGTGGGCGGCTATTAACTGCTGAACGCCCGGGAGGCCGTCGATACTGACGGGAAGTCGAAGGGGCCGAGCCTGCAAAGGCCTGTCGTTTAAACGCGGGCCCACGCGGTCTTTTCTTGACCGGTAAGGAAGAACTTTTACCACTTGATATGGTTTGGATATATTTATCTAGGTCTTCACCGAATAGTCTTCCCCCATGAAAGGGAAACCCTGCTAAAAGCTTTTTGCAGGGTGCCTCTGCTGCCCAGTTCTTTAGCCACAAAAGACGACGCATGTGAACCACCAGCAGAGATAACCGGGATGCCTGTTGGATGGAGTCCTTAATAGCATCTACTGCAAAGCAGAGAGCCCTAGGGAAATCTGCTAATTCACGAGTTTGCTGAGCCGGCATGTCCTTTAATATCTGTTTTGCCTGATCCTTTAAAGCCTGACAAACGCCAATGGCTGCCACTGCTGGCTGAACCATGGCACCTACTGTGGTGAAAGAAGCCTTCAGTAGGGTCTCTAATTTTTTGTCGACCGGATCCTTGAACATCTGGACATTTTCAACCGGACAGGTCAGGGATTTATTCACGCAGGAAATGGCCGCGTCCACTGTGGGGAGTGCCCATTTCTTTAAAAATTCCTCTTCCATAGGATAGAGAATAGAGAACCTCTTAGGAGGGATAAAGATCCTATCAGGTCGAGCCCAATCCTGGTAAATCACGCTCCGCAGAAGGGGGTGAATCGGAAAAGACACACAAGTTAATGGAGCCTTTAAAGAACCCAAAGAGGATACCACAGGGGCTACTAGTTCTGGCACTGGAAGTTTAAAAGCAGTGCGAACCATATCTGTCAAAGACTGGATCCACAGGCTCTCCGCTTAAGAGGCCGAAAAATATTCATCTACAGTGGAACCCTCCATGTCTGAACCGTCGGGACTTGGGTCCGCTTGATCCCCTTGTGGGTCCCGTTCCTCCGAAGAGGAGACCTCCGCATCTGAAAACACCAAACTAGGTGAGGGGGATCTAGCCCGTTTGCTACTTGGCAAAGGGCGGGCAAACAAAGCAGTTAACCTTTTCTCTAGCCCACCCAGGGTGGTCGCTAGCATTTCTTCCGTTACGTAAACGGGAATGGGTGGATCGGGGGCCGCCTCTGCCCCCAGCACCCCCAATGGCTCTTGTACTATGCTACTCGGTGGTCTAACTGGTGAGGGTGGGGCCGTTGAAGCCTGGCCCAAATCCTCTGACCCCGATGGAGACCCCTTTTGTTTCTTGGCACCTTTTGCAGCCTTGGCTGGTCCTGATCCCTTTGGAGCCATTGCACAACCTTGAGTCACCCCTATAGCCAACACCTGACTGTTGTAGCTAGGAGTAATTAATATGAGAACAGGCTGAGGAAAACGAAAAATTTTGTATATATATATATTTTTTTTATTTTTTTTTACCCGCCTGGGAGGTGGCAATACTGAGGAAAACCTGTGAGTATTGCAACACCAATGCCCGTTAGCCGGAGTCCAAGGTTGACTCAGATACTGCTGGATCTAAGGCTGAGTCCCTTTAAGCAAAAAAACTCTTTTTTTTTTTTCTGGTCAATAGTGGAACTAAGTCCTAGACCTGAAGATTCACAAACCGCCACTGGGTGTCACTGTGGCCAAAAGACCCAGCTGCGCGCTCTATGTCCTTCTTCCTCTGCTTCCAGGAGGGAAAAGACCAGCCAGAGAAAACGTTTTACTTTTAACTGACCCTGACGCTGCTGGCCCGCCCCCCCCCAACGCACGCCGACGCTATAAAAGGCGGCGTGCACGTGCCCACGCGCGCGCACCCCCCCCCACGCTAAAACAACATGGAGGAAGCAGAGAGCAGAGGAAAAGCATGGACCAGCGCTAGCAGCACCAACAGACACCAGGTAAGCACTAATCCTTACTGTAGTGCACACAGAGAGGAAGCTGTCCCCATAGGCTTCCTAAGAAACAGGAGTTTTCACCAGCAATTCCCTCTTTACAGTACGTGGGGCTGCAGTATCAATGCTAACAGGCAGACCTGGGGTGAGTAGCAAATATATATCTTAAACAAGTATACATATATCTACATGTTATCTGGGTAAACATTAGTACATCCCATCCTGCCTAAAAAGACATAGTGGAGATGGAAAAAAGGAGGGGGGAAAGAAATGGGATTTTCTAAACGGTGCAATTAGCAAAAAGTAATAATTGTTAGCAAGAGAAAGAAAATATTGTACAGACCAGAAAAGTACAAAAGTAGAAAATATAATTTATTCAGTATACAATAAAGAAATAATTATTCACAGAAAACACAAAAATTCTATGAATATTAAAACAGACAAATGATCGGTCAGAGATAAGTAGAATCAGGTTTCAGCCTACAGTTGATTGTTGTGTCCCGACAGTTTCGCTTATAATAAGCTTTCTCAAGGGTAGATGGTAACAATCACGGCTTTTAAATTGATTAGACTACAAAATGTAGAAAAACATCATTGTTAATTTTATACATACATGAAATGTAGGTACAAAATATGCATATACACATTAAATATGATATTACTGGGCTGCAGAGGCACAAACAATTAAGCTCACCCTTTGACCACAGGATATCTCGGGCCATCTCATATCTTGCCACCAGGGGGAGCAAAACCACCCAACCTAAAATACACAGGTTGACATAGACCACAAGCGACACCTTGATCGTGTAGATAGACAGGAGATCTAGTACTTGAAAAATAAAAAATTGAATAAATGAAAATTGGATATGATCATTGGAAGGGGAAGGGGAGAAAAAAAAAATAGGTTTAAAGTTGAATCAGGAAAAGACAACTTCACTTACATGGAGCGAGTGATATGCTTGAAAATGGAGGTGGTTACTAGAGGAACACTGGACATGGACTGCAGGTGTGCAAAAGATAGCACAAGTAACTCTAAACATGATGAGAACCAAAAGATAGAAATAAAAAAAGAATATCAAAAAGTGAAAAGTGAAAACGGGTAACGAAGAGAGACTTACAGGAATTTGCATAAGTACTGGAAAGTATTTTATTGCAATACATATTATGGAAAGGACCAAGAGTCTCAGATCCATAGACTTATAGAGCAGCATCAAACATAGATGTATAGATACTAGGGGAATAAAAGAAAAAAGTACTCAGTGTAAAGGACTGAGAGACAAAAAGAGAATGTATGTACCAGAGTAAGGTCTTACCGTGCAGTGGTGTAAGCAATTACAGCCAGTGTCATCTGCGCTATGTTGTGAAGCAGACGGCTATTTAAGGGACAGACTCGTCTGATGTAGCAAACACGTGATCTACGTGACGAGCGGGTGACGCAAACGACGCTGGCCGTTGAGACAGAAAAAATGCCCATCGAGACTACACATCCCAGAAGGCAACGGGATGGTCACGTGCGGACGTTCATGACGCCTCAGCGTGAGACTCAAGGCTCATACAAAGCGTATTAAAGTTAGAACAACCAAAACAAACAGAGGAGGCATGTCAGAGGGATTAAATAATGAAAAAACGCATGGATACAAGGGAGGGGTTAGCTGTCATAGGCCGAGTGTGTAGATAAGGAGAGGGGGGGGGGGAAAGATGTTTATGTTTGCTAGACCGGGCGCCAAAGCAGAGACAAACCAAGCACACAGGGATGGATAGGGGGAGCATAGCAAAGAATCGAAGGGTAGACCGAATTGCCTCCGATACTTCCCTAGTGCCTCTGCAACCCAGAAAAAATATGAAAAAAAATATAAAATAAAAAAACAAAAATACATATGAACAATATCATAACTACTCAAAATATATTTAAATACAAAATGTAACATTGATTCATTAGATAGATATAAATAATTATTAGTCAATTGTGTAGCGCAGCGCTGTACAGAAAAGCATACCTCGGGTTATCATAGACCCGGGGCAGTGGTATGTTGCCAAAAAGGGGGAGAACAGTGGCAACGATAAGGGACTGGAAATGGGGAAGGGAAATGGGGAAGGGAAAAAAAGGGAGACCAGGGGCCAGTTGTTAAAACTGATGGGAGAGGGTACTCAAGGATCTTGGGTATCATATAAAAGGTTTAAAACTAAGACTTTCATTAAACCCGGGATAAATGGTAGCCCTAAGCTTGTATATCCAGCGTGCTTCAAGCTGAAGCAGAGTTCCATCCACGCTGCCTCCTCTTGTGTCAGGCGGGATATGTTCAAGGGCAAAAAACTTTATGAAGTTTGGGTCAAAGTTGTGATGGATTCCTACATGTCTACTGATCGCAGTAACAATTTTCTTTTTCAGAATAGGTTTTATGTGATCTTGAATTCTCTTAAAAAAAGGTCTTTTAGTTTTACCTATATAAAAGCCTCCACAGCGACATTGGGCTAAATAGATAACACCCACTGTTTGACAGGTAATGATCTTTTTGGTCGAGTGCCAGTCACCATTGGGCAATTTAAATTTTTGTTGATCTCCAACAAACATACATACGTCACATTTGCCACAGGGGGCGGTACCACCTTTAGTTGGTGTTTGAAATGGGTCAGCCATATTAAAATGGCTATGTACTAAACGATCTTTAAGCGATGGAACACGTCTAAAAGTCACTTCTGGGGATTCTCTAATGAATTTTTTTAACTTTGGATCTGCAGATAGCAACGGCCAAAAATTCTTTAGAATATTGCGCATCTCTCTGTGCTGACTGGAATACTTGGTGATTATTCTTACTGTGTCCATTTTGCTTTTAGTGTTAGAGGAGAAGATAAGTGAGCTTCTCTTTTGAACTTTCACCCGATTATACGCACGTTTAAGTAGTCTATGGCTATAGCCTCTTATTCTCAATCTGTGATAGAGATCCTTTGAGGTTTTCTTGAAGTCACTATCAAGGCTGCAGTTGCGTCTCAGCCTAAGATATTGACTATAGGGAATACTTTCAATTAGAGAAGCAGGATGTGAGCTGGTGGCGTGAAGAATTGTATTTCCAGCTGTAGGTTTTCTAAACAGACAGGAATGTAGAAAGCCATGTTTGTCTTTAGAGATTTTTAGGTCTAGAAAATCAATGTCAGTTTGACTATAACTAAATGTGAATTTTAGATTAAAATCATTACATTTAATTAATTCCATGAATTCATGCAGTTGCGATTCGCTACCAGACCAAAAAATCAAAACATCATCGATATATCGATGCCAACTAACTATGTAGTCCATAAGGGGTGTTAAATCATCACGGGAAAAAATGTTTCTCTCCCACCCCCCCAGGTACAGGTTGGCATACGATGGGGCACATTTAGTCCCCATCGCAACCCCCTGTACCTGGAGGTAGTGGGAGGAACCAAAAACAAAAACATTATGTCGAAGAATGTAGTTCAGAAGTTTAAGAACAAACTCATTATATTTGGAGGCTTCCGGTCCTCTCTCAGATAGGAGACCGGAAATAACCTCTATCTGAGAGAGGACCGGAAGCCTCCAAATATAATGAGTTTGTTCTTAAACTTCTGAACTACATTCTTCGACATAATGTTTTTGTTTTTGGTTCCTCCCACTACCTCCAGGTACAGGGGGTTGCGATGGGGACTAAATGTGCCCCATCGTATGCCAACCTGTACCTGGGGGGGTGGGAGAGAAACATTTTTTCCCGTGATGATTTAACACCCCTTATGGACTACATAGTTAGTTGGCATCGATATATCGATGATGTTTTGATTTTTTGGTCTGGTAGCGAATCGCAACTGCATGAATTCATGGAATTAATTAAATGTAATGATTTTAATCTAAAATTCACATTTAGTTATAGTCAAACTGACATTGATTTTCTAGACCTAAAAATCTCTAAAGACAAACATGGCTTTCTACATTCCTGTCTGTTTAGAAAACCTACAGCTGGAAATACAATTCTTCACGCCACCAGCTCACATCCTGCTTCTCTAATTGAAAGTATTCCCTATAGTCAATATCTTAGGCTGAGACGCAACTGCAGCCTTGATAGTGACTTCAAGAAAACCTCAAAGGATCTCTATCACAGATTGAGAATAAGAGGCTATAGCCATAGGCTACTTAAACGTGCGTATAATCGGGTGAAAGTTCAAAAGAGAAGCTCACTTATCTTCTCCTCTAACACTAAAAGCAAAATGGACACAGTAAGAATAATCACCAAGTATTCCAGTCAGCACAGAGAGATGCGCAATATTCTAAAGAATTTTTGGCCGTTGCTATCTGCAGATCCAAAGTTAAAAAAATTAATTAGAGAATCCCCAGAAGTGACTTTTAGACGTGTTCCATCGCTTAAAGATCGTTTAGTACATAGCCATTTTAATATGGCTGACCCATTTCAAACACCAACTAAAGGTGGTACCGCCCCCTGTGGCAAATGTGACGTATGTATGTTTGTTGGAGATCAACAAAAATTTAAATTGCCCAATGGTGACTGGCACTCGACCAAAAAGATCATTACCTGTCAAACAGTGGGTGTTATCTATTTAGCCCAATGTCGCTGTGGAGGCTTTTATATAGGTAAAACTAAAAGACCTTTTTTTAAGAGAATTCAAGATCACATAAAACCTATTCTGAAAAAGAAAATTGTTACTGCGATCAGTAGACATGTAGGAATCCATCACAACTTTGACCCAAACTTCATAAAGTTTTTTGCCCTTGAACATATCCCGCCTGACACAAGAGGAGGCAGCGTGGATGGAACTCTGCTTCAGCTTGAAGCACGCTGGATATACAAGCTTAGGGCTACCATTTATCCCGGGTTTAATGAAAGTCTTAGTTTTAAACCTTTTATATGATACCCAAGATCCTTGAGTACCCTCTCCCATCAGTTTTAACAACTGGCCCCTGGTCTCCCTTTTTTTCCCTTCCCCATTTCCCTTCCCCATTTCCAGTCCCTTATCGTTGCCACTGTTCTCCCCCTTTTTGGCAACATACCACTGCCCCGGGTCTATGATAACCCGAGGTATGCTTTTCTGTACAGCGCTGCGCTACACAATTGACTAATAATTATTTATATCTATCTAATGAATCAATGTTACATTTTGTATTTAAATATATTTTGAGTAGTTATGATATTGTTCATATGTATTTTTGTTTTTTTATTTTATATTTTTTTTAATATTTTTTCTGGGTTGCAGAGGCACTAGGGAAGTATCGGAGGCAATTCGGTCTACCCTTCGATTCTTTCCTATGCTCCCCCTATCCATCCCTGTGTGCTTGGTTTGTCTCTGCTTTGGCGCCCGGTCTAGCAAACATAAACATCTTTTTTTCCCCCCCTCTCCTTATCTACACACTCGGCCTATGACAGCTAACCCCTCCCTTGTATCCATGCGTTTTTTCATTATTTAATCCCTCTGACATGCCTCCTCTGTTTGTTTTGGTTGTTCTAACTTTAATACGCTTTGTATGAGCCTTGAGTCTCACGCTGAGGCGTCATGAACGTCCGCACGTGACCATCCCGTTGCCTTCTGGGATGTGTAGTCTCGATGGGCATTTTTTCTGTCTCAACGGCCAGCGTCGTTTGCGTCACCCGCTCGTCACGTAGATCACGTGTTTGCTACATCAGACGAGTCTGTCCCTTAAATAGCCGTCTGCTTCACAACATAGCGCAGATGACACTGGCTGTAATTGCTTACACCACTGCACGGTAAGACCTTACTCTGGTACATACATTCTCTTTTTGTCTCTCAGTCCTTTACACTGAGTACTTTTTTCTTTTATTCCCCTAGTATCTATACATCTATGTTTGATGCTGCTCTATAAGTCTATGGATCTGAGACTCTTGGTCCTTTCCATAATATGTATTGCAATAAAATACTTTCCAGTACTTATGCAAATTCCTGTAAGTCTCTCTTCGTTACCCGTTTTCACTTTTCACTTTTTGATATTCTTTTTTTATTTCTATCTTTTGGTTCTCATCATGTTTAGAGTTACTTGTGCTATCTTTTGCACACCTGCAGTCCATGTCCAGTGTTCCTCTAGTAACCACCTCCATTTTCAAGCATATCACTCGCTCCATGTAAGTGAAGTTGTCTTTTCCTGATTCAACTTTAAACCTAATTTTTTTTTCTCCCCTTCCCCTTCCAATGATCATATCCAATTTTCATTTATTCAATTTTTTATTTTTCAAGTACTAGATCTCCTGTCTATCTACACGATCAAGGTGTCGCTTGTGGTCTATGGCAGCCTGTGTATTTTAGGTTGGGTGGTTTTGCTCCCCCTGGTGGCAAGATATGAGATGGCCCGAGATATCCTGTGGTCAAAGGGTGAGCTTAATTGTTTGTGCCTCTGCAGCCCAGTAATATCATATTTAATGTGTATATGCATATTTTGTACCTACATTTCATGTATGTATAAAATTAACAATGATGTTTTTCTACATTTTGTAGTCTAATCAATTTAAAACCCGTGATTGATACCATCTACCCTTGAGAAAGCTTATTATAAGCGAAACTGTCGGGACACAACAATCAACTGTAGGCTGAAACCTGATTCTACTTATCTCTGACCGATCATTTGTCTGTTTTAATATTCATAGAATTTTTGTGTTTTCTGTGAATAATTATTTCTTTATTGTATACTGAATAAATTATATTTTCTACTTTTGTACTTTTCTGGTCTGTACAATATTTTCTTTCTCTTGCTAACAATTATTACTTTTTGCTAATTGCACCGTTTAGAAAATCCCATTTCTTTCCCCCCTCCTTTTTTCAATTTTTCAAAATGTCTGGGATGTGGTGCCTATCTAATATGGTGTGCCTTCAGTGATTGGACCAAAAATATACATAGTGGAGATAGTGGCTGATGCACAAGCATACCATTAGCCAACCCAGAACCCCCAGGGGGATACCTACTGTCGAACCAAGTCCCGCAGGTTCCCTCTTACCTGCTCCACGCCGCAGGGTATTGCAAAATGCAAGAGGCCCAATCTTCTCCCATCTCCGTGGGTATTGTCTCGGACCTTCAGGGACCGGGGTCCTATGTTTAAGGAACCCACACCCCTGGACCTATATAGCATCCTGGCATCAGTAGCGTTTAGTCCTGGGAGAGACCAAGGCACTGGAGCCCAGAATCCAGCCCTCCAAGGAGAGGCATTATACCAACACCCCACGCAGGCAGGGCCCGGGTACCGTACTCCTTGGCTTTGAAGCACTTCGGACGGATCCGGCTAGCTATCCTGGGTCCCGAGACCTCCGAGAGACAGCTAGACGTGACCAACACCTAAGACACTGGCGAAAAAACTGAAGCACTCTCAGTGGGAGGGGGTTATATAGGGAGGAACTTCCTGTGAAGTTGATTACACCAGTGTCCACACCTGAAGGTACCCATATAACCCATATGTAATGGCTATGCGCTCTGTGTCCCATGATGTACGATAAAGAAAAGCACACGAAACTGTGGGGAACTGTGTCTGGGGTGACCTGGCCCTAAAGTAATTTAATTTATTTGTCAACCATAAAAAAATTGTTTCAAAAATAAAATAAAATGTATTGTAATGTCATCAGCCTGCTTCAGACTGTATTATTCAGTGTATGTAAAACCCTAACAATAAACTTCTCATTTATTATTATTTGGTCTGTTAAATATATTATGTAAAGCATTTTAATATAACTTTTCAAAAAGTTTTGATCCTGCTAGAATTGCAATGAGCTGCTCTCTTGTCTTCTTAGTTGGCATTGTTCCCAGTTCTCTTTGTGGACTAAAGAACATGGGCCAGATTCACAGAGCCCTTACTCCGGTCTATCTTGCGTTAGACCGGAGTACTTTCAAATTACGCGCGTCGTTTCATTAGTCTGAAGCCTCAAACCATGAAACGACGGCTTAGGGCTTCAATCCGACTGGCTTACGTGTTCGTACGCCTTCGGATCTACGCTGCAATAATTTTGCGGCCGCTGGGAGGAGTTCCCGTCGTTTTCCGTGTCGGGGATTTGCAAATGAGCATTTTCCGACAATCCACAAAGTTACGAGCGTCGTTCGCAATCTCTTACGGCATCTGTAGTCATCTTTTTGCCGCGTAAAGTTATTCCAGCTTTTATCTGGTCTAGTATTAGACAGCCCATGTTAAGTATGGTCGTTGTTCCCGCGTCGAATTTCAACATCTTTTTTTATTTTTTACGTAAGTCGGTCGGGAATAGGAATGTACGTAAACGACGCTACTCAAACAAAAAATGACGTAACGACGTTATTTCGCGCAATGCACGGCGGGAAATTTCTGAACGGAGCATGCGCAGTTTGATCGCCGCGGGGACGCGCCTAATTTAAATGCTTCACGCCCCCTAATCGCGTATTTCGGTTCCGCCGCGAGAAATACACTACGCCGCCGTACCTTATGGGCCGTAATCTACCTGAATTCGTCGTAGAGCCTGGTAAAATACGGCGGCGTAGTGTATCTCTGATACTCTGCGCCAATGTAATTGCACCTGAATCTGGCCCCATGTTCTTTAGTGGTGCTAACATGCTTTCTGTCTAGACCAGTGGCGGTGCGTCCATAGAGGACTCAGGAGCGCCGCCCCCTCTCTCCTGCACCGCCACTGAAACAACACACAGATTCATGCATTGCATTAATCTATGTATTGTCGCCGCTGCCCACTATTCAGATGGCTGGCCCCCTGGTGAGCACCGGCTATCTGAATAACAGCAGTTGGTTTGTGTTTGGAAGTGTCTATCAGAGCCAGCAGACACCAAGGGACAGTGAAAGGAGGATGGCTGACCCCAGAAAGGTAAGTGCCAAGGTGGGGGGTATTCTGGCAGCATTTTACAAGGCACAGTGGCAACATTTGATGGGCACAGTGGCGACAATTGATGGGCACGGTGGGACAATTGATGGGCACGGTGGCTGCGTTTAGCAGGGCACAGTGGTGACAATTGATGGACACAGTGGCGATAATTGATGGCACAGTGGCGACAATTGATGACACAGTGGCTGTGTTTGATGGCATGGCACAGTGACTGCGTTAGATGGCATGGCACAGTGGCTGTGTTTGATGGCATGGCACAGTGGTGATAATTGATGGGCACAGTGGCGATAAATGATGGCACAGTGGCTGCATTTGATGGCATGGCACAGTGATTGCGTTTGATGGCATGGCACAATGGCTGTGTTTGATGGCATGGCACAGTGGCTGCATTTGATGGCATGGCACAGTGATTGCGTTTGATGGCATGGCACAATGGCTGTGTTTGATGGCATGGCACAGTGGTGACAATTGATGTCACAGTGGCGACAATTGATGGCACAGTGGCTGTGTTTGATGGTATGGCACAGTGGTGACAATTGATGGGCACAGTGGCGACAATTGATGGCACAGTGGCTGCGTTTGATGGCATGGCACAGTGGTGACAATTGATGGGCATAGTGGCGATAAATGATGGCACAGTGGCTGCGTTTGATAGCATGGCACAGTGGCTGCATTTGATAGCATGGCACAGTGGCGACAATTGATGGAACAGTGGCTACAATTGATGGCACAGTGGTGACAATTGATGGCAAGGCACAGTGGCGACAATTGATGGCACAGTGGCGACAATTAATGGGCACAGTGGCTGCATTTGATGGCACAGTGGCGACAATTGATGGGCACAGTGGCTGCGTTTGATGGGCACAGTGGCTGCAATTGATGGGTAGAGTGGCGTAAATTGATGGGCGAAGTAGCTGCGTTTGATTGGCACAGTGAGGCTGCAATTGATTTTTTTTGGGTTTTTCTTTCATTTGTTTGCGCCCCCCCAAAAAAGTTTGAGCACCAGCCACCACTGGTCTAGACAATGACAGCGGTAAAGCTACTGCCCATTGATAAATCACAGTAAGTGGGTTACCAAGTGAAAATAAATAAAAACAATGCATTAAAAGTGAAAACTAATAAAGTCAACACATCTCGTTTAGCTGTAATATATAACATTTTTGTTCTTAGGTTAAAAGAAAAGACATTGAGGCTTTTGTTTAAAAAAAAACATGATAACCAGAATGTTTTCTGTTTACCCTAGCAACCTATCAGAGCTATTACATCTTCAATTCTGCACTGCAGAGATGACTGTTCTTATCAGTTCGCTATTTATTCATAACACAAAAGTGAGCAATGCTTCTGTGATATTTAGCCTGAGGAGACAGTGCTGCATCTTTTCAAAAGAACTTCTCCACTCTTCTATTGGTCTAATGGGGAGAGCATTTCCTTATCTTTGCCCATAACAATGGAAAGTCTTATTTCCACTGCATAATACTAGGAAGCTGCCTGGCACTGAATTCATGTAAAAGTTCAGTTTAAAAAAACAAAAAAAAAAGAATTACAATTCTAAAGTTGGTAAATTAAAATTGAGGTATTAAATTCAAGGGAACACATAGATTAACCTATTCCTTGAATCAATTATGAAACATAAAAAGTATCAAAAACATTAGCTCTAATTAAATATTATACGTGATTTTATATCCATTACATTAATATATATATATATATATATATATATATATATATATATATATATATATATATATATATATATATATATATATATATATATATATATATATATTTATATACTGTTATATAAGCTGTAGACTCACTACTTTACATTGTAGCAAAGTGTGATTTCTTCAGTGTTGTCACAAAAAAAGATATAATAAAATATATATATATAAATAAATAAAAGTGAGGGGTGTACTCATATATATATACACACACACACAGTATCTCCCAAAAGTGAGTACACCCCTCACATTTTTATAAATATTTTATTATATCTTTTCATGTGACAAATGACACTTTGCTCCAATGTAGTGAGTGTACAGCTTGTATAACAGTGTAAATTTGCTGCCCCCTAAAAATAACTCAACACACTAAACGCCATTAATGTCTAAACCACTGGCAACAAAAGTGAGCACGGTCTTAAAGTGGTTGTAAACCTCTTAGGTTGCGTACACACGATCAGACATGTCCGATGAAACAGACGGACCGTTTTCATCGGACATGTCTGAAGTGGTCTTTTGGTCTGATGTGCGTACACACCATCGGACCAAAATCCCCTCAGACCAGAACGCGGTGACGTAGAACACACCGACGTGCTGAAAGTTCAATGCTTCCAAGCATGCGTCAAATCAATTTGACGCATGCGCAGGATTTTGGTCCGATGGTTGGGCATACTAACCATGGAACCTGTCCGACGGACAGGTTTCCAGTGGATAAGTTTCTAAGCATGTTTAGAAACTTTTGTCCGCTGGAAAACTGTCCGATAGGCCGTACACACGATCGAACATGTCCGCTGAAACTGGTCTGCGGACCAGTTTCAGCGGACATGTTCGATAGTGTGTACGCGGCCTTACAGACCACTTGGCCTTACAGATAAGCCTAGATTAAAGGGTTTGTAAAGGATTTTTTTTTATCTGAATAGCTTCCTTTACCTTAATGCAGTGCTGTTTTCATGTCCTCATTGTTTGTTTTTTGCTCTCAAGTTGCTGTAATTCTTCTCTGATCTCCACACTTCCTGGTTGTCTGTTTCCTTATAACCACAGTACTGGGAGCTTTCTCTCTGTGGTCACTAATCAAGGAGGCGTGATTACTGCGTGTCTAAAACCTCACAGCACCAATCAGTTTCATTTTCCAAACCATCACTGCCCTGTATTGGCTCTGTGGCTCTGTACAGCAGAGAAGCAGGAAACAACAGGCAAAAACTAAACTAGAAACTAAGAGGTACATTATATGATTGATTTTTATCTATTTTTAATTGTTTTTAAAAGGAATCAGTTAACTATTATGTCTCTATACCCTGTAAACAGTCATTTCACCAAAAAAAATGTTTTCCTCTACAATCCCTTTAAGGCCGCGTGCACACCATCGATGAAAACCGATGAAAACGGACTGAAGGACCGTTTCATCGGTCCAAACAGATCGTGCGTGGACCCCATCGGTCAGTTAACTTGCTATAAAATTTGACCAATGGACGCCTGACCGATGGGTCAAAACCGATCGTTAATATGCAAAAGCATCGGTTAAATGGCCACGCATGCTCAGAATCAAGTCGACGCATGCTTGGTAGCATTGAACTTTTTTTTTCAGCACGTCATTGTGTTAAAACACGTAAACGTCACTGTGTTCTAACACGATCAGTTTTTTAACCGATGGTGTCTAGGCACATCAGACCATCAGTCAGCTTCATCAGTTAACCGATGAAAACGGTCCTTAGGACCGTTCTCATCGGATGGACTGATCGTGTGTACGCGGCCTAAGGCTTACCTGTAGGTGCCAGAAATATCTCCTTAACCTACACGGTTTAGGAGATATTTGCAGAAAAGGCTGCACCGATGTCTACGGCGCATACGCATCCTAGACAACGGCGCAGGCGCACTGAGCGTGCCGCTAGTAAAGGCATCATGCCATCACTGCTGGCAACCATGTGCATGCGTGGGAGTGACGTCAACGCTGCTCCGGCCAGTCACAGCGCCGGAGCAGCGATACCCTAAAGTCACTCGGGTATCATGGCGGCGGCGGAGGAAAGGAACGAACGGTTCGCTCCGGGGGCTTCGATCTGAGGTAAGTAATTCATAATGAGCTAGTTTGCTATGCAGGGCATGCAGTTCACCAGAGCTTCACAGGTTGCCACTGGAATCCTCTTCCACTCCTCCATGACGACATCACGGTGCTGGTGGATGTTAGAGACCTTGCGTTCTTCCAACTTTTGTTCGAGGATGCCCCACAGATGCTCAAAAAGGTTTAGGTCTGGAGACATGCTTGGCCAGTCCATCACCTTTACCATCAGCTCAGCTTCTTTAGCAAGGCAGTGGTCGTCTTGGAGATTTGTTTGGGGTCGTTATGTTGGAATACTACCCTGCGGCCCAGTCTCCGAAGAGAGGGGATCATGCGCTGCTTCGGTATGTCACAGTAAATCTTAGCATTCATGGTTCCCTCAATGAACTGTAGCACCCCAGTGTCGGCAGCACTCATGCAGTTCCAGACCACGAATCATAACAAATACAAAAAACAACATATAAGGGTCCTTTCACACGTCCGTTCCGGTCGTCCGTTTTTTGGACGTCCGTTAACGGACCTCAATGCTTCCCTATGGGTTAGCGTCCGTTAGCGGATGAGCATCCGCTAACGTCCTTTAACATCCGTCTGCGGTAAGCTCCGTTTTTTTGGACGGAAGAAAACCCTATTTTTCTTCCGTCAAAAAAACGGAACGGACGAAAAACGGACGTTAGCGGATAATCCGTTTACCATCCGATCCGCTAACGTCAGTTTTTCATCGAAATATGTAAAAAAAAAAAAAAAGTTCTAAAAAAAAAAAAAACGGATGAAAAAACGGATGAAAAAAACGGATGAAAAACGGACGTCAACGGACGGAAAACGGAACGGAAACGGATGTAAACGGACGGAAAACGGACGAAAACCGGATGAAAAAACTGATCAACTATGTAGTACAAGGGCCTGCCTGATTGCATACAAATTGAGACTCTTGAGGTTTGACCTCATATTAGATGGATTTGGTAAACTGAAAAGAAAAACCTGAAGAAAAACTGATCTGTGTGTAAGAGGCCTGAAGGGGGAAAAAAATGATCTAAAAAACTGAACGGACGTGTGAAAGAGCCCTAAAGTGTATCGCTAAACAAATGAAAATACACCAAGTGATATAAACACAGTGTTCAACAATATATGGAAATAATCAATAGACATATGTCTATACAAAACATGTGAAAAGTCTCTGATGTGCACTGTTTCCGGTAAGCCTCTCCTATGTTGGTGGTGGCCATCTTCACTTCGTCTCTTTAATTTAGATTGTGGGAGCACCAGCACTTTCATTTACATTGGACTGTTTGCAATATTTTTGCACATCAGAGACTTTTCACTTCACATGTTTTTAGACACATGTCTATTGATTATTTTCATATATTGTTGAACATTGTGTTTATATCACTTGGTGTATTTTCATTTGTTTAGCGATACACTTTATATGTTGTTTTTTGTATTTGTTATCATTCGTGGTCTGGAACTGCATGGGTGCAGCCACTGGTCAAGGTCCTGGCAACACTCCATTTCCCTGCCAGTGGCTCTTTTCAGCGTACAAGTGGAGTGGTGGCTGGGATGGCACAATCCTCCATGAGCAGATGTGTGCACCAGGTTATCCCTGCAATTCTCAGACGCATGGCCAACCAAATCATCAGACCCACTCAGGAGGACCTGCGGCTGAAGGCAATGACAGATTTCTACAGAATTGCCAGATTCCCACGCACCATGGGGGCCATTGATTGCACACATGTGGCACTCCAGCCCCCCTGTGAGACAGAGCACATATACCGCAATCGGAAGCACTGGCATTCCATCAACGTACAGGTGATAGTCGATGCCCAAGTCGGTGCAAAACACCCCGGATCCAGCCATGACAGCTACATATACAATCAAAGCCCCATCCCAATGGAATTTGAACAAAATTTGTATGGGGACAGCTGGCTGGTTGGTGAGTGACATGGGGTCAGGCATGAGTGCCCCCCCCCCCCCCCATGATGCAGAAATCACAAGGGGCACATGCACTACTAACATCCTCCTGTCTTTTCCCCTTCCAGGTGACTCTGCATATGCACTGGGACCCCATCTCATAACTCCTTTCCGGAACCCCCAAACCCCAGGAGAGGAAAGATACAATGAAGCACACGCACGTACACGTGCAACGGTGGAACGCACCTTTGGCCTTCTGAAGTCACGTTTCCGATGCCTGGATAAGTCTGGGGGTACCCTGTTGTCTTCCCCAAACTTTGTATGCCAGATCATCGGTGCATGTTGCATGCTGCACAACTTTGCAGTGATAAAGGGCCTGGAGATTGACATATGTGATGACCTGACCCCCGAACCAGACAATCCCCCCCTGACCTAGGGTCCCCCGTCTTCTGAGGGAAGAGCAGCCAGGAGACAGCTCGCATTAGGCATCTTTGCACGTTAAACACACACATTAAACATGGCACAATGAGAATGCATGCATGCACACCACTGTGGTCCCTAGCACAGACACATCACATCCTCATCAAATTGGATTGGCACAAGCCCACCATGCAGGACTTGTGAGCAGCAACGCCGCGCCAAGGCTCCAATTATGTCACTGTACATTCATACATGATTCACACGGACCTGGGGATCACTTCTCCACCACAACCGAGGGTGACACCCCTTTTCCGGCAGGAATGTCACCCCCACAATCAAACATCATTCACAAACATAAAACAAATCAGAAAAAAAAACACCGAAAAAAAATGACACAGAAAAAAAAAGGACGCAAACTTAACGCTGCTGGCGTGACCCACGCCTGGGCCGGCCACGGCCACGGCTCCTCAGGGGAGACTCATGGGGGGGGAATCAGGGGAAGGAGGAGCATCCCCTGGTCTCTGTCCACCTGGCAGCCTCCCCTCCAAGGCCACGGCAATTCTGGTCAGGCCATCATTGAGGGTTGCCGTATTGGCCTGTACGGCCTGGGTGAGGGCCCGTACATCCTGACCAACGCCTGCTGTGGTAGTCTGCAGTTCGTTTAGGCAGTTTATAAGCGCCAGGGAGTTGCAGTCCATGTCCCCAACTGAATCCATGATGGAGGACAGGCTCTTCTCCATCCGCCCCAAACTCTGGGTGACCTGACCCAGATAGCGGGTCTGAAGGGCCTGGTCCCTTCTTAGGTTTGCTGGCAGAACCTCGGCCACCCCCCTGGTCTTGTGGGTCGCCTTCCTGCCTCCAGATGAGGCTTGTGGCCGGGGAGAAGAGGAGCCCCTTGGGGGGAGCCCTGTTGGGGGAGGAGTGGGAGGGGCTACCCCTGATGGAGGCCTGGCTGCTGCCAGCCCTAGGGGGAGACTCCTCAAAAATGTAGCGTGACATCATTCCCTGACATCACCTCCTCCTCCTCAACATCCTCCTCCTCAACTTCAACCTCCTCCTCCTCAAAGGACTCCGGGCTTGCCTGGGGGTCTTCCTCAGACTCATGTCCCGGGGATGGTGCGGACTGGCCAGATGGGCCAGCACCCTCCTGCACATCTGTGGATGACACAAAACATTCACAGGTTGGAGGATCCACACCCTTGCCACATATTCCCTTCCCCACACACACACATGCTACACACCAGATAGAAAAAAAAAACTTACCTGTCCTCACGGCCTCCTCAATGGAGTCAAAGCCAGGCAGCCCCTCCACTTGCTGCCTGTTGAAGCACTGGGCCACCTCACACTCCTCATCAGTCAGCCTAATACTGCATGGTGGTCCCCCTCCAGTGCCCCTGCCATGTGCTGCAATCTGGGACAGCTTCCCACGGACCACACGCCTGAGATCATTTATTTTCTTTTGTATTCCCTGGCGGGTCCGGGTCTCACCCCCCAACGAATTTACCTTGTTGGTGATGTCCTGCAAGATCTGCCTCTTCCTGGCCAGGGTGGTGTTGGCACTCTCCGGGCCATGCAGGAATCGCCCAATTTGGGTGATGACCCTGATAATAATCTCCTTCTCCCGCAAGGAGTAATTCAATTTTCTCTTCCTATCGCTCATCTTGAAAAAACACTCTCCAAATCACTCTCCAAAAACCACAAAGGCACGACACAAACCAACAAACACTAACGGACAACGGAACAAAAGCACCTTGCTTTAGGAAGGGAAACAAATTGGATGTACTTTTGCAATAGAAGGGCGTTTCTCTGGGCCTATTTAAGCACTGGGCGTAGCTCACTAATTTCACTGAGCCTAGTTCCTATCTCACTGATTGCGCCGGGCCGAGTTCTGAGCATGCGCAGAGAGGTGCTGACCATAGTCTGCGTCATGAGCGCATTCGCAGTCCGGCCGGCCCTTCATTTGCATGGGGTCACAGCTCATTTTAATGGGACACGCCCACGTCCTTCCCAATTTGAATTATGCAGCCATACGCCTCGTAATTTACGTCGCGCAGGCGCAAATTTGGGAGAAAATACTCTGTGGATGTGGCACTTACGTCTCTAATTGGAGTCGGCGTAACGTAAAAGAGATGCGCAACGCCGGTCTATATATGCGCCGATGTACGTGGATCTGGCCCTGTGTTTATATCAATTGGTGTATTTTCATTTGTTTATCCCCAGACCATGACACTCCCATCACCATACTTGGCTGTATTGAAGACACACTTGTCTTTGTACTCCTCACCTGTTTTCCGCCACACACGCTTGACACCATCTGAACCAAATATGTTTATCTTGGTCTCATCAGACCACGGGACATAGTTCCAGTAATCCATGTCCATAGTCTGCTTGTCTTCAGCAAACTGTTTGCAGGCTTTCTTGTGCATCATCTTTAGAAGAGGCTTTCTTCTGGAATGATAGCCATGCAGACCAATTTGATGCAGTGTGCGGCGTATTATTAATAAAAATGCCATAAAACCATCCCCTTTTTTTTGTAAACGGTATAGATTTTGCGCAAACCAATCGTTAAAAGCTTATTGCGATAATTTTTTACCAAAAATAGGTAGAAGAATATGTATCGGCCTAAATTGAGGAAAAAAAATGTTTTTTTTTTTTTATATTTTTTGGGGATATTTGTTATAGCAAAAAGTAAAAAATATTATTTTTTTTCAAAGTTGTCGCTCTATTTTTGTTTATAGCGCAGAAAATTAACGCAGAGGTGATCAAATACCACCAAAAGAAAGCTCTATTTGTGGGAAAAAAAGGGCGCCAATTTTGTTTGGGAGCCACCTTGCACGACCGCGCAATTGTCAGTTAAAGCGACGCAGTGCCGAATCGCAAAAAGGGGCAAGGTCCTTAACCTGCATATTGGTCCGGGTCTTAAGTGGTTAATTTACAGCATTTTTTCACACCTGCCTAAAACTGTTCTGTATGTATACAGTATAAATTGCCTGGAAAAAGTATTTATACTCGTTGAAATTTTTCCACATTTTGTCATGTTACAACTAGACATGTGCACAGAAAATTTTTTCGTTTTTTTTTGTTCTGTTTCGTATGGTCCCGTCTGTTCGTTTCCGTTCATTTTTCGTAAGACGCACGTTTTCCCGTTCGTTCCCGTTCGTTTGTCGTACGACGCGATTTTTTCGTATTCCGATCGTTTCGTATTTCCGTTACCGTTTTATTTTCGTACATGCGGGATGATTCGTTATTCTGTTTAATTCATGTTCGTTTCTTGTTAGACAATAATTATCGTGAATTTTCGTCAATTTGCATTCTGTATATCTTGAATGCTTTTCTTTCTTTCTCGTACATCACGGGACACAGAGCGGCATATTCATTACTATATGGGTTATATGGAGTACCTTCAGGTGTGGACACTGGCAATCTCAAACAGGAAGTCCCCTCCCTATATAACCCCCTCCCCTAGAGGGAGTCCCTCAGTTTTTTCGCCAGTGTCTTAGGTGTTGGTCACGGAATAGCTTTGCTCCACATCCTTGGGATTAAGGGCGGGCTAACCGGATCTGTCCAAAGAGCCTCAGTGCCAAAGTGGACAGTACCCGGGCCCCAAACCGTGGGGTTTTGCCTATAATGCTCCTCTTTGGAGGGCTGGACCCTGGGCCCAGGACTTGGAGTTCATAAAGACCATACATTCCTGTTTGCCAGGGTGCTATATAGGTCCAGGACAGTGGGTACCTTCATAGGACCCCAGGGCCTGAAGGTCTATTACGCTACCCACGGAGATGGGAGAAGATTGGATCGTTTGGCTAGACAAACATCCTGCAGCATGGAGCAGGTAAGAGGGGAGCCTGCGGGACTTGGTTCGACAGCAGGCTCTCCGGGGTAACCTAAAAGGGGGGTAGCCTAAGTATGCTCTGCATTGGCAACCTTGATCACTATGTCTGAGAAAGACAGGATGATCCCATTTCCCCCATCACTAGGTTCCCCTGTCTAAGAATTGTGTTGCTAGCTACCTGCTGCTTTCTTCCTAGGACTGGTAAGGATCCCTATGGGGCCTTTTGGAGAGTCCTACCTGGCCGGGGGTTTGAATCTGCCGCCTGGTACTGCAGTCCTGGGTCTCCAGCAGCGCGGCTCCTCCATGTTCTTCCTGCTCCGGCATACGCGCGCGCGCGTGCGCGCGCACGTCTTATAGACGTTTTTCGCGCCGTTCGGAGGGGAGGGCGGGGGGGGCGTGCCTGCAGCGTCATACAGGGGCGCGCCTTGTGCTGTTATAGATCAGCAGGCATTGTCAGTGCTCAGTCTGAGGCTGATCTCAAAGGGAGAGGACGCAGAGCGGCAGAACAGTGGCTCCCGGTGGCGGAAGAGGGGTAGTACATGCTGGACTTTGTTCCAATGCCTTTCTGTTAAGCCAAGAAATCCCCCTTTTTGCAACAGGTTGGAGGCTGGCAAACTAAGTTTGGGGTCGCTGTATGTTTGAAAAAAAAAAAAAAAAAAAGAAAGAGACTTATATATATTTAAAAAAAAAAAAAAAAAAAAAACATACGGGGCCCCATCAGTTTTTGGGCATTAGTGAGCTATTGTCCCCTAAGCTCTAGTTTTGTACTCCTGGCCACTACAGTCTGTTGTTGTTGGCGGAGTCCCTCGATTTTGTATTATGGCTTCCAAAGGTTCGGGGTCAAAGGGTACAAAAAAGACCAAAAAACAAAGGGGTTCCCCCTCTGATTCTGATGATATGCCGATACTTTCCCCGCAACTTATTCCCATAAAGGTCGCCTTGGATGAGCCATTAGGGGGGTCTGGTGCGGAGGCTGGCCCAGATCAGCCCAGCCCTGTGTTTATCACAGAGGAGATGCTAGCTGTATCCCTAGGGGGGCTAGAAGAGAGAATAGCAGCATTGATCGCTAGAGCTATTCCTGGCAAGAAACGGGTTAGATCCCCATCACCAAGAGGTGTATCCTCAGATGCTGAAATTCTCTCTCCGGAGGAATTGGAATCGCAGGAGGATCAACTAGACCTGAACCAAGAGGGTTCAGGGATTGAGGGATCTACCTCTGAAGAACCATTTTCAGACTCCCAGACAGAGAGACTGTGGGTGCAGTCTTGACAGACATGGTCCGCTCGGCATTTAGTTTACCATTGCCAGAGCCTCAGGTTCCTCCGGTATCCTCTCTGGGCTCTTTGAAAGCTCCTTTAAGCAACGCAGTTTTTCCGGTCCATCCTCTCTTGGAGGAATTGATCTTTCGGGATTGGGTACGGCCGGACAGGATTTTTCTGCCACCGAAGAGATTTGCGGTCATTTACCCCATGGAGGAAAAATTCTCCAAGAGGTGGAGGCTCCCAGTGGTGGATGCAGCCATCTCATGTGTGAATAAATCACTAACTTGCCCGGTGGAAAACATACATATGTTTAAAGATCCGGTTGATAAACGGTTAGAGACACTTTTAAAAGCATCCTTTGCTACGGCAGGAGCAGTGGTACAGCCAGCTGTGGCTGCAATTGGAGTTTGTCAGGCGTTAAAGGACCAGACAAAAGAAATGCTAAAAGACATGCCTACCCAACAGGCAGAAGAGTTTTCTGACATTCCCAGAGCTCTGTGTTTTGCGGTAGATGCTATAAAGGATTCCATCCAGCAGGCCTCTCGTTTATCACTATTTTTGGTGCACATGAGAAGGCTCTTATGGTTGAAGAACTGGGCGGCGGAGCCCCCATGCAAAAAGCTTCTGGCAGGGTTTCCCTTCCATGGAGGACGACTCTTCGGGGAGGATCTGGATAAATACATTCAGACTATTTCAAGTGGCAAAAGTACCCTTTTACCGGTCAAAAAGACATTCCGGGGTCCTACATTTAAGAGGCAGCTCTTTCCTGTCTCAGGGCCCTCAAATTCCAGGCAGTATCGACGGCCGCCTGCACGATCCAACGTTAACAGTAGATCGCAGGGACAGGCCCCTGGGGGTAAGAGACCATGGTATCGCAAGCCGACAAAGACAGCCCCTAAGTCTGCCTTATGAAGGGGCGCCCCCACTCTCGCGGGTGGGGGGAAGGCTTCGTTTCTTCTCAGAAGTTTGGGAAGCCAAGATCTCCGACAAATGGGTCCGGGCGTCTGTAACCGCAGGCTACAGACTGGAGTTTCTAAACTTTCCTCCGCCTCATTTTCAAGAGTCAAGGCTACCAAAGGATCCAGCAAAGAAGGCCTCGATGCTGGCAGCTTTGGATCACCTGCTTTGCCAGGACGTAATAATAGAGGTGCCAGCCCAAGAGCAAGGGCTAGGTTTCTATTCCAATCTCTTTGTCATACCAAAGCCCAACGGCGATGTCAGGCCAATCTTGGACCTAAAGAGGTTAAACGGTTACCTAAGGGTTCGTTCCTTCCGGATGGAATCCATCCGGTCAGCAGTCGCCACGCTTCAGAGGGACGATTTTCTGGCTTCCATAGACATAAAGGATGCTTACCTTCATGTACCAATCTTTCAGTCGCATCAAAGATTTTTACGCTTCGCGGTGGGGCAGCGACACTTCCAATTCAGGGCGCTCCCCTTCGGGCTGGCCACGGCCCCCCGAAGATCCTAGCCCCAGTTCTGGCCAATCTAAGGATCCAAGGGGTCACAGTCCTAGCATACTTGGACGACCTTTTAATCATAGATCACTCACGGCCGTGTCTGCAACAGGCAGTAAACCTCACGGTTCAGTACCTCGAAGGGTTCGGCTGGGTCCTAAACCGGGAAAAGTCAGCGTTCCAGCCTACAAAGCAGTTGGAATACCTCGGCATGAGGTTAGACACAGAACAGCAAAGGGTGTTCCTGCCCCTTGTAAAGATCGAGGCTATCAAGGGGTTGGTTCAGTTGGTTCTAAGCAAGAAAAAACCAACTATTCGCCTGTGTATGCGATTACTAGGCAAGCTAGTGGCCACGTTCGAGGCAGTACCATACGCTCAGATCCACACTCGCGTCCTACAGGCAGCCATTCTAGCAGCCTGGGGCAAGAGAGCACATGCCTTAGAGTCCCCTTTGACGCTATCATCAAGGGTCCGACAAAGCCTGGCCTGGTGGTTGAACCCTCAGAATCTTCTAAAGGGAAGATCCTTCAGCCCTGTTGTCTGGAAGGTAGTTACCACAGACGCCAGCCTGGCAGGCTGGGGGGCGGTCTTCGAGGGGTTCTCTCGCCAGGGAACTTGGGTGAAAACAGAGAGGCAGCTCCCCATCAATATCTTGGAGATCAGAGCTGCTCGCCTAGCCCTTCTGGCATGGACCTCCAGATTACAGGGGTCCCCGGTGAGAATCCAGTCAGACAATGCCACAGCGGTGGCATACATAAACCACCAAGGGGGAACCAGGAGTCAGGCCGCTCAGAGGGAGGTGAGCTTGATTTTTCAGTGGGCAGAGGTTCATGTACCCTGCATTTCGGCGATATTCATTCCCGGAGTGGACAACCTGCAGGCAGACTTCTTAAGTCGCCAGAGTCTGTCGCCAGGGGAGTGGTCTCTGCATCCCCAGGTCTTTCAGACAATCTGCCAGAAGTGGGGAATGCCAGACGTAGATATAATGGCATCCAGGTTCAACAAGAAACTAGACAGGTTCGTGTCTCGAGCGAGGGACCCTATGGCCTGCGGAACCGATGCGTTGGTTTGCCCTTGGCATCAATTCAAACTTCTATATGCATTCCCTCCGCTACAGTTACTTCCTCGCCTGTTGCGCAGGATCAGAGTGGAGCACAAGCCAGTCATTCTAGTAGCTCCAGCTTGGCCCCGGAGGACATGGTACTCACTAGTCCTGAAGATGGCAGTGGGAGACCCTTGGACTCTTCCTCTACGACCAGACCTACTCTCACAAGGCCCGATCCTCCACCCTACATTACAACGTCTAAATTTGACGGCCTGGAGGCTGAATCCCTGATTCTCAGGGGTAGAGGTCTGTCTAGGCAGGTAATTCCTACCCTGATTAGGGCTAGAAAGCCGGCCTCCAGGGTGATTTATTACAGGGTGTGGAGGAACTACGTAGGCTGGTGTGAATCCAAAAGATGGAATTCCCGCAAATATACCATTGATAGGGTGTTAAGTTTTCTCCAGCTAGGAGTGGATAAAGGCCTGGCATTAAGCACAATCAAGGGACAGATTTCAGCTCTGTCAGTGTGGTTTCAGAGGCCGCTGGCCACCCACTCGCTGGTAAAGACCTTCATACAGGGGGTCTTGCGTATTAATCCTCCTGTCAAGTCACCAATTTGTCCATGGGACTTAAATCTTGTCCTGTCCACTCTACAGAAACAACCCTTTGAGCCGTTGGCTGAGATTCCTTTAGTTTTACTGACAAGAAAGTTGGTTTTCTTGGTCGCCATAGTTTCGGCCAGGAGAGTGTCAGAGTTAGCAGCCTTATCGTGTAAGGAACCATATCTCGTTCTACATAAGGACAGGGCAGTTCTCCGGCCCCATCCTTCCTTTCTACCAAAGGTTATATCCAATTTTCACTTGAACCAGGATTTGGTACTTCCATCCTTCTTTCCGAAACCCACATCTAGAAAGGGGGGGTTGCTGCATACCTTGGATATTGTCCGGGCCATGAAGGCCTATCTTAAAGCTACAGAAAAGATCCGGAAAACAGATGTGTTGTTCGTTCTACCAGATGGCCCCAAGAAGGGGCAGGCAGCTGCAAAATCCACCATCTCGAGATGGATTAGACAATTAATCATTCAGGCCTACGGTTTGAAGAGGTTGCCTCCTCCTTTGTCGGTAAAGGCCCATTCTACCAGGGCCATGGGCGCCTCCTGGGCAGCACACCATCAGATCTCTATGGCTCAGATATGCAAGGCGGCGACGTGGTCATCAGTCCACACGTTTACAAAGTTTTATCAACTAGACGTGAGAAGGAATGCGGATTCTGCCTTTGGACAGGCAGTACTACAGGCTGCAGTTTAAGATCCTCGGGATCAGGGGCACCCTTGGTTGTAAAAAAGAAAAAAAAAAAAAAAAAGTTTTTTCTTGACTAAGTTGGAATTATTATTATTATTTGAGTATACCTCTAAATTAAATCTCGTTTGAGAAGATGTCTCCCTCCCCTCATTAAAGCATTGCTTTCGGACATCCCATATAGTAATGAATATGCCGCTCTGTGTCCCGTGATGTACGAGAAAGAAAAAGGGATTTTTAAATACAGTTTACCTGTAAAATCCTTTTCTTGGAGTACATCATGGGACACAGAGCTCCCACCCGTCTTTTGGGGAACATTTTTGGGAGGCATAATGCTTGCTACAAAACTGAGGGACTCCCTCTAGGGGAGGTGGTTATATAGGGAGGGGACTTTCTGTTTGAGATTGCCAGTGTCCACACCTGAAGGTACTCCATATAACCCATATAGTAATGAATATGCCGCTCTGTGTCCCGTGATGTACTCCAAGAAAAGGATTTTACAGGTAAGCTGTATTTAAAAATCCCTTTTTTGTTAGTGTCAGTTGTATGTTGAATGACATCTATAACAAAAGAATTTCATTATGTATATTGAATGAATTCCTTTTTTTGTTATAGGTGTCATATCAACATACGAAAATAACAAAAGAAACGGGTTCAAATGCAAATCTTTTGTTTGTGTTTTTTTTGAATGGCCAGAGAGTTAGGCTGACCATACATGATACAATTTTCTGTGCAATTTTCTTTAGATTTACCATCAACTATGGGCCAGATTCAGGTAGATGAGAGTATCTTTCCTCTGGAGTAACGCTTCTCATTTACGTTACTCTGAAGACCCTTTCGGCGCAAGTACTGTTATTCACATAGCAGTTGCGCGTAAACTTGCGCCAGAATAACGATAATGCGCTGGCGTAACCCGACGCAAGGGGAAGTGGGTGTGATCATATGTAAATGATGGGCGGAGCCCAGCGCAGAGGCTTACGTTCAGCGCATCAACCACGGAGCATGCGCAGTGAGTGAGGCTCCACTCGCCCCCTTTGTGCGCATGCTCACAACTTCCGTCGGCACCACTTCACGGGAAACGTCAGCGCAATGCCTTCCGTTGGGCGTTTAAATGCGCCCGTAGAAGCGCCATTTCGGCACTAAAGTATATCCTGCTCCCCCTCCCCGCAGTGATGTTACTTTTGTTCTGAGATGGCTGCTCCCGTTCCCCGCAAACACACAGGAGAAAGCTGAACTTTAATGGCCAGGAGCTGTCAGCCATCATCTCGGCTATGGAGACCTATGATGTCTTCCTCCATGGCTGTAAAATTTGACAGACAAGCATGGACAGAGGTGTTGTCCTGCAAGTGGGGGTGCTCAGCTAGCTCTTATCGTCGGTAACGCTGGTGTAGCTGCTCTCCTGCTGACCTGTGACCGTCTGGAGTAAAGATAAAGCAGCCTTTTGTAGAAATAACTTTGCGCCGGACGGACGAGATACGCGCGGCGCATGTAGCCAGCGTATGGTGCTAATCCGTTCGTGAATTGGGAAAAATCCCTCATTTGCATATTTTCAGGGGAAATCAATAGGCGCGACTGATGCGCCCAGCGAAATTAAGCGCTGACGATACTCTGGCGTCGGAACGTTCCGCCGGGCGCAAATGACCCGTTATTGGGCGCATCTAGTTTGGTGGGTACGGGCACATAGAAACGACGGCGCATCATCACAGTTACGCGGCGCATATCGAAATACTCCAGCGCAAGTGTTCCTGAATCTGGCCCTATGTAGTGCAAGGGCCTGCCTGATTGCATACAATTGAAAGTGTTGTTTAGTTTGACCTCATATATGGTTTTTGGTAAATCTAAAAGAAAATTGTACAAGAAAATTGAACATGTATGGCCAGCCTCAGTGACTGAAAGCAGCTTCTCTTTTGTGCAGAGTAGTGAGTACACTTGTACAGTAAAGCCTAATAAACTTTTCTGTGGATTTTCATCTGAAGGGAGATCAGTTGGCCAGACTTCTGAACCCAAAAATGGTTTTCTGATGCAGTTTAAAAACGAACGAATTTTCTGAGAACGATCGGAAAACGATCGTTTTTATGTTTGTTGTATAGTATTGTAGTATTGTTAAGCCCCATACACTTGGTCAGACTATTTTAACAACAAACATAAAAACGATCGTTTTCCGATCGTTCTCAGAAAATTCGTTTGTTTTTAAACTGCATCAGAAAACCATTTTTGGGTTCAGAAGTCTGGCCAACTGATCTCCCTTCAGATGAAAATCCACAGAAAAGTTTATTAGGCTTTACTGTACAAGTGTACTCACTACTCTGCACAAAAGAGAAGCTGCTTTCAGTCACTGAGGCTGGCCATACATGTTCAATTTTCTTGTACAATTTTCTTTTAGATTTACCAAAAAACATATATGAGGTCAAACTAAACAACACTTTCAATTGTATGCAATCAGGCAGGCCCTTGCACTACATAGTTGAAGGTAAATCTAAAGAAAATTGCACAGAAAATTGTATCATGTATGGCCAGCCTAACTCTCTGGCCATTAAAAAAACCATAAACAAAAGATTTGCATTTGAACACGTTTCTTTTGTTATTTTCGTATGTTGATATTACACCTATAACAAAAAATTTGCCTTCAGTATTTTGAATACACAGAAAAAAGAAAAAGGAATTCATTCAATATACATAATGAAATTCTTTTGTTATAGATGTCATTGAACAATGAACATACAACTGAAAACGAACACAAAACGGATTCAAACAAAATACACAATGCAAACCTCTTGATACAGATTTCATTTTCGTTATTTTGCCATTTTCGTTTTGTCGTTTTTTCCCGTCGGATCGTTCTTTCGTATTTGCGGTCGTTCGTTATGCGGCTCATTCGTTATCCCGTCGTTTTCGTATTTTGGTGCTTTACCTTTTTCGTATGAACACATTATCCCGCGCGTACGAAAATGAACATTTTCGTACGAAAATAACATTCGTACGAACGGGAATGCACATCTCTAGTTACAACCAATTGGTAATTGGATTATGTTGGGATTTTATGTTATAGGCCAACATAAAGTGGCACATATAATTGTGCAGTGGAAGGAAATCTCTAAATGGTTTTCAAAAATTTTCACATACAAATATCTGAATCTGAATATCCACCTTTGGCTGCAATTACAGCTGCAAGTCTTTTTGGGTATGTCTCTACCGGCTTTGCACATCTAGATAGTGAAATTTTTGCCTATTCTTCTTTTCAAAAAAGCTTAAGTTCTGTCAGATTGGATGAAGAGCATCTGTGAACAGCAATTTTCAAGTCATACCACAGATTCTCAATTGGATCTAGGTCTGGACTTTGGTCCATTCTAACATATGAATATACTTTGATCTAAACCATTCCATTGTAGCATTATTTTTCCATATTCTGGCACTTATTGGATTTTCCGTCAGATACTTTTTAATATTCAACTTTCATTGTGAGATGTTCAAAGCTTGGGATATATTATTTATAACCTAACCCTGCCTTAAACTTCTCCACAACTGTATACCTGTCTGGTGTGTTCCATGGACTTTATGGTACTGTTTGTTCACTAAGGTTCTTTAAAAACCTCTGAGGGATTCACAGAACAGATATATTTATACTGAGATTAGATTACACACAGGTGGACTCTGTTTACTAATTAGGTGACCTCTGAAGGCAAAGACTTTCTCCAGATTCTGTAGTCATGAATCAGGACATTCCATCCTATGGCCGGGTTTTTCTAAATGCCTGCAACTTGGCAGACTACACAGGTGTGCAGGGTCATTATATACTAACCTTTGAGAATAGCTCAGAGCTCCCAGTTAGGAGACAGCTTCCAATGTGGGATACGGGAGGTCTCACCCTGGGTCAGGGGGCCCCACCCAGAAGCCAAGATACAAGAGTCTCATGGAGGGGTCAATGGTCCCAGCCAAGGCCAGAAACAAGGTCTTGCTTCCAGGAGTCAGGTTGGCTCCTATCAGGGGTGTCAGGAGAAACTCAATCCTTAAAGCGGAGCTCCACCCGCATTTTTTTTTTTTTTTTCAAAGTAGGCAGCTACTAACAGTGTAGCTGCTGACTTTGAATAAGGACACTTACCTGTCCTAGGCGCCCGCGCTGACGGCCCCCGCCGATGCCGATCCTCGATCCCGGCACCGCCATCCACAGTCAGGGAAACAAGCAGTGAAGCCGTGCGGCTTCACTGCCCGTTTCCTACTGCGCATGTGCGAGCGACGCGGCGCTTTGTGAATGGTCCGGCTGCTTTCTGGGATACACACAGTTCCCAGAATGCAGTGCAGCCCATTCACAAGAAGACACCGCAAAGAGGAGGAGGAAGAAAACCGCACCGCGGATCATGAGGGCAGATTCGGGACTTCCGCATAGCAACAGCCTATTTAGGGTGAGTATTTTTTTTTCCATTTCATTATTTTTTTTTTTTTTTAGATTTAAAAAAAAAAATATCAGGGTGGAGCTCCGCTTTAAACTAGAGATGGGCTGTGCTGTGGGGTGCTGTGACTAAAGGCTAGATAGCCAAGTGTTCCAAGAGATCAGGACAACACAGTCAAAGGGACTCGTAAGAGGAGCAGAAGTGCTGCCAACAAGTAAGCCAGGTGGCTCTGTATTTTCATTTATACATGTTATCTGGAAGAAAACCCCTGCATGGGCAACTAATGTACATATGAACTTTTCCATTTATGGAAATAAAGGTGGGCTTCCATGCCTTAAAATACAGTATTGGACTGGCGCAACTTGCAACTTATAAATGCACCTATTGCTTGAGTTTAATTACCTCAATTCCACAATATATACTTTATAACAAATCAAAGGATGTGTAGTCCATAAATCTGTGAAAAATGTTTTTTTTTCTTACTTATAATGCCGAGTGCAAATCACAAATCACATTTCATCAGTAAAGCAAAGGGATGAACTTCGATCTGCAAATAAAGAGCGTTAAAGCAACCTTGACAAGCACTAATCAGCACTAATTAACTATGTATTCTATTTCTCCCTTCAATTGTGATTTATTTTTTTCTATTTTATTGTTTTTGTTTCCTTTTTCATTACATTTTTTACACATTTTTTTACACATATATTTGCACGTCACGCAAATAAAAAAAAACAAAAAAAAAAAACACTTTACTTCAATTGCAAATAATTTTGCAATGCTTTGTAACAAAATCATATTCATTGTAGTGTTTTTTAAACAGGACAAATTATAGAATACAATTCACCCCTTTTTTGTGCAATAACACTATTTATGTTTAAACTATCAGTGCTCAAAAAAAGAAAAAATGTCCTTTGTTTAGTTAGATTACGTTTAGTTGTCTAAGAATTGTGAAAAAAATTATTGTTTCAGGACAATATTCACAAAAATAAAACCCCCGTTAGAATTAGCGGTAACAGTATTTCCTTATCAAAAGATTTTTGTTGAGTTTACAAGAAAAGACATAACAGGTATGTTGAGTGAACATATTGCGATAAAGGGAATACAGCTCAAAATTACACATGCTGATAACAATCCAGAGTACATAAAGAGAAAATTAGAAATAACCTGGGGGGATAATGTAAAGCTGTATGAGACTATAGTTCAGTGTAAAATTATCAAATTTACCAAGAGCGATTGCTATGTTAGAGCTGAAGAAAGAGGATTGTATCCTGTGAGGCCTCGTACACACGAGGGAATTTATCCGCTGAAAATAGTCCGACGGACCATTTCAGCCGATAAATCAGCTCTTCTGTAGGGGCAAACTGACAGTTTTGGCCGGATTTCTCCGGCGGAAAAGTTTCAAAGCATGCTTTGAAACTTTTCCGCCGGAGAGCTAGCCGTCGGATATGTCCGCTGGTCAGTACACTCACCAGCGGACATATCCTCCCGCACAAGCGTCGTATGGATGCGACGCATGCGTGGAAGTTGTTTTCTTCCTGGTGCGGTGACGTGGCGGCGTCAACGTCACCGCCACGTCACCGCGATGTCCGCCGGCGGGGAATTTGATCCGATGGTGTGTACAGCCATCGGATCAAAACAGCCCGGCGTAAATATGCGCTGTAATAGGTCTGGGGACCGTTTACAGCGGATAAATTACATCGTGTGTACAAGGCCTTAGGATCCTGTAAGGATGAGAGCTTCAAAATCATAATAGGGATAGGGGGAAAAGGAATGTAAAAAAGAAGGAAACAAAGAACAAAAGAAAAAGGAGTCCACAAGGTTGATTCAAGATCCATCATGAGAGTTAGTCATTTTAAGTCAGCTACCATGACAATAGAACATTTTCATCAAAGGAAGACGGCAAACAGTGCAGAAGGGGATACAAATGTAGAAGTGATACATTTATGTAGGATTTCCAAGGATGTCCATACTCTGAAGGACAAGGGGGAGATCCATGCCTGCTAAAAAGCAGGGTTTTTGAAGAAGGAGAGAAGAGGATTATGTGAAGATTGTAAATGTTGCTTAAATTTGAGTCTATCCCAGAGGGATAAAAAGTGTTTGGTGATGGGGTTGCGTGAACCAGAGCGGATGAAGCCAAAGTAGATTAGAGATTGATAAGGGATCGCATTCAGTTGCTTCAATCGTCACCCATAAGGGAATTTCCTGCTTTGCGTGGTATTTGGAAAGGCTAGCAATATGTGCTGCCCTGTAATAAGTTGTGAAGTTGGGGAAGCCTAGACCTCCATTTGTTTTGGGAAGATATAGTGTGTGCAAAGGTATACGCGGTTTGGAGGACCCCCATATGAATGTCTTTGCCTTTTCCTGTACTTGTCCTAAGTAATAGGCAGGAATTGGGATTAGTAAGACTCTAAATATGTACAATGGTTTGGGTAGGATCGTCATTTCTATTGCATTCATTCTACCAAACCATGACAATGGAAGGTGGGACCAAAGTTTTTTTAACAGGTTTGTCACATTTCTCAGGATAGGAGGGTAGTAGGGATGAGCTTTATGTTCGAGTCGAACATTGCCTGTTCGCCCGTTCGGCAAACAGCGAACAATTTGGGGTGTTTGCGGCAAATTCGAAAAGCCGCAGAACACCCTTCAAAAGTCTATGGGAGAAATCAAAAGTGCTAATTTTAAAGGTTAATATGCAAGTTGTTGTCATAAAAACTGTTTGGGGACCCGGGTCCTGCCCCAGAGGACATGTATCAATTCAAAAAAAAGTTTTAAAAACGTCAGTTTTTTCAGGAGCAGTGATTTTAATAATGCTTAAAGTGAAACAATAAAAGTGAAATATTCCTTTAAATTTCGTACCTGGGGGTGTGTGTAGTATGCCTGTAAAGTAGCACATGTAATTTGTAGCAATGTAATTTCTAACAGAAAAAAAGTAATTTAAAACTACTCGCGGCAATTCATGAATTGTCGGGTCCTGGCAATACAGATCAAAGTCATTGAAAAAAACGGCAGGGGTCCCCCCCTGTCCATTACCAGGCCCTTTGTAGCTGGTAAATATTAAAAAAAAGGGTAGGGTCCTCCCAAATTCCAAATCGGGCCCTTCAGGTCTGGTATGGATATTAGGGGAACCCCCACGCCATTTTAAATAAAAATGTTGTGGGGTTCCCCCCCAAATATCCATAGCAGACCCCGCACACATTGTTTTTAAAAAAATGGTGTGGGGGCCCCCCAAAAAACCATACCAGACCCATATCCGAGCACGCAACCTGGCAGGCCGCAGGAAAGAGCGCCCCCCCTCCTGAACCGTACCAAGCCTCATGCCCTTAACATGGGGAGGATGTCGATGGGGACAAGGGCCTCATCCCCACAACCCTTGCCCGGTGTTTGTGGGGGTCTGTGGGCGGGGGCTTATCAGAATCTGGAAGCCCCCTTTAACAAAGGGGACAAATGGGAAAGACAACCGCTCCAGGTGAGCTCCAGGTGCTCAATGTCCTTCCAGAGACCAAACAGGTGCTGGTGTCAGGAATGGTCCCCCCTGCTGGGTAATCTGCCTATTATTTTGGCTGCAGTTCTGGCCTCCACCAGCGGGGGGTTCTTGGTATGTTGGAGCACACAGCTTTTCCTGCGTTCAGGTGTGACATGAATGCAATCAGCACGCCTCTACTTATACCCGGCAAGTTCAAGCAGAACTCTGGTATCCGTCTATTATCCCGACTCTGAGCCTGATATCTGGACCCTGAACCTGTTGTCGCTATCCTGGACTTCTGATCTGATCCATCCTGACCCATCCTGACCTGATCCCTCTCCTGGACTTTCCCTTCCTGCTTATTCCCCATCTGCAGCTATTTCCTGATCCCCCATGTATGACCTCGGCCTGGCCTGTTTATGATTCTGGTATTTCCCATTGCTGTACATATTGTCTTAGTGTTGTTTTTGTCACTGTGGGTCATTGATTGTTTTGCACTGAACTTGTTGAAGGTGGTGGGGTGTTACCCCCTCTTCTTAAATAAATCATCCTTTTTTACCTATATCTGTTTGGATTGCTCTTTGCAATCACATAGTACTGGTCTATTTCTAATCTCTGACATTATACCAGGGCCATCCTAGACCAGACGTGCTTGCATTAAGGAACCACCCTGTTGTGCGTTTTTTTGAAGCATGGATTTCAATGAAATCTATTACTTTTCCCTACTGGCTGAGGAGGATGGGGAGTATTGTCGCCAGGTTTTTGAGGGGTGGACAAGGGATCAGCTGATGGAAACCATCTGATCAGCTCATTCTTTGGTGGATCAGGGTTATATGTCTTTTGACGATATTCACTCATTGATTCAGTTATGTGTTGAATTGGCTCCGTCTGTTATTCCTGATGGTAGTGACGACTTCTCTCCCCCCTTCAGTCCTGACCAAGTTGAATCCCTGGTATGGTTGATGGAGGATGATCCAGCCTCCTTTGATGAACACTATTGCTCTTGTTCCCAGCAGAAGTTATCTGACTGCATTAGTTCAGTGCAGTCTCTGATTAAACAAGGTGTGTGTGAAACAGCCTTTGTTCAACCTGTGCTGCAGGCATGGTCAGATCTCCTGATCCCAGCCAAGCCACTGCATCCCAGTCCTACTATTAACCACTTGCCTTCCCAAGGACCCATCTGTCCATCACCAATGGCAACTCCAGCCCAGATAATTCCACATCCTACCAAATATTACTACCCAGTTTCTACTAATTGTACCTACCCTGCCTTTAATCCACCTGTAACTCCTCCACAAAAACCTCCTCCAGTCACCATCCCTGTGTCTCTGCCATATTCCAATCCTTCCTCCTACTTATTTCCATCCTCTTCATACATCACTTCTGTTAGCAAACCTGCAGTGACTAAGTCCAAAAAGAAACGGAAGTATTTCCCAACTCATACCATCGTGCCAGTCGCCCAGCCTGTCCCAGTGCCCTCTGCTCAACCTGTCCCAGTGCCATCTGTCCCAGTGCCATCTGTTCAACCTGTTCCAGTGCCAGTCTCCCAGCTTGTTCCTGTGCCAGCCTGCCACCCTGGTGTTCCTGTGCCAGCCTGCCACCCTGGTGTTCCTGTGCCAGCCTGCCACCCTGGTGTTCCTGTGCCAGCTTGCCACCCTGATGTTCCTGTGCCAGCCTGCCACCCTGATGTTCCTGTGCCAGCCTGCCACCCTGATGTTCCTGTGCCAGCCTGCCAACCTGATGTTCCTGTGCCAGCTTGCCAGTCCGATAACTTCCAGCTTGATGACTTCCAGTCCGCTGCCCAGCTTGATGACTTCCAGTCCGCTGCCCAGCTTGATGACTTCCAGTCCGCTGCCCAGCTTGATGACTTCCAGTCCGCTGCCCAGCTTGATGACTTCCAGTCCGCTGCCCAGCTTGATGACTTCCAGTCCGCTGCCCAGCTTGATGACTTCCAGTCCGCTGCCCAGGTTGATGGCTTCCAGTCTTCTGCCCAGGTTGATGACTTCCAGTCTGCTGCCCAGGTTGATGACTTCCAGTCTGCTGCCCAGGTTGATGACTTCCAGTCTGCTGCCCAGGTTGATGACTTCCAGTCTGCTGCCCAGGTTGATGACTTCCAGTCTGCTGCCCAGGTTGATGACTTCCAGTCTGCTGCCCAGGTTGATGACTTCCAGTCTGCTGCCCAGGTTGATGACTTCCAGTCTGCTGCCCAGGTTGATGACTTCCAGTCTGCTGCCCAGGTTGATGGCTTCCAGTCTGCTGCCCAGGTTGATGGCTTCCAGTCTGCTGCCCAGGTTGATGGCTTCCAGTCTGCTGCCCAGGTTGATGGCTTCCAGTCTGCTGCCCAGGTTGATGACTTCCAGTCTGCTGCCCAGGTTGATGACTTCCAGTCTGCTGCCCAGGTTGATGACTTCCAGTCTGCTGCCCGGCTTGATGACTTCCAGTCTGCTGCCCAGGTTGATGACTTCCAGTCTGCTGCCCAGGTTGATGACTTCCAGTCTGCTGCCCAGGTTGATGACTTCCAGTCTGCTGCCCGGCTTGATGACTTCCAGTAAGCTGCCCAGCCTGCTGTTCCTGTGCCAGTCTGCCAGCCTGCTGTTCCTGTGCCAGTCTGCCAGCCTGCTGCTCCTGTGCCAGTTTGCCAGCCTGCTGTTCCTGTGCCAGTCTGCCAGCCTGCTGCTCCTGTGCCAGTCTGCCAGCCTGCTGTTCCTGTGCCTGCTGCCCAGCTCGATGACCCGGAGCCTGCTGGCCAGCTCGATGACCCAGAGCCTGCTGCCCAGCTCGATGACCCGGAGCCTGCTGCCCAGCTCGATGACCCGGAGCCTTTGTCCGCTGCCCAGCTCGATGACCCGGAGCCT
Source organism: Rana kukunoris (assembly GCA_029574335.1). Taxonomy (NCBI): domain Eukaryota; kingdom Metazoa; phylum Chordata; class Amphibia; order Anura; family Ranidae; genus Rana; species Rana kukunoris. Next base: position 471,237,266 of record CM056050.1, read on the forward strand.
GCTGCCCAGCTTGATGACCCGGAGCCTGCTGCCCAGCTCGATGACCCGGAGCCTGCTGCCCAGCTCGATGACCCGAAGCCTGCTGCCCAGCTCGATGACCCAGAGCCTGCTGGCCAGCTCGATGACCCGGAGCCTGCTGGCCAGCTCGATGACCCGGAGCCTGCTGCCCAGCTCATTGACCCGGAGCCTGCTGCCCAGCTCGATGACCCGGAGCCTGCTGCCCAGCTCGATGACCTGGAGCCTTTATCCGCTGCCCAGCTGGATGACCCGGAGCCTTTATCCGCTGCCCAGCTCGATGACCCGGAGCCTTTATCCGCTGCCCAGCTCGATGACCCGGAGCCTTTATCCGCTGCCCAGCTTGATGACCCGGAGCCTTTGTCCACTGCCCAGCTCGATGACCTGGAGCCTTTATCCGCTGCCCAGCTCGATGACCCGGAGCCTTTATCCGCTGCCCAGCTCGATGACCCGGAGCCTTTGTCCGCTGCCCAGCTCGATGACCCGGAGCCTTTGTCCGCTGCCGAGCTCGATGACCCGGAGCCTTTGTCCGCTGCCCAGCTCGATGACCCGGACCCTTCGTCCGCTGCCCAGCTTGAGGACTCGGAGCCCGCTGCCCAGCTCGAGGACCCAGAGCCTATGCCCTCTGCCCAGCCTGTTGACCCGGAGCCTTTGTCTGCTGACCCGCTTGATGACTCGGAGCCCGCTGCCCAGCTCGAGGACACCATGAGCCTTCCCCAGCAACAGCTGGTTGGAGTGTCCGGAGGCCGCTCCTTTGAGGGGGGGTACTGTCAGGAATGGTCCCCCCTGCTGGGTAATCTGCCTATTATTTTGGCTGCAGTTCTGGCCTCCACCAGCGGGGGGTTCTTGGTATGTTGGAGCACACAGCTTTTCCTGCGGTCAAGGGGTGACATGAATGCAATCAGCACGCCTCTACTTATACCCGGCAAGTTCAAGCAGAACTCGCCCTGGTATCCGTCTATTATCCCGACCCTGAGCCTGATATCTGGACCCTGAACCTGTTGTCGCCATCCTGGACTTCTGATCTGACCCATCCTGACCTGATCCCTCTCCTGGACTTTCCCTTCCTGCTTATTCCCCATCTGCAGCTATTTCCTGATCCCCCGTGTATGACCTCGGCCTGGCCTGTTTATGATTCTGGTATTTCCCATTGCTGTACATATTGTCTTAGTGTTGTTTTTGTCACTGTGGGTCATTGATTGTTTTGCACTGAACTTGTTGAAGGTGGTGGGGTGTTACCCCCTCTTCTTAAATAAATCACCCTTTTTTACCTATATCTGTTTGGATTCCTCTTTGCAATCACATAGTACTGGTCTATTTCTAATCTCTGACAGCTGGCAATGCACTAGGCCAGGGATCTCCAAACTACGGCCCTCCAGCTGCTGTGGAACTACACTTCCCATGAGGCATTGTAAAACTCTGACATTCATAGACATGACTAGGCATGATGGGAATTGTAGTTCCTGAACACCTGGAGGGCCATAGTTTGGAGACTCCTGCACTAGGCAAACAAAGGAAAAAACAGGTATGGACAGCCGCACTTCAAAGAATGTAAAATCCAAAATGCCCTTTACTGGGGTAAAAAGAATGCACTACAAAAACAGCATACAGTAGGGAAATACAGCTGTTTTTCCCTACTGTATGCTGTTTTTGTAGTGCATTCTTTTCACCCCAATAAAGGGCATTTTGGATTTTACATTCTTAGAAGTGCAGCTGTCCATACCTGTTTTTTCCTTTGTTTAACAAAGGGGACCCCCAGATCCCGGCACCCCCTATGTAAATTGGTAACGGGGTACATTGTACATGTAATCCATTCTGTCCAGTGTTGTAATCCATTCTCAATGTCCCATGGTGATCCGATGTCCAGCGATGCTCCAGTCTCCACTCCACACGAAAACCGCCATGCCGCGTAAGAAGGTTCACTCGTCCACGTCATTGGGTAACTCCCGCTGGGCGGCAGATTTAAATGGACGTACCTGTACGCCAATCTGCATGGCCGTGCCATTCTGTTGATGTAAATAGTCGTTCGGCGGTCGGTAAGTGGTTAATGATCCTTGCCAGTAAAAAATTTGGTGCCGTTTGTAAATGTTGGCGTCCTGTCAGTAAATTTCACTTTGGGGGGTTGGCAACACTGCTGTTACACGCACAGCTGTGCCCGATATGCATGCCCATTACAGGAGCCCTTGCATGAAGTTGGGGAGTGCTAAATCTTTTATGAAAATTCTATTTATTATTTTTAAAGTGAGCGCTAAATCTTTGAATAAAACAAAAAACAAAAAAAACAATATTACATTACAGCTGAGGAATACAAATACATTCAAATACATTTTTTAAATATAGCTCCCGATTTAAAGCATGTGAGAAAGGAAAAATGATTTATATTAGTGCCTATGATGGCATTATGTAAACAAAGATAATAATAATGCAGCATCTCTCATTAGTATGAGACTCACTTTACTGAGATGCCAAAATAAGAAGATCTGCTTCCATAGTTTTAAAACAGCGTATTTATCTTAACAGACTGACAACACATTGCCAGTAACAAAGCCAACATCCTATTAGATTTAGCCAGCCTTGCAATGCAATAAAAGATCCTCTCAATCTTGTTCTACAGGTCCTGCAAAAAGCTACACCACCACTTCATAGCGAGAATGGGCCAGATTCAGGTAGATGAGAGTATCTTTCCTCTGGAGTAACGCTTCTCATTTACGTTACTCTGAAGACCCTTTCAGCGCAAGTCCTGTAATTCACATAGCAGTTGCGCGTAAACTTGCGCCAGAGTAACGATAATGCGCTGGCGTAACCCGACGCAAGGGGAAGTGGGTGTGATCATATGTAAATGATGGGCGGAGCCCAGCGCAGAGGCTTACGTTCAGCGCATCATCCACGGAGCATGCGCAGTGAGTGCGGCTCCACTCGCCCCCCTTGTGCGCATGCTCACAACTTCCGTCGGCACCACTGCACGGGAAACGTCAGCGCAATGCGTTCCGCTGGGCGCTTAAAAGCGCTGGCGGAAACGCCATTCCGGCGCAAAAGTATTTCCGCTTCCCCCCACCCCAGGGAAGATACTTTTGTGCTGTGATGGCTGCTCCCGCTACCCCCAGAGAGAGGAGGAACCTCAACTTTAATTCACAGGAGGTCTCAGTGATCATTTCGGCAATGGAGACGGATAATGAATTTCTCCATGGCAAAAAAAGCCGGAAGACCAGCCGGGAGAGGAAGCAGGGCATCCTGGAGTCGATTGCTGCCAGGGTCAATGTCCTGGGCTACTCCACCCGGACTGCTGGGGACATACAAAAAAAAATTAATGACCTGCGGCGCAAGGTGAGGGACAAGGTGGCCTCCATCAGGAGGTATGAGAGGGGCACAGGTGGTGGTCCCCCATGTCCTGTCACCCTAACCGCAGAGGAGGAGGTGGTTGCTCGCTGCCTGGAGAGGGAGCAGGTGGAGGGGGTCGCAGGCTATGACTCCGTGGAGGAAGGCACAAGGACAGGTAAGTGTTTTATAATCCCCTATTTGTTGTTTTGCATTTGGGGGGGGGGAGGGTACATGTGCCAAGTGTGTGGGACCACCAACATGTGTCTGCTTTGTGTCATCCACAGATGACGGAGCTGGGCCATCATCTGTCAGCGTGCATTCCACCCCATCCCCCCCACGCCATCGTGTGCCCGAGCCACTGGGTGGTGAAGAGGTTGTGGAGGAGGAGAGTGGCCACACCACACCTGCCGAGGTGGTTGTGGAGGATCCTGCTGTGGCAGAGCAGGACTTTTCATTAGTGTTGTCTGTCTCCTCCCCTTCTCCTGGGCCGTCTGTCGTCCCCTCCCCCATCCTTGGAAGCCCCTCAAGGGCGACTCCTTCCACCCGAGGACAACCATCTTCTGGCCCCAGGAAGGCGACCCAGAAGACCAGGGGGGTGTCTGATGGTGTCCAGGACCAGTTGGCGAGGGATCACGCCAGGCAGACGGAACAGATGGGGGCCATAGCGGTGCACTTGGAGAAAGTGTCTGACAGCCTGGGCTCCGTTGCCAACCTCAGCAACGCAGTGCAGGATGTCAGCTGCAACTGCGCTGCAGTGGTCACCACTTTGGGGGAGGTGCAGGGGTATTTCCGGCACCTTACTGCAGCCGTCCAGGCCAACAGTGCTGCCATCCGGGACCAGGGGAGGCTGAGTCGGCGGGCCCAGCACTACCAGGTCACCCGTCAGCTCCGGATGCAGGCCCAGACCAACTCCTACCTTGGACGGATAGCCAGGGCCTTGGAGGGCACGCAGGCCACACCTGCCAGGAGTGGCCCACCTGGGGATCAGCCACCTCCAGATGCACCCCCACCCCCACCCACTCCATCCAGGCAGCTGCGTAGTCAGAGAGGGGCCCCCAGAAGAAGCCCCCGGCATCCCCGATGAGGCCTTTTTTTTTTATTTGGTTTTATATTTTTGTTTTGGACATACTCAGGTCATGAGTTTATTTTTAATTTATCTCAGGTTTTGAGATTTTGTTTATTTTAATTATCAGGATATGATATTATTAATTTCTTTTTGTACTGCACACGGTCAGGAGTGCAGGGGACAGTGTGAATGGTGTGTGAATGTGAGGGGGTGGCACTCCTGAAAGTAAGGGGTGTCACCCTCGGCCGTGGTGGTGAAGTGAACCCCACGGCTGAATGAATGACGTGTGAAAGGTGTGTGAATGGACAGTGACATCATTGGGGCCTTGACGCTGGCGTTACTGCTCCCAACTCCTACATGCTGGACTTGGGCTAATCCAATGCGATGTGCATGTGGTGTGTGTGATCTAGGGACATCAGTGGTGTACACGCGTGCACTGTCTGTGTTATTAATGTTTTGGTTTAGTGTCCAAAGATGCCTACAGCGAGGACCCTCCTGACTGCTCTTCCATCAGCAGACTGGGTGTCCTCTGGCAGGTGGGGACTGTGTGGGTCGGGGGTCAGGTCATCACGTATGTCAATATGCAGGCCTTTTTTCATAGCAAAGTTATGTAGTATGCAACATGCACCGATGATCTGACACACGAAGGTAGGGGAATACAATAGGGCCCCCCCAGACTTATCCAGGCATCGGAAACGGGACTTTAGGAGCCCAAATGTTTGCTCCACCACTGCACGGGTTTTGATATGTGCTTCATTGTATTTTCTCTCTCCTCTGGTTTGGGGGTTCCGGAAAGGAGTCATGAGATGGGGTCCCAGTGCATATGCAGAGTCACCTGTAAGGTAAAAGACAGGAGAATGTTAGTCATGCATGTGCGATTTCTGTTGTGCATCACGGGAGGGGATAGTCATGCCTGACTCCCATGTCACTCACCAACCAGCCAGCTGTCCCCATACATGTTCTGGTTAAATTCTGCTGGGATGGGGCTCTGACGGTATATGAAGCTGTCATGGCTGGACCCGGGGTGTTTGGCACGGACGTGCCATATGAGGCGTTGGGCATCAGCTATCACCTGTACATTGATGGAATGCCAATGCTTCCGATTGCGGTATATGTGCTCTGTGGCACTGGGGGGCTGGAGGGCCACATGTGTGCAATCAATGGCCCCCACAGTGCGTGGGAATCTGGCAATGCTGTAGAAATCTGTCATTGCCTTCTGCCGCAGCTCCTCAGTGGTGGGTCTGATGAACTGGTTGGACATGCGTCTGAGGATTGCGGGGACAACCTGGTGCACACATCTTCTCACGGAGGACTGTGACATCCCAGCCACCACTCCACTTGTACGCTGGAATGATCCACTTGCAAGGAAATGGAGTGTTGCCAGGACCTTCACCAGTGGCTGCACTGCTTGTGAGCGGTGTGTTGGGCTGGTGATGTCATCCTGCAGGGTTGTGGTTAGTTCAAGTATTGCATCTGGGCTGAATCTGAAGAGGCGATACACCTCCTCATCCCCCATGCCAAAGAGGCTCATACGAGTGCGGTATATCCTCTCACGTGGCCGCCTTCTTGGTTCCAGGGGACCCATCAGTAGTTCTAGGACCACAATTGCCCCTGGCATGTTGGCACACAGAGGTGTTGTCCTCCTTGCAAGTGTTGTTGTTCAGCAAGCTCCTATCGTCGGTAACGCTGCTGTAGCTGCTCTCCTGCTGACCTGTGACCGTCTGGAGTAAAGATAAAGCAGCCTTTTGTAGAAATAACTTTGCGCCGGACGGACCAGATACGCGCGGCGCATGTAGCCAGCGTATGGTGCTAATCCGTTCGTGAATTGGGAAATCTCCCTCATTTGCATATTTGCAGGGGAAATCAATGGGCGCGACTGATGCGCCCAGCGAAAATAAACGCTGACGATACTCTGGCGTCGGAACGTTCCGCCGGTCGCAAATGACCCGTTATTGGGCGCATCTAGTTTGGTCGGTACGGGCACATAGAAACGATGGCGCATCATCACAGTTACGCGGCGCATATCCAAATACTCCAGCGCAAGTGTTCGTGAATCTGGCCCAATGTGTATGAACCATTAATCCTCCACAGTCCATACATGTGCCAGACTGCATTTACCATCTGTAAACAATTACAGGATATAAATAATTCATAATAATAATGCAGCATATGTAGTGTGACAAACACTAAACTGAGATTTTAAAAATAACTAATTTAATAAATTTACTAATTATTGGATCTTTATACGCAATATGCAAATGCTACAATACAATAATTAGTTGCAAAAATGCAGAATAGTAATAATACAGCATACTGTATGTAGTGTGACAAACACTAAAATTAGATTTTAAAAATAATCAGCTAACACCTTTTCTCAAAGTGTCTTAGCGAATTGTTGAATCTATAGTATATGGAATATGCAAATGCTACAATGCAATAATTAGCAAAAAAATTCATAAAGTATACACTTGTGCTCATAAGTTTACAAACCCCGGCAGAATTTATGATTTCTTGGCCATTTTTCAGATAATATGAATATTAACACAAAAACTTTTTTTGGGACCATTGTCATTTTCACAGCAAAAAGTGCTATAAAAATGCATTGATTACTGTGAAAATGACAATGGCAGTTTAGGAGTTAACCCCTAGGGGGCGCTGTAGGGGTTAAGTGTGACCTCATATGTGTTTCTAACTGTAGGGGGGTGGGGCTGGATGTGTGACATCATTGATTGTCTTTCCCTATATCAGGGAACAGACGATCAATGACAGTGCCACTGTAAAGAACGGGAAAGGTGTGTTTACACACACCTCTCCCCATTCTTCAGCTCCTGTGACTGATCGTGGGACACCGGCGGCGATCGGGCAGCGGGTCCCGTGGCTGCGGTCATGGAGCTTCGGACCAGGCTGTGTGCGCACACCGGCAGTGCACGACCCACGGCTGGGCTCTTAAAGGCAACGTACCTGTACGTGCCTGTGCCCAGCCGTGCCATTCTGTCGACGTATATGTGCAAGAGGCGGTCCTTAAGTGGTTAAAGGGTAACCAACCTCACCTGTGATCTGTTTGCTTGTAATAAGTGTGTGTATGTATCAATGAGTTTCTGGACTCCTGACAGACCCTTGCATCTTTCATCCAGTGACATTTCTGGATTCTGAGCCATAGGAAAAGCAAAATAATTGTCAAAGGATCTGTGGGAAAAGGTAGTTGAACTCTACCTGCTATATCTGCTTCCTGACCCCCGCTTGCTCATCTCCTAGTGGGGCTATCCTGAGGACTGCGACCTGGTACTAACACGCAGCAAGGCCCATCTCCACCATCAGGAGCTGGTGAAAATTAGTTAGTGCTTAGACCCCGCACCTCAGGTAAATCCATGTCATCAACCAGGGTGACCTGTGAGAACACATGCTCTGCTGCTATAGCTACTGGCCTCTGAGCCTGACTCCAGACTGTGACATTCATATTCTCAAAAAAATGGCCAAGATCATAAATTCTGCCAGGGTATATAAACTTATAAGCACAACTGTATGCTAACAAGGTAAAATATTTGAGAGATACATCATACCTCCAACTGTCCTGGATCCCAAAGGACTGTCCTTCTATTTACTAACTGAATTCCACAGTCTCACTGGTCCAGGTGGCAGCTAGGCTAAGCAGGCTACCATAGAAATGAATTGGTGGCCACTGAGCAAAGCTGTCTGCTGATTCATTTCTATAGCAGGCAGATTGGCCCAGCAACTGTGTATTCACTTCTGAGGCATATAGTTTCGCTGCTGTACTGGAGTATATACTGGAGTATATGCTGATGTTATTGTAAACACGAATACAGCATACAGACATATGGAAAAAAAAATTAAAAAACTTTTAAGATATACAGTACATGAGTACAACAGAGCACAGCCATTCATGTCTATGAAGCTGGTGAAGCTTTATGCTGCACCTGAGCTTCCTGGGCGGTGGGAAAGACGCCGGCATTTACATTGAATGTGCAAAAGCTATAACTATGCTTCTTTAAGCCAATATTTAGTGCAATCCCCATACCCATTATCTACATGTGTCCTTCTTGAGGGTGTATTTATATAAAAAAAATGCAAAGCTATTAATCCTGTGATACTGTTTTTACATATTTATTCTGTGTGAATGGGGACACGTCAAATGTTATCAGGCTATCTTCTCTCCAGGTCAAATGCTTTTCTTCATACAGAATAGAGTGAATCAGAGAAATACAGCAGTATGGCCACTAGATAGAGCTATGGTCATCAGCTCCATCTAGTGGCCATTATGCAATATTTTTCCAGTTTCTCTCTATTCTATATGAAGAATACCATTCGTCCCGGAGAGAATAGCCTAAGAACAATTGATTTGTCCCAAAATGTAGATATTATTATTTTTAAAGCCTGTGTGTGTGTATATACTGTGTATATATATATATATATATATATATATATATATATATATATATATATATATATATATATATATATACACACGTTTTTTACTTGGATTCCGCCCTAATGGGAAGTTTCATCATTTTAGTAACCTCTTCACTTTCGATATGAGACTAGCATGAAAAAAAAAAATTGATGATCATTTGTTCGATATTCTCATAGTGTGTACATAAATCATGTTTTATTCTAAACTGATAACCTATAAAGGCTTTGAAAGCATCACCTATGGACAATTTTCAGTACCGTAGTGTGTTACCATTTAACAGATATGCACAATTCTTGACAGGTTTAGTATCTATTTACTCTTTCACCCCCTTCCTGCCCAAGCCGTTTTTCAGCTTTCAGCGCTGTCACATTTTGAATGACGATTGCGCGGTCAAGCAACGCTGTACTCAATTTACATTTTTGTAATTTTTTTCCCCACAAATAGAGGTTTCTTTTGGTGGTATTTGATCACCTCTGCAGTTTTTAGTTTTTGCGCTATTAACAAAAAAAGATTTTTTTTTTTTAAATTCTGTGCTTCTTCATGCACCACTAAAAACCATAACAAACAAACAATGTATATAGTAATGGTCATATCTACTTTGTAAATATTAATGGCAAAAAATATAAATAAAATAAATCAGTGCTAAAAATAAAATAAGAGCAAAGGGGAGGAAGGAGTTATTTAGGAATCATTAAGGTGAAAAAACACAAAGCTTTACAACCCCTTTAAGGTTAGCTAAGGTTAAGGCGGCGTACACACGACCGGTTTCCTCGGCAGAATTCAGCAAGAAACTCGATGGGAGACGTATTCTGCCGAGGAAACTTTTCGCCGAGAAACCCGTCGAGGAACTCGTCGAGCCAAAAATAGAGCATGTTCTCTATTTCCTCGATGGGCATAGGGAAAATTTGGCTCGACGAGTTTTTTAACTGCCGAACAAGGAACTCGACGGGGAAAACGATGTGTTTCGCCCGTCGAGTTTCTCGGTCGTATGTACGCGGCCTAAGGGTTAAATAGAATACATTTCATTTTCAATTTTTTTTATCTACAAAAAATTATGCAGATCAAAGATTACACCTATGATCTATATACAAAAGGAAATTCTAAATATAATGTAACAATACATTGTCACAATGTATTACTCAGTGACACTAACAGACTATCTTAAAGTGTCATTCTACATAGAAATAGCTGCATTTTGACATTTGCCAGTAATAGCTGCATGGGTTTGGCCATAAAGGTAAAGGAGCTGAATGTTAATGTTTTCATGGAGTATATCCTATGTGTAAAACCCTCATATAGTTAAAGCAGTAATAAACCTCAAGCAAATGTTTATTATATTGCAGCTTACCAAGTCTGAGATGTGCTGGCTGCATTAGCTTTCTTACTTCTCTTTTCATCTGGTGATTCAGCCAATCATTCTTTTGTTTTTCAAAAGAATACACAATCCTTAAAATATTCAGCACATTCAGCTGGGTTTGGAGCAATCAAATACACTATATGGTATAATGACCACTGGGTGGCGCTATGTGTGGTTGCCCATAGAACACCAGCACTGACCAATGTGTGATATAAATGTGGATGGTTCCCAAACTGTGTAGTCTGCAAGAAGCTGTATAAGTTTCATCCAGAATGTGGAAAACATTTAAGAGCCAATCCACATGTACGCCAGTGAGTCCAAAGAGATGGTAAGGTAATAATAATTTTCTTTATTAAACAATTAAAAGTGCAACTTACATCCAAAATATCATTACACTCTAACCTCCAAAATAGAGAAATAAAGTTACCGCTCCAAATAGGTGTGTAAAACAAACCGTATCCTCTCAGAAAAGCCCAGGTGCCGGGAATGCGCAAGGAAAAATTAGGAAGAATTTATGGACAGCCGCACTCCAGAAAAACCTTTCAGTTGCCTTTATTGGTAAAAAAAAGACCAGTAAACATCACAAATCACAGAAAAATGGGGGATACAGCTGACGCATTTCACACTATTAGTTAGTGCTTAGTCATAGCTTAGGCTGAGCTATGACTAAGCACTAACTAATAGTGTGAAACGCGTCAGCTGCATTTGCTGTGATTTGTGGTGTTTACTGGTCTTGTTTACCAATGAAGGCAACCAAAAGTTTTTTCTGGAGTGCGACTGTCCATACATTCTTCCTAAATTTTACTCTAACCTCTAAAGTGTATCTTAGAGAGCTGTGTCAAAATAAGTTCCATCTATACTGCCAGTGGCCACCAGGTAGGCAAGAACCGAACACTGGGCAAAGTGAGAAAAGGGTAAGGGATACCTAGGGACCACCAGGAGGTAAGTAGGAAGACTGCAAGGAAAAAGAGTGTGTATGTTTCATGAGTATGTCCTTGTGTTACTGTTTTTCAGTCCGGCCTGCTCTTGCTCTAACTCAAGAAAATCCAACCAGCCGTCAGTTTAGCATAACAGATCAATTGGGGACAGTCACTCATACAGTCCAAGCAGGACTGAGATACCGCAAAAAAATTTATAAACACAAGCACTTATATTCTCCTTAAGGGTCACAGTGACCCAAAGGGAAAAAGTGCTGAGCCTGTGGTGTGGACCGATGCTAGAAAAACTTGTCTGTGAGAATTGCCTCTGGGATCTCTCCATGGACAGGGACTTTGAGAGCCAGCAGGTCATAACCCCAGTGCTCAGACAAGTAGTACAGAACTCACTGCCTGAATTCATTAGCCATTTTATGCAGGCGGAGCTGGGATGAAGTGTTAAAAACACAGCCCTCCCAGCAACAGTGAGGCAGCATGATCAGTCCTCCCTAATTAGGAAGGCTCCGGCACCTCTCAATTATTTGTAATGCCAGCACTTGGGCTACTTGGGCCAATATACCTACTACCAGCCTACACCCAGCCTCTCTAGAATTGAAAAAGAGTCACTCATCCTCCTCTGAGGCAGAGCAACAGTTTTCAGGCTTTTTAATTCAGGAGGGGTTCTCAAGGACTTTGCTGAAGACACAGAGGTCAAAGGTCCCTTTGACTCCATCAGATTCCCAGAAGTCATTTTGACACCCAGGTGGGGGCAGTTGGGGGCAGGTTAGTTTTGCTCAGTCTTTTAGCCTAGGAATCTCAGTGTCAGGATCTATGGGTCTTGCCTACATTAAAACACAGCCACTTCTGGGCATTCAACAAACGCCCACCGGATCACTACTTTATCCCCACCAGGGCAATAATGTCTGTACATAAATTAACTGTTTATTACCAGTACATCAAAATTATCCTGTACCCTCACTCATAAAAGGTTTATGGACCTCTATTTCTAGTTTAAAAAAAATGGAGACTGGAGGTAAGGATCAACGTCAAAAGCTGAATCAATTCATCTATGTGTTAAAATCCAGGAGTCTCCATACTGTCGTGCAAGCCATCCAGCTGGGAGACAGTGGATCTGCAGGACGGTTATCTACATATATCATTTCTACAGCCCTAAAGGCATAATGCTTCCTTAGGTGCAGCCCTCCACAGATTGGTGAATCTTCAGTCAACTGCAATACAAAAACACACAACAAGGTGCCAGCTGCTCATGCATTACCACTAAGGATGAGCTCCAGCGTGTTTGCATAGTACACGTGCAGAGCCTGCCAGGAAGCCAGACTTCCGGGGAGGCTCTGCACGTGTACTATGCGAACACGCTGGAGCTCATCCTTAATTACCACTAAACAAATGAAAACTCACAAACCTATGGAAACAGTATAATATAACATGGATATTTTAGCCATGAATGGTATGTCCCATCATTGGACCATCTGATTGGAAACTAAAGCGTTTCGGGAGATTAATGCCGCATACACACGACCGTTTTTCGGGTTGTAAAAAATTACGTTTTTTTATGTCATTAATGTGTGTGGGCTCCAGAGCATTTTTCACGATGTAAAAAATGGACATTAAAAATTTCGAAAAGGCTCTAATTTTTCACAATGTTTTTAACGTTGTCGTTTTTAAGCTTGTAAAAAATGGTCGTGTGTGGACTTTAACGATGTGAAAAAAACGCACTAATGGAGTAAGCACATTCATCACGCTGTAACAGACTGAAAAGCGCGAATCGTCTTTTACTAACACAAAATCAGCAAAAGCAAAATGGAACTTCCCCTTTATAGTGCCGTCGTACGTGTTGTACGTCACCGTGCTTTGCTAGAGCATTTTTTTTTCACAATCGTGTGTAGGCAAGGCCGTTTTAATGATCGGGTTGGAAAAAACGTTGTTTTTTCTAGACCATTAAAAATTTCATTTTTTTACAACTCGAAAAACGGTTGTATGTACGCGGCATAACTCTCATCTTCAGAGCTGAACAAGCTGACTATATTATATGCCTGCTGTTTTTTTTATGTTTGTAAGTATTGATTTGTTTTTGAGGATTTTAATAAATTTGGTTGGTATGCGCAAGAAGGTTATGCCCTCTTTTGTGTGTTTTTTTCTGCAGTTGACTGACAATACCTTTCTCAGACATGGGTAGTTGAAGGGGCTCTCATGACAGTGGACATTGGAAGAAAGAGGATTCAGGCATTCATGTTCAATATTTATAAAATGTGATTATGTATTCTAGCCCTCCCCAGTTCAGCTCTTTATTTATCATATGTATGCTGCCACGTTGGCATCAGGAAAATAGAAAATTGTATCTAAGGCCGCGTACACATGATCAGACCGGTCCGATGAAACTGGTCTGCAGACCAGTTTCATCGGACCAGTTAGATGGTGTGTACGGCCCATCGCACCGTTGTCCGTCGGACCAAAGTTTTAAAACCTGCTTCAAAATCGGACCGTCGGACAGGTTCGATGGTTAGTACGCAAAAGCATCGGACCAAAAACCTGCGCATGCTCAGAATCAAGTCGACGCATGCTTGGAAGCATTGAACTTAGTTTTTTCAGCACGTCGTTGTGTTCTACGTCACCGCGCTCTGGTCTGATCGGATTTTTGGTCAGATGGTGTGTACACACATCAGACCACTTCAGCCTGGTCCGATGAAAACGGTCCGTCGGACCAGTTTCATCAGACCGGTCTGATCGTGTGCACTTGGCCTAAGACTTACTGTATTTTCCGGCGTATAGGATGACCTTTTACCCCTAAATTACACAGCCAAAAACCGGGGGTCGTCTTATACGTCGGGTGAAGCAGCTGCTCGATCGATATCAGCGGGCCGGGCGCTCTGTAAGGCTATATGTGATTTGTATTCTGTATTCTGCGCCGCTCAGCCAATCCCGATGCACTCTGTTGATGACAGAGCATGCTAAGCCTGCTCAGATTGGAGTAATAGGCTCTGTCATCAGCAGGCTCTGTCAGCAGGCTTAGCATGCTCTGTCATCAACACAGTGCATCGGAATTGGCTGAGCGGCGCATATACAGACTACATACAGCCTTACAAAGCACCTGGCGGCATCTTCGTTTTAAAAGGCATTACATACAGACTTACAAAGCACCCGGCGGTGGCATTACTACCACACAAGGGGGTCGTCTAATACGGTGAGTAAGACAACAAAACCACAGTTTTCAGCAGTATATTAGGGGGTCGTCTTACATGCCGAGTCGTCTTATACGCCGGCAAATACTGTACCGTAATTTTCCTTTCATGGCGCCAATACAAGGCAGTATACAGACCCCCCCATAAAATCTTGTTATTTTTATGGATATTAGGGAGGGCCTCAATCTCCTTCCTCTGAGGCCGCGTACACACGACCGAGGAACTCGATGGCGAAACACATCGTTTTCCCCGTCGAGTTCCTTGTTCGGCTGTCGAGGAACTCGTCGAGCCAAATTTTACCATTCCTGTTCGAGGAAAAAGAAGACATGCTCTCTTTTTGGCTCGACGAGTTCCTCGACATTTTTTTCGGCGAAAAGTGTACACACGACCGGTTTTCTAGGCAGAATACGTCTCCCATTAAGTTTCTTGATGGATTCTGCCGATAAAACCAGTCGTGTGTACGCGGCCTTATAGAATTAAAGTGGTCCTGTGGTTGGATATAGGGGCAGAGTTGTAGCATATATATGCTGCCACAGATTGGCACCAGGAAAGAAAAATTACAGTAAGTATTTGATACATATTTCCGTTTTTGGTTTTGGGTTTAATACCGTTTTAAATGCATTTTGTTTCATTGCCTCTCAAAATGATTTACTATGAAGATCTGTCATGTTTGATACTAATCACCACACATTCAAAGCACTGCAATTTTTTTACGTTTTCACTACATGTCAGCATTTACTCTCTGCAACTACTACAGAAAGATATTATATATCGAGTAATCAGAGTGAATGCTAGCAAACTGATTTTTATAAATATGGCTTGTGTAA
Source organism: Rana kukunoris (assembly GCA_029574335.1). NCBI lineage: Eukaryota > Metazoa > Chordata > Amphibia > Anura > Ranidae > Rana > Rana kukunoris. Next base: position 471,252,392 of record CM056050.1, read on the forward strand.
CACAAAATGACAAAAACAAAGAGCTTCTTGAACATAAAAGATATGGATTGACAAGTGTCCATCAAACCTTGTGCCATTGAGTTGCTCAGTAATAGATGATTTTAATCAGAAAGCTGTTAGATGCCAAGTGCTTTGATCATTTTGGAGAAAGTAATTTTAGAGGATTTGTAAAATGATTGTTTCTCTTTCCCTTTCTCTTCTTAACTCCTTTCTTTATTCACGCTTTCCTGTCTTGTGCATTGCATGGGCTGCTGGGAAATGAGAGTAAACCAGAAAAACCAGTCAGATGGTATTTGCTTAGACTCGTTACTCTTTAACCATTTAGAGAAGCTATGGCCACTCCTTAAAACTCTGTAACGTCATTAGCTTTGAGAGCAGACTGAAATACTTCTGGGCATTTCAGTATCCATGTTATCTAGGACTTCCTTCCAACATGGATTCAGAGCAGAATAACAACACAACTCAGCTGGAGACTCTCATGCCAGAAAATCAGGTGAGTCTTTGTGTAGCCTTATGCAGAGTGTGTTTTAATTGAATATTGTTTTTTTTTTTATTTGTATTTATATTGTCTAAAACCGTATGAGCCTTAGACAATGATACCTTCGATGAATTTAAGATCCTTTGGCTTCTCTGGATCGACTACTCTACCTCTGATTCCCTGAAAGCGAGATTAGAATCTCACAGCCAGCCCAGATTTGTCTCATGATTCCGCTACGTGGGATTGTAATATCAAGGTCTGCCCAGCACCACCCCCCTCCCACCCCTTCCCTGCAGTTGACCTGCATCCCCTCCTCTGTCTTCCCCTCTCTTCTTCCTTCTCCTCTACCGTCTTTCTCTTCCTCTTTACTCTCCTCTGCACTTGTCATTGACAGATCCCTGTTCTGGTTCCTCTTTCCCATGATCACGGGTGGCTGGCGGATATTGCATCGGGTCCCCCGCCGTACAGCCGGCACATGCCTGCTATGGCTCTTATGCCCTGTACACACGATCGGTCAATCCGATGAGAGCGGTCTTATGGATTTTTCCATCAGTTATCCGATGAAGCTGACTGATGATCAGTCGTACCTACACACCATCGGTTAAAAAAACTTTCGTGTCAGGAAGCGGATAACATAAAACACAACGATGTGCTGAGAAAAATGACGTTCAATACTTTCAAGCATGCGTCGAGTTGATTCTGAGCATGCGTGGATTTTTAACCGATGGACATGCCTAGAGACAATCGTTTTTTTTCTATCGGTTAGGTATACATGAGATAATTTTAAAACAAGTTCCAATTTTTTTAATCGATGGATAAATAACCGATGGGGCCCACACACGATCGGTTTGGTCTGATAAAAACGGTCCATCAGACCGATTTCATCAGACAAACCGATCATGTGTACAGTGCATAAAAGGAGCCGATGTACACCTACAGCCATTTGCGGGAACGAGCCGACCTGCTGCAGTATGACGGCGGCGGCGGCTGGTCCACAAGTAATTAAGGTCCATACATACATTAGATAACACTCAGCCAATCCCATCAGTTATTGTCATATTGAAGACTGTTTGTACCCCCCATCGTGACCCTTGGACTCCACCCTTTTACCTTCATAGGAAAGTCTGATGAGAATTTAAAAGTCTATTGAATGGTGTTATATGCACAAATGGATGCTATCTCTAGTAGCTTTTGGCTAATGTCAGATCACCTTCATAGTGTGGACAGAGTTGCTAGTGAAAGCATAGCAACAAACAATTGAATCAAGCGCTGTTCAGAAGAGGTGCAATTAATAGGTAGATAAAAAATCATATAAGTGGATATACACTTATATACGAGAAAAGGAAAGGAAAAATGACACCAAATATGAGGGCAGGGGAAAATGGCATATTCGAGGAATAATGGAAGCACCTGATAAAAAATGTGAAAAAATATATAAAGAAATATATAAAGTATATAACGTAGTTCAGTCCAAATGGATCACGTTTATATAATACTAGGAAAGACTCAATACACTGTTGCTGAGGGGGCTGCCGGCTTGTTGAGAAGAGGCAATTCTGAAAATATACAAGAGAAAGAAAAAGCGGCGCCCTCTAAGCGTAGCATGAAATTTATTTAAAATAAATCAACAATACAATTCTTATGAGATGGGTACTCACAAGACTGCAGGGGGTCAAAGCATATCAATATACAAGATCATCCGTGAAGGACATCCTCAGTTCGTGGGGTCCGCTGGAGCGATGGAGTGGTGACAGCTCTCTTTGCTGGAACATGCGCGGCATGCAGTTCCTACAGCCCGTGGAGGTTTCAAACGCTATGTGAGTCCCTGGATGACAATTCGGTGCTAGTCCCCTTTTTTACTCCCCCATCTCTGTTTTTAATTTTAAATTTTATATTTTATTTAGTCCCAGATTTTACTTTGTTCTCTAGTACTTGTATTCAATAAGTTGATAATCTTCCTTTTCTATGCAATGTTTTTCCCGATCTCCGTGTGTAATTTGTGAGGCCCAGCCAATCAGCTCTGCTCCAGCTGTATTTATGTCCCTTATCCAATATGGCCCCCATAGAGCCTGACGAAGAGGCACGCATGCCTCGAACGCGTGCACCGCCCCGTGACACATCCCGGAAGTGACGTCGCGCTGTTTTGCGCTCCAAGGCTGCGTTCCACAGACCGGACAAAGAAACAACACGGCTCACCTGCTTCCCCTCCCGGTGAACTAGCACCGAATTGTCATCCAGGGACTCACATAGCGGTTGAAACCTCCACGGGCTGTAGGAACTGCATGCCGCGCATGTTCCAGCAAAGAGAGCTGTCACCACTCCATCGCTCCAGCGGACCCCACGAACTGAGGATGTCCTTCACGGATGATCTTGTATATTGATATGCTTTGACCCCCTGCAGTCTTGTGAGTACCCATCTCATAAGAATTGTATTGTTGATTTATTTTAAATAAATTTCATGCTACGCTTAGAGGGCGCCGCTTTTTCTTTCTCTAGTGAAAGCATAGTCCTGTCTCAATGGGGTTGATTTACCAAAACTGGAGAGTTCAAAATCTGGTGCAGCTGTGCATCGTAACCAATCATCTTCTAACCCCAATGAGACAAATTGATATTTTCCCATTCATGTAAACAAAACCAGAGAGCTTACTACAAAAATACTTTGTAAAATGCTAGAAAATACTGCATGCATTACTATTTGTAGTATGTATTCTGTTTGCATGCTCATCCAACAACATGCCATGCTTTGCCTTGCAACCAGTTAAGTACCGTATTTATCGGGGTATTGCGCGCACCCGCGTATAGGGCGCACCCCAACCTAGAAGGGAAAATCCTGAAAAAAAAGAAAATACTTACAGTTTAGATGCCCCTCGTCAGTGTCTTGCCCGGCGTCCATCGGCGGTCTTGTCCGGTCCAGCGTCCGTCTGCGGCCTCAGGTGGTGTCATCCCTGCTTCTCCCACGCTGTCTCCGAGTCGAATCCCCACTTCCCGCGCTTAGTTTGAACGCTGCTGCCGACATATACTGAGCGCAGTACACTCGGGCACGCTCAGCCACGCTCAGCTTCTCACGCATAAAGGCTAGGAGCGTGACCACGAGTGAAGCCGAGCCTGACCGAGTGTACTGCACTTGGTATAAGCGCGGGAAGCGGGTATCGGCGTATATCGTGCACCCACGATTTTCCCCTTATTTTAAGGGGAAAAAAAGTGTGTGGTATACACCGATAAATACGGTAATTGCTATGAGTTTTATGTTAAAGCATGTGACAACCAGCTGTTTTTACAGTGATTACATTCTTCTTTTGGGCTTACACATGTCACTATGGAAAAATGTAAAATGCCCAGCAGTATGGAAGATAAATGTAACCAATACTATTGATTTTTATTGCACTCCTTAATTATTTCAATTGATGCTAACATTTGTTGCTTATAAAAGTCATTTAGTGCATGGTCAGTAAATGAGCCCTACATTTTTGTGTGTGCTTCATCCAACAGATTGAAACACAGGGTTTGCATCTGTCTTTCCACCTCTGTAGACCACTAGATCATTAGGGTGTGTGTGTGGCCAGGCGCTTGGCTAAGAATGGCGAAAACAATAGCTGCAGGTGCTCTCTGTGTCTGCTGCCCTGTGATGCTGAACTGGTTAACAGCTATATCAGCAATAGGAGGGAACTGCTGAGTTCAATAGACTGAATATGGAACGTCTGGAATTTGGGACCTGCAGTCCAGGGGAGATAGACTCTACTGTAATCAAGAGCTTTTGAACTGCAATTCCCAGAAAGATTGCCAGGAGGAGGGGAAAGAGCTGCATTGTCTCAAGCTGTAGAGGACACAGCTTCCTTTTTGCCTTGAGAGAGATCAGAGTGTGCACATAGCTATCCAGTGTGCCCCATAACTGCTGCATATCGGCGACCTGAGCAGGATTTAGAGTGCGGTGTCCAGGTGGGAAAACAGCCAGAGACACCTAGGTGCAGAGCCTAGAACTAGAGCCTTCAGGGCCCCAATGCAAGAAACCATGAAGAGTCCCCCCCCCTCCCGACCACTGCTGAGGCCTTTCCCTCTGAGCCCACTGCCCTTCCCACTGATCCTGGGGCCCTTTACTCCTGTTGCATGGCCCTTTATTACAGTCCCATAGCAAATCCCTTTCCCGTGACTAGTTACATAGTAGGTGAGGTGGAAAAAAGACACAAGTCCAACCTATGTATGTGATTATATGGCAGTATTACCTTGTATATCCCTGTATGTTGTGGTTGTTCAGGTGCTTATATAATAGTTTCTTAAAACTATTGATGCCCCCCGCTAAGACCTCCTTGCTGCTCTAACAGTAAAGAATCCTCTACGTACAGTAGTTTAAGGTTAAACCTCTTTTCTTCTAATTTTAATGAGTGGCCACGTGTCTTGTTAAACTTCCTTCCACAAAAAAGTTTTACCATATTGTGGGGTCACCAGTATGGTATTTGTAAATTTAAATCATATCCCCTCTCAAGCGTCTCTTCTCCATACAGAATAGGTTCAGTGCTCGCAACCTTTCCTCATAACGAATATCCTCCAGATCCTTTATTAGCTTTATTGCTGTTCTTTGTACTCGCTCCATTTTGCAGTACATTCTTCCTGAGGACGGGTGCCCAGAAATGGACAGCATACTCTAGGTGCGGCCCAACCAGAGTCTTGTAGAGCAAGAGAATTATCATTTTATTTCTGGAGTTAATCACCTTTTTAATGCATTCCAATACTCTGCTTTGTTAGCAGCAGCATGGCATTGCATGCCAATGCTGAGCCTATCGTCTACTAAGACCCCCAGTCCCTTTCTATCCTAGATTCCCCCAGAAGTTCTAGCAAACCCCCCCCCCCCCTCGTGTGTAGATTGTATTCATATTTTTGCCAACCAAATGCATTATTTTACATTTTTCTACATTCAACTGCATTTGCCCACCCTATAAATTTGTTCAGATCTTTTTGCAAGGTATCCACATCCTGCGGAGAAGTTATTGTCCTGTTCTGCAGTAGGCCCCTTTCCTGCCACCTTGGGGCAGAACGCCAGGTCCCTGTCACAAGTGAGACCTTTACAACCCTGGTAGTTCCGCCACTGGTGGCAGTAGGACTGTGAATAGTGTCAGTCAGTAGAGCAATGGACGGTATCAATATGGCAGTGGACTTTGTCAGTAATGCATTGGATGTGGTCAGTAGGCAGTGGACCAGGTTAGTAGTTTTTCATTTTTGTTATTTTATTTGTTATTTTAATTAAAATTGTAATTGAAAAAATATTATATACAATTTTTTTTAGGAGCCCTGTTGGGGGGCTTTGGTAAGATATCAGGGGTTTAAACAGACCTCTAATGTTTCACCTTTGAGACAGAGAAAGGCAGGTGGCGCCAGAGGGGTTCAGGCAGAGCCGCTTTTCCCCCAGCAGCCAATTGGAGGAGCCTTTCCCTCGCATGCTGGGTAGGGGTAAATCTGTGGCAGACGTCATATTTCTGGGTCTTCGTGGGTTCCTGGTTCCAGGTGCGGCACCCACCTTCAGGGTGTGCGCACATCACGGGCCCCACCACTATGACCTACCTGGCCGGGGCCTGTGCTACGCGGAGTTCCCGAATCTGGGCCCTTATGGCTCAGAGACACTGAAGTGACTGAGGGACCTCAGTGACTTACTGGGGTTCCGCATCTCAAGAGAACAGGATTGAGAGAATATGCTCTATTGCTCCTAAGTACCGGACCTGTGGCAGTGGCCTCTACTAATCTTCTACAGCCAAGTCGGGGGCAGCGATTTGTTCCTTCTCAGCATTCTCAGTGACACTCTGGCTGCCAGACCTGTGTGAGAGGCCTGTCCAGGTGCACTGCACCCACTCCGGCTAGAGTGGCAACTTGATTTACTTAATTACAGAAGGCAGGACTGCTTTCTTTATCCAAGCCTGACTCTGCAAAATTACTCAACTGTCATCAACCTTTTCTATCTACCTCAAGTTGATGTGTTGGTTGTGTTGGACCAGGAAAATAAAGCATTCAGAAAACCTCAGCTACAGGTCGGACATTCGTTACTGCTCTGCTCACTACATTCAACCCTAGACATCACACAGAGGTAACTTAATCTGCCAATCCCAATCTAATCAGAGGCTCCTGAATGGGGTAGCGCTACACTATCTTTTGCTAGAGAGATAGAGACTCAGCCCTTCAGGAACCATACAGCCATATTGTATCCTTATTGCTGCCTGCAGGCTTGACTGATTTTTACATCCACCAATGGTACAACTGGACCTCAACATGAACCTGCTGAGGAGTTAGGACAAATTACTATGCCTTTACAGCTGCTACACAGTGAACATTGCTTATTATCCTAGCCATTTCCCTAGGGTGCACTAGTATTATTATTCACATTGCAGTTAAAGTTTATATGCACTGTTTATTGCTGATTTGAGTTAATTCCAGTCTAGTGGTACAGAACTCTAAAGCCCTGTACACACGATCGGTCCATCCGATGAGAACGGTCCGACGGACCGTTTTCATCGGTTCACCGATGAAGCTGACTGATGGACTGATGTGCCTACACACCATCGGTTCATGAACCGATCGTGTCAGAATGCGGTAACGTAAAACACAACGACATGATGAAAAAAACTAAGTTGAATGCTTCCAAGTATACGTCAACTTGATTATGAGGATTTTTAACCGATGCTCGTGCGTACTAACGATCGGTTTTGACCTATCAGTTAGCCGTCCATCGGTTCAATTTTAAAGCAAGCCGTCTGTTTTTGTACCGAAGGATAACGGACCGATGGGGCTTGCACACGATCGGTTTGGACCGATGAAAACAAACTTCAGTCCGTTTTAATCGGTTTGAACCGATCGTGTGTACGCGGCTTAACTTAACCACTTAACGACCCGCCCATAGACAAAAGACGTCTACAGGGCGCATCACGGATCGTGGTAAATTGCCGCTGAAAGCAGCCGTATTTATTTTATTATATCTTTTTATGTGACAACACTGAAGAAATGACACTTTGCTGCAATGTAAAGTAGTGAGTGTACAGCTTGTATAACAGTGTATATTTGTCATCCCCCCCAAAATATCGCAACACACAGCCATTAATGTCTGAACCACTGGCAACTAAAGTGAGTACACCCCTAAGTGAAAATCCCCAAAATTGGGCCCAAAGTGTCAATATTTTGTGTACCCATAATTTTTTTTCCAGCACTGCCTTAACCCTCTTGGGCATGGAGTTTACCAGAGCTTCACAGGTTGACATCTGAGTCCTCTTCCACTCCTCCGTGACAACATCACAGAGCTGGTGGATGTTAGAGACCTTGCGCTCCTCCACCTTCCATTTAAGGATGCTCCACAGATGCTTAATAGGGTTTAGGTCTGGAGACATGTTTGGCCAGTCCATCACCTTTACCCCCGGCTTCTTTAGTGGTCATCTTGGAGGTGTGTTTGGGGTCATTATCATGTTGGAATACTGCTCTGCGGCCCAGTCTCTGAAGGAAGGGGATTATGCTCTGCTTCAGTATGTCACAGTACTGTCAGGCCACCTAAGTGCCAAGTGACGGATGCACACTTCTGTGGTTAGGAGCACACCATTAAGGGTGTGGACCCTTCGGCTTGTTTCTGTGGATGGAGCTCTGGGTAATTCGGGAGAGCAGCTCCACCTAAACGCAGACACGGGCCAAGCAGCAAACTAGAGCATAAGATTCCCCAGATTGCAAAGTCTAAGGCTGCGTACACATGATCAGACATGTCCGATGAAACATGTCCGACGGACCGTTTTCATCGGACCAGGCTGAAGTGGTCTGTTGGTCTGATGTGCGTACACACCATCGGACCAAAATCCCCTCGGACCAGAACGCGTGGCGTAGAACACAACGACGTGATAAAAAACGACTTGATTCTGAGAATGCGCGGGATTTTGGTCCGATGATTTTGTGTACTAACCATCGAACCTGTCCGATGGACAGGTTTCCAGCGGACAAGTTTCTAAGCATGTTTAGAAACTTTTGTCTGCTGGAAAACTTTCCGATAGGCGGTACACGCGATCGAACATGTCCGCTGAAACTGGACCAGTTTTAGCGGACATGTTCGATCATGTGTACGCGGCCTAAGAGCCAGCAGGTATTCACCAGAGCCTCTAGCGGTGAGGATGGATTTGGTTGCAGCTGGTTGTGGCCCTTGTAACACGAATGAGTCACATTACACTGGGGAAGGAAAATGGCTAATTGGGCCCAATTTGTTGCCAGCGGTTTAGACATTAATGGCTGTGTGAGTTATTTTGAGGGATCAGCAAATTTACGCTGTTATCCAAGCTGTACACTCACTACTCAATACAGTAGTACTAGTAAAGTGTAATTTCTTCAGTGTTGTCACATGAAAAGATATAATAAAATATTTAGAAAAATGTGAGTGGTGTACTCACTTTTGTGAGATACTGTACATACAGACATACATACACACACACACACACGTAAAGTGGAACTATGCTTCCCCTCTACTGCAGCTCTGTGGTTTTCCAGAGCTCCCTCACCAGCCACTGATGTCTTCTTCTGGGTTCTGAACTTCAGCCATTTTGATTTCTGTCGAATGGATTTAGTAAAGTACTTTATCCAGTCCTTCAATCCTACGCGCTCCTTTTCGCGGCTAGAACAGTCCCTACAGCCTCTTCTCCCCTATGTTCTTCAGGTCTAAGGTCCTCTGACATCAATACCAATGCAGGGATCATAGCCCTACATTGAACATGAGGTTGCTGAGGAATAGTCCACTGCCAGCACATGGGGGAAGTGTCGCCTGCTAGACCAATGCAGGATTGCATAAATAAAACTGAACTTTAAAGGGGGTTGTAGAGGTTTATTTTTTATCTTCTAAATAGGTTCCTTTAAGCTAGTGCATTGTTACCTTTTCCTTCGATTTCCCTTCTAAATGTTTTTTTTCTTTAAATTTCTCACTTCCTGTTTCTCCTCAGTAAGCTTGCCCCCATCATCCGAGTTGTTCTGGCTGGGGGTTAGTCAGCATGCTCGCCCCCTCCCTTGGGACTACATCCCTGGGGGGAGACGCTGTGAACACAAAAACAAACCTTTACAACCCCTTTAAACATGCATACACTGCACAGAAGACACTTTAGATTTCTGGTAGGTAACCCTTCATCCAATGCCTCTCTCACCTGCTCCTTACCCCTTTATCTAATATTGCTATCTCCTGCTCCACACCTCCTAACTGACACTGCTGTCCCATATTCCTCATCCCTGTATTCAAAACTACTGCCCCAGCCCATTCAGTGCAATTTTCTCTCACTCTTTATCCCATTACCTTAGAGTCTAAGGTAATGGGATAAAGAGTGAGAGAAAATGGCACTGAATGGGCTGGGGGGGGGGGCAGGGGACAGTAGTTTTGAATGCGGGGATGAGGAATATGGGACAGCAGTGTCAGTTAGGGGGTGTGGAGCAGGAGATAGCAGTCTAAGGCTTAGACTGTTGTCCCTCATTCTCAACCCCATCCAATACAACTGTCTACTGTTCCTTGCTCTCCCCCTTGCCATCCAATATTGCTGTCCCAATCTTTACCCTTGATCTGATGCTGCTATTCGCCATTCCTCATTCCCAATCTCATGCTGCCTCTTCCCTGATTTTACCCTGCTTTCAGCACCCGTCTCCCTATCCCACGCTGCTTACCCTAATTTCTCACCCCTTGATCTTTTGCTGCTGTCACCCACTCCTGATGATCTGGCCCCACCAACTTGCACCGTGCTGTCGCCAATCAAACTTAAAAATGTCACTGTGTGACATGTCAATAATGCTTGTTTAAAAGTATACAGTGCAATGCGCTTAGATCAGTGCATTGGCAATACTACTGCACACCAGTGGCTACTGACTACATAGTAACGCAGCTGCTGATGTGATAAAAACTTGCCTATTCTGGAATGGGCACACTTTTGCTAGTATAGTTTCCCTTTCCAGTAGTTTTGATATAAATATATTTATATCTCTTCTGTTTTTAATTACATTTTAAATGATGTATTATTTAGAGAAAGCGATGTTTAGTGAACCATTTTGTATTCTACTGTGATAAAACACACAGAATCAGACAGTGACTGACTTATTGTTTGCAAAGCATAGAATAAGACTGCAGGAACTGTATTTAATGTGTACATGTCAAGTGCCATTCCTAGAATTGTTAGAACACCTGCAGCCCACCAATCTTGAATATCATCCAGCTTTTACCGTTCTACAGAGAATCAAGGTGTTAAGCTGTTCATCAGTCATATTTTTTTCTTGTTTCGACTGATACCTCTGAGATTCAAGCTTCTGTCTTAGAAAAGTATTAAAAATGTTTGAATATGACAAATATGAATACGACAAATACAATTTCAAAGAAGAAAAATCTGAGAATATCTTCTCCAAGAGATCATTGGAAGGGCCTAAGCTATTACAATGTTCCTCTTTGGTATATTTTAGACTAATTGAATTCAATTTAGTTAATTGAAAGTGAAATACCAACTTATTTTGGGGTACAATCCCTTCCATATTAAAACTGCAAAATATTACTGTAGTCAGGTGCTTGGCTAGAGACAGCGAGTGATTTAGGATAGTGTGCTATTTGTGTTCCCAATAGACTTCAGCTGAATGGGTTAACACTACCTTGCCTCCATCCACCAGAGGGAGCTGACAAGCAGAAGGAGCTCCAGAGACTTGGTGGTTGGCATCATTGAATTATGGAAGATGAAGAAACTTTACTATGGCAGTTAATGGACTACAATTTCCAATGTAAACTGGGTATGGACCGAAATGGCTGTATTTTCACAGGATGAATACCAAGGGATTACCACTTTGATACGAGGAGACCGAGGTGTGCACATCAACCTGCTACAAGCATGTCATGAGGATCAGAGTCACTCAAGGCAGACCCAGAAGAGAGCTGATCTCTGAACAGCAGGATCCCTGTTTCTGTATCCCTAGGACTGGTGAGAGAACCCTACTGCTATTAACCTGTTGCTGTTAGCAGAAATCGAGCACATAATGACGTGCCGCATTATTTTCTGGATGCAGACTCTCCTACGACTGTACTCAAGTGCACCACTGTGAAGACTGGGCCCCAATGATAGCTTGCCGAAGAACTAGGGCTAAAAACTGCTCACTCAGTTGTTTCACAAGAACTTTGCTGATTGAAAAGACTACCTAAAGAGGTACCTCTTATTATGGACAATTTCGTCACTGAAACAAACTCTATTTTATGCTTCTATAGCCTAGTGATAATACAGTATTGTATACAGAGCTGTGATTGAACTAACCTTTAACGTACCCATTTATGTGCATATTGCTATTTACTGCAACCTATGATGATATATTGGATTCATTTAACACTAATAAATGTGATATTTGGTTTTTGATACTGAACCTTGTTGTGTGCACAGTAAATGGTAAAGTGTGGCCAGCAGTCACAGTGGCACAGTGGTGGGCACAGGACTTTATTCACATACAGCCTAAGCGGCTCACACACATCCTTGGTTCGTAGTGTGCACAGTATCTATATTTGTGCTCACAGTAGTCGTGCAGTATCCATTGGCTCAATCTGGTGTGTCAGATGGGCTGAGGCTATTCTTATGCCGCGTACACACGATCACTTTTTGTGATTAAAAAAAACAACGTTTTATGTGACGAAACAAAACAACGTTCTTCAAACTTCATTTTCCAAAACGACGTTGCATACACACCATCGTTTTTCCAAAATGCTCTAGCAAAGCGTGGTGACGTACACCACGTTCGACGGCACTCTGTTCCATTGAAGCTCCGTCTCATAACTTGCTTCTGAGCATGGGCGGGTTTAAAAACGTTGTTTTTCAACGTGGTTTTGCCCACACACGATCACTTTTTATGACACCAAAAATGACATTTTGAAAAACGACACAAAAGATTTAAGCATGTTCGAATTTTTTTTTGGTCTTTTTTTTAAAGACATAAAACAACGTTTTGCCCACACACGATCATTTTAAATGACGTTTTTTTCATCACAAAAAATCGTGTGTACGCGGCATTAGAGTTAAGTAAGAAGAACGGAGTAAGAAGAACGCAATCAACCAAGCGGCTCCTATGGAGGTAGAATTAAACGCCATACTGCAGGACTGTCTCGAAAGTTGAATGGATTCCTGTGGATGCAGGCAGAGTCTCAAAACCTGGCACACTCTGGTGTGTTTAAAATTAAAATTATTTGCTGATTGTAGTGGGCTGCATTGTTTCATAACTATTGTCTGAAGTTTAAAGCTGTTTTCCTGTAATTGGCCACTCTATGTGCTGTGGGGGGGAGTTGAAATTGAGAGCAGCTTTGAAATGGAGAACTCAGGATAGGTGGCGAGTGTCAGCCTGGGAGGAAATGCTCTTTAATCCAGTGTGCAGTGTGCAGGGCTGAAGGTTGCTATAGAATAGCCATATCACCCCTCTATAATACATGTTTTTGAATGGCATCTCTTCCCCAGTCTATCCTATGTTTCACATAGGAGGTATTTGATTTGTTATGGATTTATTTGTAATGCATATTTTATGTTTCCCTTATTTTTGCCTGTATTAAGTGCAAACCTTTTATCCCCAAATAATTACTATTGATCTTGATGAAGCAGGGGATCCTGCAAAATGTGTAGACCTATCGACCTACTGGAATTTACATGCCACAGCATTGGGAATGATCCATTTGCTATTGTAATCATTATTGTTTTACAGTCATGTTTGACTTTTTGAAATTCTTTTTTGTGAATAGAAGAGTGTTAAGGAGGGGCAGGAAAGCATTGTTTTTCCAGTGGATCAGCTATGGTCCCAACACCATTCACTGCTTTATAACGCTGCTGCTGCTGTTAATGAGCCCTAGGTGTTTATGCACTCTGCAGATACCACTGATGTCAGGCTTATGTTTACGCTAGGTTTATGCTAGCTTGCATAGTAACACGCAGTGTTTTACCATGCAAGTGTTAGCTTTGGCAGGGAGTGATGTGTTGCACATTTCAACTCCTCACACTGTATGTGTTTTTTTTTTCTCTAACTTTTTTTAGTAATGTCTTTGCACAGCCGTACAGGTGCATTTTACTACAATGCGATGACCTGTGGTTCCATCCAGTGGGCTGCATGTCTACAGAGGTCAGGAGGTACTTATAAACATAGCATAGCGGGGGCGCATGCGTGGCGCAAAACTGGACGGTCGCATCTGAGCAGAGCTCCGTACACAGCGGGATCGTATCTGGCTTCCCCGGGGCTAGTTCTTGCCCAAATTGCTTCAAAATTCCCTCGAACCCCCGGAGGAAAGAGCGGTGCATGCCGTCCGCCAAGTCTCGCCACGGAAAACCGACTCAGAGGACCCTCACGCATTACCTACTCCGAGCCCGGAAGATGGATGGAAAGGCCAAAGATGGCGCAGACTCTCATCGCACACAGGACAGCGCGCTGAGCCCGGCAGCTTCCCCCGCACATTCCTCGGCGGCCAGTGAGTATGCTCCACAGCTTACTAAAGCTGACCTCGATGACAGCCTCACAGTAATGTACACTAAGCTGGCTGAGAAATTCCAGTCAGAGCTACATAAGGCCACTAATACTTTACAACATGAGATCGCGGTCCTGGGTGGCAGGACGGACCTTTTAGAGACAAAACATGATGAGCTCCAGCTGGCCTATTCGGACCTCCGCAAAGATCATGAGGCCCTATCTGACTCCTTTACCCAACTCCAATCCCATTTGGAAGATTTGGACAATAGGAACCGTAGGAGCAATCTGAGGGTCAGAGGGGTCCCAAAGGTGGTCACTGATCTAGTCCCTGCCATTACTAAGCTGTTCAGCTCCCTGCTCCCTGACGCTCCGACTGAGGCCTTTGCTTGTGATCGGATTCATAGGGCCCTCCGCCCTAAACCGCCTGAAGACAAACCCCCCAGGGATGTTGTCCTCTGTCTGAAAGACTACCTAGTGAAAGAAGACATTCTCAGGTCCTCCCGTAATACCCCCAATATAATGTTAGACGGTGTTAAACTACAGATATTCCCGGATATTTCCCCGGCCACCTTGGACAGACGCCGCAAGTTTAAAGAGATCACTGTCCCGCTGCAGGATGCCAGAATCCGTTACAGATGGGGATTCCCTTTTAAACTGCAAGTCCCATATCAAGGGAACACGCACACTGTCTTTAACATCCAACAGGGGAAGGAGCTCCTCGTTAGGCTGGGACTTATGGCAAAGGAGGACCTCCCCAAGATGCCTTCCACCCCTCGTCCATCGGCCATTTGGTCTACACCTTCACCGCAGAGGGATCGTAGGAGACAGAGCCAGGATCTAAGGGATCGCCTATACTAACTGTTTGGCTGTTTTTTTTTCTCTTTTTTTTTTTACCTTTTAGTTGCCCGGGGGCTCGTGGCCCTGGGTGCGATGAGCTTTCCGGTCTTGGAGGATTTACCCCCGGCGGCTGAGGAGAACTGCAGATCTAAAGTTGGGGAGGTATGTGTGACTCAGTCATTGAATCTTTATTTTTATTTTTTGCTGGACTTTTCCAAGTTCCGCCAATGACTGTCCCTGACTGTTTGTGTCCTACCCCTGCAACTTGTTTGTACTCCTCTCTGCACCTTCGAATCCCGCTGTGTTCCCGTCCAGCGGTGCCCGCTTGGTTGTCCCCCCACTCTTGGAGATATCCCGGTACACAGGATGATTAGATCCGAAGATCCTGGAACTTTGTGGTGCCTTCCCCTACTTTTTCTTCTTTTTTCTTTTTCCCCTGCTTTTTGTTTTTTGGACTCATTTTTTGCACCACTACTGGTTAACAAGAGTGTTGGACGGTTTGGTCCTATTGGCCTGGTTGCTTGCGACCCTGGCTGGTCTATGTTAACTCTTGTTGTCGGGTTGGTCTCTTCCCACCCGACCCCATTACTTTGTATTTGTTTTACTTTTTATTGTTTATGTTATAGTAACTGTTATTCTGCTTCAGGATGTGGACCTCCCATGATGTCCTTTAGGCCATTTAATGTTTATCCACTTAGAGTCTCTGATCCTTGTTTAGGAACACCCGGAGGTGCCTCACTTACACTTGCTTTTGAACCGTGGAAAGACTCCTTTGGCCCCTTGTCAGTTGATTATATCTGCCTCCCCCTCGGGACTTCTTCCCCGACGGCTGAACGTATTAGACCTCTTCTTGTTTCGATATGGGCATTAACTTAATTTCTCATAACGTCAAAGGGTTAAATTCCCCTCAGAAACGTAAGAAGGCTTTTTCAGCCTATAAACGCCTCCGGGCGGATATTATATGTTTACAGGAGACTCACTTTTCTGAGGGGAACCACCCAACATTTTTTGATAAGGCCTATGGTTCCGGATACTTCACTACGTTTGGCACTAAGTCCCGAGGTGTGGCAATATTTTTTAGGAAAAGTCTGATGTTTGAAGTTGAGAATGTTTATAAGGATCCAGATAGTAGGTTTTTGATCCTACAGGGCTCTCTGCAAGGCAAGCAACTCACGATTGCTAATGTGTATGCTCCAAACAGCTCCCAGGCTACTTTTTTTAAGACTTTCTTCCAGGTGCTAGATAAGTATAGCTCCCCACATTTGCTCCTGGGAGGTGATTTTAATCTGGTGACACACGCCTCTCTTGATAGAAGCAAAGTGGGTAGCACCTCTAACGCTTTTCCCAAAACTTTAAAGTCTCTATTGCACCAACATAACCTGGTTGATTCCTGGAGGGCGCACAACGTGGGAGCCAGGGGATATACCTTTTATTCTCACCCCCACGATACCTACTCCAGGTTGGATTACCTATTTTGCTCCCCCATCCTCCTGGCAAATTCTTCCGGGGCGGGAATCCACCCGTATCCTTGGTCAGACCACCAGATCGTCACATTGGACATCTCCTATGTCGGCCTTAAGCCCTCGGTAGCTGGTTGGAGACTTAATGAATCACTACTCACTGACCCTATTTTGGTCTCACAACTTTCCGACCGTTTGTCGGAGTATTTTTCTACCAATGACACGGGTGAGGTCTCCCCTTCTGTCCTGTGGGCTGCCCACAAGGCGGTCATGAGGGGTCACTTAATTCAACTTGCGGCTGAAAGGAAGAAACAAATGCTTATTGATATCACTAGGCTCACAGCGGATCTTGACAAATTATATCACCTACATTCAGTTTCTCATGCCCCTAACCTTCTAGTACAAATTAATAATACCAGAATTGAACTTGACACCATCCTCTCTGGACGTACTGAGAAGTCCCTGAGATGGTCCAAAGCTCGGTTTCTACTGCACAGCAATTCAGCCTCGACCATGTTTGCCAGAAAACTTTCCCAATCACTCCAGCCCTCCCACACTTACAAATTAAGAAACTCTAGTGGCCAGTTGGTTTCACTTCCGTCTGAGCTGCTGGAGGTTTTCACCAATTTTTACTCGACTCCTGGCTGGAACATATTCCTCTCCCTTCCCTTTCCCCAGACCAAGTGTTGACTCTGAATGCTGACTGTTCAGACTCTGAGATTCTGGAAGTCATCAAATCACTGAAGCCCTCTAAAACCCCGGGTCCAGACGGGTACTCAGCCCCCTACTTTAAAAAATTTAAAGACAGTCTTGTCCCCTACCTTAGAACCCTCTTCAACTATGTTTTGAAAGGTCATCAGTTCCCAGATGATATGCTGCTTGCAAACATGTCTCTAATTCCGAAGCCAGGCAAGGACCACTCTCTCCCTCAAAACTACAGGCCTATCTCGGTGATGAACACCGATTTAAAGATTTTTGGTCGGGTTCTAGCTAATAGACTCTCAAATATTATCCCTTCCCTGATTTCCCCAGATCAAATGGGGTTTATCCCTTCCCGCCAAATCACAGATAACATTAGGCTTGCCTCCAACATTATCTCTGATGCTGACTTACATGCCCGCAGAGTAGTACTCCTTAGCCTGGACATACATAAGGCTTTTGATAGTGTGCTATGGCCTTATCTTGAACTCATACTGTCCAAATTTGGTTTCTCTGGAGCCTTTGTCCAGGGCTTCCGAGCGCTCTACCACCACCCCTGCACCCGGATCAGACTCCCAGGTTGCAACTCAGACTATTTTGAACTTGGCAGGGGAACGAGACAGGAGTGCCCCTTGTCCCCTCTCTTGTTTGCCTTGGCAATAGAACCCCTGGCGCGTTCAATTGCTCTGAACCCTAACATTAAAGGATATTCCAAGGGGGACCAGGAGTTTAACCTCTTCAGGTCCGCGCTATTGACAGAATACGTCAACAGCGCGGACCTGAGGCGCCGGCGTGATTTACTTGTAATTCCCCGAGCGCGCGGGGAAAAACAGTCCCGACTCATCACCGAGGATCCGATGCGTGTACCCGGCGGCCGCGATGTCCGTCAGGTACACGCGATCGTCGGTGAGAGAGCAGGGACGTGGAGCTCTGAGTGTAAACACAGAGCTTCACGTCCTGTCAGTGAGAGGTGACAGATGCTGTTTCTCTTGTACATAGGGAGATAGCATCGATCACCTCCCCCAGTCTCCCCCCTCCCCCCACACAGTTAGAACACACCCAGGCAATACATTTAACCCCTTCCTCACCCCCTAGTGTTAACCCCTTCAATGCCAGTCACATTTATACAGTAATTAGTACTAAATGTGAATGGCGCCAAAAATGTGTCAAAAGTGTCCCATGTGTCCATCGCAATATCGCAGTCCCAATAAAAATCGCAGATCGCCGCCATTACTAGTAAAAAAAAAATATAAAAAAAAAAATCATAATTGTGTCCCCTATTTTGTAGGTGCTATAACTTTTGCGCAAAGCAGTCACTTATTGTGATTTTTTTTTTTTTTTTACAAAAATACGTAGAAGAATACGTATCGACCTTAACTGAGAAAAAAAAATATTAAAAAAAAAAAAAATGGGATATTTATTATAGCAACAAGTAAAAAATATATATATATTTTTAAATTGTCGCTCTTTTTTTCATTATAACGCAAAAAATAAAAACCGCACGGGCGATCAAATACCACCAAAAGAAAGCTCTATTTGTGGGGAAAAAAAGGACGCCAATTTTGTTTGGGTGCCACGTCGCACGACCGCGCAATTGTCAGTTAAAGCGACGCAGTGCCGGAAGCTGAAATTTCGCCTGGGCACAAAGGGGGTTTATGTGCCCAGTAAGCAAGTGGTTAAGATTAGTTTATATGCGGATGATGTCCTCTTATTTTTGTCAGACCCTATTACCACCATCCCCAATCTTATTGCCACATTACGAGTCTTCCAAGACATCTCTGGTCTGGGGGTAAATCTTGCCAAATATTCAGCCCTTCCGATAAAATGTCCCCCCCACCTTATAACCTCCCTTCAATCTAATTTTCATTTTGTCATAGATCCACGGACTTTGCCCTATTTAGGGATTAAATTAGCCCCCTCCCTTCATAATATGTTTCTGGCCAATTACCCCCCTATTTTTGCCCACATTAGACAACTGCTGTCTACCTGGAGCTCATTCCATATTTCCTTTCTCGGCAGAGTTCAGGCGGTAAAGATGTCTGTCCTCCCCAAACTCTTATTCTTGTTTAGACCCCTCCTCTGCTATTTACCACGTCGCATGATAGACCTGTTACAGCGTGATGTCAATAAATTTATCTGGAGTAATAAGAAACCTAGATTGGGCAAACTTTTGGTTTATAGACCTAGGGATCTTGGCGGCTTGGGCCTCCCAAACCTCTGGCTTTATTTTCTCTCTACCAGGCTTTTACAAATGGCCCAATTTCATACCCACTGGATGGATATCCCTTGGATCCGATTTGAATATATCTCTGTAAAACCATATTACCTCCCGGGTTTATTGTGGTCTAAGGGAGTCCGACCTAAAGATGTATCTGCTTTGAACACGGTGGTAGGTCAGTCCCTTTACCTTTGGACATTATATAAAGCTACATTTTCGCTCTCCCCCCCCCTCTCCGAAACTGGCCTCCTTTCTGGGCGACCCCTCGTTCCCAGCAGCATTCCCTGACCCGATAGCATTTAGTCAATGGTTTTCTATGAACATAGTGAACCTAGTGACCCTTGGCTCTTTAAGACAGGGTAGGGTGGTCCATTCATTTCAATTTCTACAATCCGCCTATGCCCTTCCTCGATCGGATTTTTTTAAATACCTACAAGTTAGGCACTTTTTTGACTCCGAGTACCCTGCGACTCAAGCTGGCCCGGCCTCTGTGTTTGAGGGGCTTTGCGGCCCCTCTTCCAGAGATAAGGGTGGCATCTCCCTGCTGTATGGCTGCCTGGGGGTCCTCGGTCTCCCGGACAAGTCTTCAGTGGTGTTGAGCTGGGAGCGCGAGTCGGGGGAAACTGCTTCTCCAGAGGAATGGGCAATCCGGATCGCTAACATGCATAAATGCACTAAATCTATGGCCGTGAAGAGACGGTGGTGAAATTACACACTAGGTGGTATTATACCCCTGCCAAATTAAGTAGATTTTTCCCCTCCGTCTCCGATCTCTGCTTTAGAGGGTGCCCTGTTAGAGGAACTCATTTACATTATATTCTGGAGCTGCCCGGCCCTGAGTGGACTCTGGCAGAGGGTCTCGGATAAGGTGGCTGCCATCACGGGACTAATGTGACCTTTACTATACAGTAAGTGCCTATTTTTTGCTGACATCCCCGGCTCCACCCCCCTCGAACAGAGGTTAGTGCATACCCTATTCAGTGCAGTCCAATGGTCCATAGCCTTGCTGTGGCGCACCCCAGGGGTCTCCTGGGATAGGGTTTTAGGTCGCATGGCTGCCATCCAGATCATGGAAAAAATATTTCACAACATCATGGATACTATGCCAGTGTATGAACTGAAATGGGGATCGTGGTCGCCTTGATTGTGCATGTGGGGGTGGTCCCCCCTCCAGTCATACTACCTCTATCTATCTCTGTGTGGGGTCCAGAGCATCCTGAATTTTTGTCATTTTTATGTTTTCTTATTTTTGTTGAGTTTCACCAGTTAATATGCTTTTTACTGTTACTTACCCTTTTTTCCCCCTTCTTTTCTGTATGTTTTGCTCTTAGTATAAGTTCTTGGATATGCTAAGACATGCTTCTAGGCTCTGAGGTACTTCATTTTACATGTAAGGGCCTTATTTTATATTTTTTGTGCCCCTGTTAGATCTGGGGAGGGTACATTTTCGTTACCTTGTTTGATAACTCACACAGATGTTTCTAGCTAGATGCTAGGCTGGATCTCTGTATTAGTTTAGGATTGCTTGTCTTATGATATTGTTTGTACGATGACTTGTTATGTATCTTCTCTTTTCTCAATAAAAGCATTTGTATTAAAAAAAATAAACATAGCATAGCTCCTAACTGTCCCAGATTTGGAGCAATGACCCTCATTCCCCTATTGTGTTCCTCATTTTGGTCTGATCTATATAGTTGTATATAAAATGCACTTTTTATGTATGAAAACTGTTTTCCAGCCCTAAACATTTCATCTGATTTCTAAATTTCTGCATCTGTAAATTCAGAATACCAATATAAAGGAATAGAAGTGGCAAAAAAAAGCACTTGCGGGTTTAACCAATCTTGTTTTTTTGTACAATCCAATTTAGGCAGAGCTGCCCCTTAAGCCGCAGTCTGCCCGTCTTCTGACTGCACTTTCTGCGCACAGAAGCCGGCACCCGGCCGGGCCTGGCATCGGCGCACTGTGCAGTCTCTGCTGCTGAATATTTTCTCTAGCAAGGAGCAAGGAGTGGGCAGGGCCTTGAGCTCCACTGACACTCTGACCCCGCCCCTTGCCGTGAATGGTGTGTGCGCTACACGGCAGGAGGCAGTGGAGCCGACAGCAGAGTGTTCCTGTGAGTGAGGCAGCTCAGGTAGCCACTGATCAGAGCGAGCTGAGCTGGCCAGGACCGGACAAGGTAGGTCTTTCTCCTCCCTAGGCTCCTGCTCCCCATATAGGTAGTGTAGCGCCCCCTTACTTTCAGTATGGGCGCTACGCTAAAGTTAATGGGAATGGGAGAGTTATTTTTGCTCCCATTCATAATTGTGCAAAATTTGGGCTGCTGTCATTCAGAACTGTCCTGTGGGCTAGTCTGCGCTCCAGGGGTGTTGTTCACACCCCTGGGCGGCAGGTGGCGCTAGAGGGGTTCTGAAGGAGCCACTTTTCCCCAGCAGCTAATTGGAGGAGTTTTTCCCTCGTGGGGCATGCTGGGGGAGGGTATATCTGTGGCAGACACCATTTTCTTGGGTTCTTGGCGGGTTCCAGGTTACAGGTGCGGCACCCACCTTTAGGGTTTGCGCATCCAACGGGCCCCGGCGATATGGCCTACCAAGCCGGGGCCACATGCTACGCGGAGTTCCATACGAATGCTGAAAGGGGCCCCAGTGACTTACTGGGTACCCAGCTACACTAAGAAGGATCCCAGGCTGGGTGCCGCTCGGTGGGGAATCGGCTTGAGGAGAACCCGGAGGCAGGTGATCCAAAAGGGCTGTAACGAACCAACGGGGATCCGGTGACCGGGAGATTGACAGGTGCATCTCAAACTGTCTCAGAGTGGCAACGAACCGTGCTACTGATGAAAGCAGGCTTGCTTTCTATAACTATCCTGGGCCTGATACTGCAAATGTTCTTCTTCTGCTTCATCAACCTGTTCTATCCCACTACGTGTTGATGTTGGCTGTGTTGGGCCTTGGAAATAAAGCATTTGAAAACTACATTGCTGACGGGACATTCGCTCACTGCTTCCACTCATCCCTAGACAACATTACAGGGTAACTTAATACGCCGATCCCAAAAACAACCAGCGGCTCCTGAATGGGGTAGCGTTACAGTAGTTAATCCAGACAGTTAGTTAGTAAAACCTGACCAGTCCAGGCTGTGGCTGTGTCCAGAAGGATTTATTTACATGGCCTGGGCCACCACCAGACCAGACACTGCTTGATAGGTCTACTTTAGGCCTGATTTACATGTATGCAGGTTGGGGGCCACATTTTCAAAGGCACAGCATCCTATTCATTTGAATGGGCTGCTATGCCTGCGTTTTCCACAGAAAAAAAGGTGCAGCATTTTAAAATTTCAGTGGCCTTGAAATCCATCCTTCTTTTGCACCATGCGACTTACCTGCAGTTTCCTTCACTGGCAAGCTTGCTGCATTTTTAGGTATGTGGGCCATGGGGGGGCAAAAAAATGTTTGTTCATATTAAAGACTGCCCTGTATATATATATATATATATATATATATATATATATATATATATATATATATATATATATATACAGGGCAGTCTTTAATATGGACAAACATTTTTATATATATATATATATATATATATACAGGGCAGTCTTTAATATGGACAAACATTTTTTTGCCCCCCCCATGGCCCACATACCTAAAAATGCAGCAAGCTTGCCAGTGAAGGAAACTGCAGGTAAGTCGCATGGTGCGCATGTACGTAAATATTTCTGTATTAGTGCTCTGCAATAAAATGATTTTCATACCTGGAACTTTGACAGGTTATGACTTTTAACTACTTTCTAGACTGAACCTCCTTCCTGTCAAGGCCATTTTTCAGATTTCAGTGCTGTCACACTTTGAATCACAATTACTCAGTCATGCAACATTGTACGCAAATTTTATATATTTATATATATATATATATATATATATATATATATATATATATATATATATATATTTTTTTTTTTTTTTTTTCTCTTTTAGACCAATAGTGTTTTCTTGTGGTGGTATTAATTCACCACTGGGTTTATTTTTTGCTATATAAAAGAACATCCGTTCCTCAAGACAGCAAAACAATGCATGGGATTTTTGAAGGTGTATCATCTCTCAAAGATTCAACATACATCAGATATATTAAAATCCAAAGTTTATTAGCACCACTCAAGCAATCATCAGGTTGGTCATATTAAAGGCTGTACTGTATGGGGTTCTGTTCATAAATGCCATTCACGTGTTATCATTACTTCTATGTTTTAATACGACCACCCTGATTGGTATTTAGTAAAAGGCATGCTGATTTTTTTATTTTATTTTTTGCCACAATTCTTTGGAAAATTATGAAAGTAAATATATATATATATATTGTTTTGTTTTTTATGTTTTTCACAAAATTTTAATTTTAACAAGTTATTCTTTATTTACAAAGTTGTTAAATAAGATACTTCTTAGGCCCTGTACACACGATCAGACATGTCCGAGGAAACATGTCCGATGGACCGTTTTCATCGGACCAGGCTGAATTGTCTGTTGGTCTGATGTGCGTACACACCATTGGACCCTCGGACCAGAACGCGGTGACGTAGAACACAAAGACGTGATGAAAAAACAAAGTTCAATGCTTCCAAGCATGCGTCGACTTGATTCTGCGCATGTGGGGGACAGGTTTCCAGCAGACATGTTTTCAAGCATGTTTGGAAATTTTTGTCCGCTGGAAAACGACGGTCCGATAGGCTGTACAAGCGATCGAACATGTCCGCTGAAATTCAGCGGACATGTTCGATCGTGTGTACGCGGCCTAACACTTAGCATAGCCAGGGCTTTTTTTCTCAGAGAATAGGTACAGGAACTCTTCCCTTCCGAGTCAACTCTTGATTCCACCCCTGCCCACCTCTGAGCACCCATTACCAACCTCCCAGTACCACCCCTTTTAGAGAATGCAGAACCAAGTATCATTTTGTGGTGGTATGGAATTTGTTAATGATAACAAGAAAGGCAGTAAAATAGATTTTAATAGCAGCAAAGGACACCCCAACGACAATAGGTCCACCCCAACAACAATGAACTCCCAACAGCCAGTATCAATAGACCCTGAAGCAGCCAGCAACAATAGACCCCTCCTTTAACAGTAGATACCTTCCAGCAATGTTTGACCCCCTGCAACATAAGACCCACCCCCAGCAACAATAGATTCCCCACCAGCAACAGAAGACCTCCCAAGCAACAATAGACCCACTTCCCCCAGCAAAAATAGATCTCCTCTAGCTGCAAAAGATTTCCCAGCAGCCAGCATCAATAGACCCTCCAGCACACCCCTGCACCCCATGTCATTACATACATTCAGTTCTGGAGGTGCCGTATCTGCGTTCCCCGCGTTCCTGCTGAAAAAAAGCCCTGAGCATAGCCATACTTAGAACTACACCCCAACACATTCTGCTTCTCCTCCCAAGTATGGGAATACCACATATGTGTGTGATTTGTTTTTTTGCAGTCATATAGAGAGGCCTAAATCCAAGAAGCACTTTCTGAAGTTCTAGTGGATTATATTCTGCATCCAAAATCTTGACTACCTATCATACCAGCATAGGGGGACCACCCATTAAATTGCCACATTTTGGAAAGAGGGATATATTGAAGACTTAATTTTTATTTATTTATTTATTGCCATAAGTTTTGGAAAAGGCAAAAAAACAAAAAATTTATTTTTTAAACAAAATTGTCAGTTTTATAAGAGTTTTATTAGAATTGCACCCCAAAACACATTCTGCTTCTCCTCCTGAATATGAGGATACCACATGTGAGATATTTCAATGTTTTGGACATCACAAAATTCAATTGTATCAAAAACTGTGTACTGTAATGGTCTCCTCTGTTCGAGTGGTCAAGGAATATAACTTAGTGTAGCATAACCTATATCTTCAAAAAGCCAAACAAGCCTGGCCTACTGATATGATGAATGCTATGTTCACTACATGGCACTAGGGATGAGTCGAACACCCCCCGGTTTGGTTCGCAGCAGATAATGCAAACAGGCAAAGAATTTGTTCGAACACGCAAACACTGTTAAAGTCTATGGGACACGAACATGAAAAATCAAAAGTGCTAGTTTTAAAGGCTTATATGCAAGTTGTTGTCATACAAAGTGTTTGGGGACCTGGGTCCTGCTCCAGGGAACATGTATCAATGCAAAAAAGTTTTAAAAATTGCAGTTTTTCGGGAGCAATGATTTTAATAATGCTTAAAGTGAAACAATAAAAGTGAAATATTTGTACCTGGGGGTGTCTATAGCATGCCTGTAAAGTAGCACATGTTTTCCATGCTTAGAAAAGTCCCTGCACAAGTACTCGCGCAAATGCTCGGTATCAGTCCCGATACTGATACTAGTATCGGTATCGGGACAACACTACTCCTCAGTCTTAAAAACTGGCTACGGGGGATTGAACGTAACCACGAGCGATGGTTGCAGCTGTCTGTTGGTATAAACCCGTTGCGGTCCATGGACCTGAAATATGTCTTAAAATGGAACTGACGCTCATGTATCTATATTTCTAAGTCAAGAAAATTAACCCTTTGTGTGCTGAACTCGTAGGTCAAAGAAATACCATGTTCATTTCGCTTCAGCAAAGAATTTTTTTTTGCCAGGGACTCAGGAGAGCCATTCCACAGGAGGAGGATGTCGTCGATGTACCTGGCCCATAATATCAATTGGGATCCACCACATGTGTAGACGACATCCTCTTCCCATTTGGCCATAAAGAGATTAGCGAGGCTGGGGGCAAATTTGGCCCCCATCACCACACCCCTCTGTTGTAAGTAAAATGATTGTTAAACCAAAAGTAATTATGCTGTGTGGCAAATTCTTATAGCTCAACAATGTAATTCCCCTGGTGTTGGGTAATGGATCTTAACTCAAATAATAAAATGTGATGTCTACGGTCGCCGATGCAGCTGCCCCCTGCAAGCCTACCCACCCGAGGACACCGCACCGCTCTGCTATCTGCCCCGGTCTCCGCTCTGCTCTCCGCCCTGGTCTCCGCCCCCTATAACTGCGGCGGCTGGTCGGCAAGCAGTTAATGAGAACAACTAATTAATTTTTAAATAAAGAAGTAGGGAAGTTATTTGTATGTACCTCCATCACTGAAGATTTTATAAATTTCTTCCTCATAATCAGCCCTTTCTAATACGACACCCCCCCCCCCTCCTGCCCCTTTGTCAGCCGGACGAATTATAAGGTACTAGGTACTTCCTCTCACACAGAGATTTCAGACCAGACTTAGAAACCGTGTGGTTGTAGATTTTCTTGGGGGGAAGTGGAGCAAGATCTTTAAGTACTAAATCTCTAAAAATATTGATGGCAGGGGTCATCTGTGCTGGGGAATTAAAAAGAGAAGGATTAGATAATCCCAAATGTATTGTCCCAGAGGTTGCAGCCCTTGATGGGTTGCAATAGGGATTGGAGATTAAATATCTTTGGATGTTGATTTTTCTAATATATTTGTGTACATCTAGGAAAGTATTGAATTTATCCAATTTTTTTGGAGGGGTACATTTCAAGCCCTTAACCAAAATTTCAATTCCTCTGGGTTCAATGCTTTATTAGTAAGATTACAAACTCTTTACTTATCTAATTGTTGTCCCAATCTGAGCCTGCACACATCACACAAGCTTTGGTCTGAAATGACTGGCAGCACTGTAACAAAGTCCCACCTCCTAGACCAGTTCCTGTCAGATAGAAGGAACATTGATCCAATGCAGTGAAAATAAATCAGTGTGATGTGTATCATAGGAGCCGCAAGGCGGACTAGGAAGCTGGACTTTGTTACAGTGGCCACCCAGGTGATTCAAATCCAAGCTCCGTGACAGGACGTCGTTGCTCTGTGTGATCCAGGGGCACTGGCAGGCTGCAATTGGTGGGCACTGATAAGGCTGCAATTGGGCACTGTTAGGCTGCATGTGGTGGGCACTGATAAGGTTTCATTTGGTGGGCACCAATAAGGCTGCATTTGGTGGGTACTTGTGTAATTTCTGTAGTCTCAGACCATCTCTTGTATCATGTTCGCAGTCTCTGACCATCTTCTGTAGTATGTCTGCAGTCTCTGTCCATCTCTTGTATCATGTCTGCAGTCTCTGATCATCTCCTGTATCATGTCTGGAGGCTCTTTCTAACAGACTCTATAACAGAAGTTATTTCTGTGTCCATTAGAGAGACCCCCTCCAGGTCCCATTAGAGTACTCTGCTTCTCTTCCTATTTGAATAGATTATAACCAGCCATAACAACAGGTAAACACGTGTTTTTAAGTAATACACATTTTCTTCTAATTAAGAATAATATTTTTAATTGATAATACCCGTATAAACAAAAGTATATAGATATAAAAAAGTTGTTTACAAAAGTATACTATATTATTGGAATTAAAATGTACAATGATAAAATCAAATAGTGTTAAAGCATATATAGTGCATTCAAACAATGTGATTTAAATGGCAAATATATATAAACAGCGCTCATATGTGGAGAATCCACATAGGTGAAAAAAGTGATAGCAACAAATGATATGAACCTGTGGGTAAAATAAAGTGATTCAAACTAAAAAAGTTCATATGAAATGAAATCAAGCAGAACTCAAATCAGGAATCTTCACAGTATTCTTCCATCACACCCGATGTGCAAAGTGAATCCTCCACCAATCCAATTGGCAACTCACCAGAACAAATTGCCTCACACTCTCGTGTTTAGGCAAAAAACGCATGAAGTGTAATCCTCAACCATTCAGGTCGAATTCCAATTCCAGTGGTGTGGCAAATAAAAATGAAAAAAGAATATAATAGTGTGATAACGTAAAAACAGTTTAATGACACACCACATAAAATCTACAAAGGTTGCACTCACAAACGTGAAATAAATCAAAGCCGTGAATCAAAACAAAGCAGAACTTCCTCCATATTCAAAAAGCTGATGAACCATGGTCGCGGCGGACCTATGTAAACAACCAGGTGTCTCTCACCGTTCCACCTGCACTGTGTTGGTTCCCCTGGTAGGTGAAAAACACTCACGATTGCTGATATAAACAGCATGAACTGACATGCAGAGCAGTGTCCCCACGTTGGTTCAAAAAGTTTTAGATGTTCAAACTGTAGCTATGCCCCGACATGTTTCGTAATAAAACTTATTCAAAACTTATTAAAATCAAATAGCTGGATTCACAAAGCACTTACGCCGTCGTATCTCAAGTTACGCTGCGTAAGTGTAAATGTGCGCCGTCATATCAATGCGCCGTACCCATAGAACTATGATACGACAAAAAAATGACTTCATCCGACTGATGTAACTTGCCTACGCCAGCGTATAGTGGGCGCATATTTACGCTGAACACATTTGGCACTCCCATTGATTTTCGATGCAAATATGCAAATGAGGGAGATACGCTGATTCACGAACGTACTTGGGCCCGGGGCATGTTTTAAGAGATTTGCGTAAGGGTTACGTCCAGCGTAAAGTTATTCCCCATATTGGAGGCGCAACTTATGAAAAGGTATGGACCAGGGATCGAACGCCGTAGAGTTTTACGTAGTTTGCGTTGTACGTGAATAGGGCTGGGCGTAGGTTATGTTCACGTCGTAGGCAGTGATTCCACGTATCTTAGCAAGTTGTTTCGACGTTATAGTGAGCATGCGTCCAAGGTACGGCGCATGCGCCGTTCATTTTAAGTACTTGTTTGAAGCTCGGCCCATCATTTGCATGGGGTCATGCTTCATTTAAATGTATCACGCCAACTTCCACCTACTTTGACTTCCATCGGCTTACGCCTACGACTATACGCTACGCCAACGCAATCTTGGGAGCAATTGCTTTGTGAATTCCATGCTTCCCTCTCTGCGTTGTGCCGGCGTAGTGTAAAGAAGATACGCTACACCGGCATATATATGCGCCGAGGTATGTGAATCCGGGCCAAAATGTTTAAACAAATGTAAAATAAATATATAGTGTGGGCAGCACAGTGAGTAAATGGTTATCTCCTGCAGCACCAGGTTCGTATGTAAAAAAAATGAACATACACACAATGTAAAACCATATGTAGATTCATATCTCCAATAGTCCTTAATTGATCGTTAGCAAATAGTCCATTAATTAATAAACATCCTAAATCATATGTGCAAGATGTATAGAGACAGGATGTGCAATCTATAAGATAGTATACACATTAAAATCCTTATTCAATCCCCTAGGTGTCATTGTGTCCAGCCTATAAATCCAATAGATCTCTTGATGTCACATTTTGGAGAGCCTCTCATAATCTGGTATGTTAGGTGGAATTATTTCACATGCATAAACTTTAAGGCCTTGTACACACGATCAGTCCAAACTGATGAAAACGGACTGAAGTTCAGTTTCATCAGTTCACAGACTGATGGTCTGATGTGCGTACACACCATCAGTTCAAAAACCGATCGTGTCAGAACGGGGTGACGTAAAACACAACGACGTGCAGAAAAAATTAAGTTCAATGCTTCCAAGCATGCGTCGACTTGATTCTGAGCATGTGTGGGTTTGGAACCGATGCTTTTGCATACTAACCATCGGTTTTGACCGATCGGTAGGCATCCATCGGTCCGATTTTAAGTTCTAAATTTTTGGACTAAAGGACAACAGACTGATAGGGCGTACACACGGTCGGTTTGGACCGATGAAACTGAACTTCAGTCCGGTTTCATCGGTTTGGACTGATCGTGTGTACGCGGCCTAAGACTAAGACTGTGGCAGGAAATGTCAAGGAACTAAATGCTGTACCGAACCTTCCTCAATAAATTTCCAGTGCTCTCCAATCCTTTTGAAAAGTGTTCTTTTGGTACGGCCAACGTATAATGATTTACAGTGACTTTAAAGTCTGTAAAATACATACTCACTAGAGCAGTGTTTTTCAACTCCAGTCCTCAAGGCACACCAACAGGTCAAGTTTTCAGGATTTCCCTCAGATGAAATGGCTGTGGTGATTACTAAGGCAGTGAAACTGATCAAATCACCTGTGCAAAATAATGGAACGCCTGAAAACATGACCTGTTGGTGTGCCTTGAGGACTGGAGTTGAAAAACACTGCACTAGATCATGTAAATAAATTGTTTAATAGGATATCCTTGTCCAGTTGTGTCATGGCGCATGGTATCATGGGCATGTTCGACATGTAGGCTTCTTACACTTGTAAATCCCTATTCTATTATATTAAATAAGAATTGGGGGACTGAATTTTAAGTACTAGAATCCAGTCGCAGATGACGATTATGTCATCAATATATATACGTAATTAGATGTGTCTACTGTGAGGGTTTTTACTGTATGCTAAAACTGCACAGTTATCAAAGCTGATACTGTGAACTACATTCCAGTAATCTTCGTTTGGACTATTTATTGTTTGTGACGTTCTTGATTTTTACATCCTTTACCTCTGCTTCATGTTTTGTATTATATCCTTTTGCTATTTAAATGTATATCTATTTACTTTTTATATTTTGATTTGATTTGCAAGTAGTTTATTGCACCTTTTTTTTTTTTTTGTGCTTTTAGTCAACCAGTTTATCTGGTGTCCATAGCAGCAAGCTTATTGTGGTTTGAACTACGCTATAGAGGATTTAACAGACATACTATTTATGTCCCTAAATATTGATCATTTATGATTTGACCATGTCTCTTATGCCGCATACACACGATAATTTTTTGTGATGAAAAAAAACGACGTTTTCTGTGAAGTAAAAAACGACGTTTTTGAAACGTCACTTTTCAAAGACGATGTTGCATACACACCATCGTTTTTTTCACAAAAAGCGAGGTTACGTTCACCACTCTTTTCCATTGAAGCTCGCTTCATAACTAGCTTCTGGGCATGCGCGGGTTGAAAAACGTCGTTTTAAACGATGTTTTTGCTACACACGGTGACTTTTTGTGAAACCAAAAAACGACGTTTTGAAAAACGACACAAAAAATTCAAGCACGTTGGAAATTTTTTTTGGTCGTTTTTTTGAAGAAAAAAACAACGTTTTGCCCACACACGATCAATTTAAATGACGTTTTAAAAAACAACGTTTTTTTTCATCGCAAAAAACGACCGTGTGTACGCGGCATTAGACCACAACCATAAGGCCTTAGGGATAAAAGCTGCCAACTTGGTATTCCTTTACACTAGCACGAGTTTTAGAAAATATTTCACCAAAGATGGCACTCATAATCCTGTTGATTGCTGTAATATGATTTAAAGGTCTGTGTAGATGTCTGGGAAAAGTGCAAGCATGTGAATACTGGAGTTGTAACATACCTTGTACCAAACCCTTATGCTAAAAAAAAAATGCACATGAAATATCAACGTAGTAGTGGATTAATGATGCATTTATATTGCTCATTTTCGTTTTCCATGACCATCAAATGATCCTATATCCTATATACATATTACAGTATAATCCGTGTTTTGTTATCATTATTTATTTTTATTTATTTTCTTAGGAAAATGCTCCGAAAAGGCACAAGAAGAAATTTTTTAAGCGACCTATATTCTGGATAGGCGTCATATTTGTACTGTTTGTACTGGTAACAATTATCAGTCTTGTAATTTATTCACGTAAGTAAACATGCAATTAATTTTCATTTTTTTATGCCACACGTCAATTAGATTTTTCTTGACAGTAGTCTTTTTTATTTCAGGAAAATTTAGCACTACCTATCTATCTAATTCATATCCAGTCAGGCAGTATCTCACACTACCTATTAGTAAATTTAGCTGATGTGCTAATGTGAAGAAAATCTGTTTTAAGGTAGTGAGATGTTACACAAACACACTGCAGCTCTCTGTTGAAACCAATATAGAGTCATCACATGTTTGTAATGGAAAGGGCCAAACTAAAGAACCCATTCAATTTATATACAGTTAGGGCTCTTTCACACTAGCGGACGAACGGTCCGCTAATTACAAGTCTGTTAACTTGTAATGGGCCCCTATGGGAGCGGATCCGTTAGCAGATGATGCATCCGTTAACGTCCGCCAGATCCACATCCGTTTTTTCAGACGGAAGAATGTCCTATTTTTCTTCCGTCCGGCCAAACGGATCGGATGCAAACGGACAGACGGTCCGTTTCCATCCGACTCCCCATAGGGGAGAGCGGAGGAGAGACAGGGCGGTCCCTGCACAGTGTGCGGGGACCGCCCTGTCCGCCGACAGCTGAGCGGAGACCCCCCGCTGAGCTGACCGACACACGGAGCGGACCGCTTCGTGTGAAAGGACCCTTAGGCAGTCACACAATTGAGCTTTGTCCATCCTCAAAACAGTTACTCAAGGCCACTATTAAACAAGACTGGTGTCTATTAAGCTGGCTAGTTAATAGTAGAATTTTCTTTTGGAAGTTTTCATTTTAAGGACCTTAATTTAAATTTTCTAATTGTAATGCCTTGTACACACGATCAGTTTTCCAGACGGGAAAACTGTGAGAAGAGCTTTGGGCCGGGAATCCCAGCCATGTGTATGCTCCTCGCAGTTTTTCCAATGGGAAAACTGCCCAAAAACCATCAGACAAAAAAAAAGAACCAGTTTTCTTTTTTCCCGCCGGGAAAACTGGCGGACTTTTGCCCAGCGGTTTTTGGCAGTTTTCCTGTGGGAAAACCGGCCGTGTGTAGGGGGGAAAACTGACCGAGCAGGCTCTTGGCTTTCCCCTCGGGATTATCCCACACGTGTGTACGGAGCATTAGTGGGGTCAAATCAATGTTTTGTTTTTGACCACAATTACGAGAATTTTTAAAAGAGCAAGATGGAAATTTTATCTCTAAAAACACATTTTTAACAGTGAATGGTTTTGGTTCTTGGATCTGAAAGAATGTTTGCACAAATTGTTCATATAAATATTCATACAGATGTTTGTGCAAGAGTCTACTAGCGTTTATGGCACATCCTTTGCTCATTCTTTAAAATTACATTTTAGTCTTGTTAATAATAAAATATTAAATATATGCTTTTTGACATTTTCTAAAAAGTTATTTTTATACAGTAACAAACAACAACAAAAATTGTACAAGACAGAAGTGCAATTATGTAAAACACTTTTAAATTAGAGATTGTACTGAGCTGAATAAGAAACAGAGGGAGTGAAAAGTAAAAACCAAAGAGAAGAGTACATAAAAAAAAAAGGAAAAATCATATACTGTATACTTGCTTTAAAGTTATTTTGGGGTTGGTTTCCTAAAGAAGTTTACACTGTTCACCTAGCAAAGTAAACATTTTGAAAAGTGTGTGTGTGTATATAAACACTATGGGCCAGATTCACGTATTCCAGAGCATCTTTGCTCTGGAGTAACGCTTCTGATTTGCGTTGCGCTGCCGAAATTTTAGGAGCAAGTGCTGTCATTCACGAAGCACTTGCTCCTAAAGTTGCGGCAGCGCATCACAAATGAGCCGGCGGAATTCAAATGTCGCGGGTACGGGGCGTGTAGTATGCTAACTACGCGCGATCCCGCCGCCAACGTACTGCGCATGCGTCGAGTGTCAAAACATCCCCGTGCGCATGCTCCAAAATCTGTGAATGAACGTCAATGACGTCACATTCCCATTCATGACCGTTTTACGCAAGCGACGTTTTTTTTTTTTTTCCGACGCGATGACGACGCCTATACCTAACATAGGATACTCCAACCCCATGTAGGTATATCTATGCGCCGCGTATCCCGTCCGGAAACGTCGTATCGTCATTGCGTCGCGCCGGATTTCGATCGTGAATTGCCGATTTCCGCTCATTAACATATTTTTTGAGCGGAAATCGGCGGGAACGCCCCCGGCGCCATTTTTAAGTTGAAGTAACGATGCGATGGCGAAACTCAGTTACGCTGCTCGCATCGGAACTTCAACCCGGCGTTTCTTGTTTTCTGGTTACAGAAAACAGAAACGCCGGCTCAAAGCCACAGTTAGGCTGGCGGATCACTCGATCCGCCAGCGTAACCTTTCCTGAATCTGGCCCTATATTATCAAAGGTTGGGACACCCGCCTTTACACGTTAATGGCCTGCCAGTCTTAGTCCGTAGGGTTCAATATTGAGTTGGCCCACCCTTTGCAGCTTCAACTCTTCTCGGAAGGCTGTCCACGAGGTTTAGGAGTGTGTCTATGGGAAGGTTTGACCATTCTTCCAAAAGTGTATTTGTGAGGTCAGGTACTGATTAATTCATCCCAAAGGTGTTCTATCGGGTTGAGATCAGCTGTGTGTTTTTTTTTTTGTTTGTTTTTTTTTAGTTTATTATTGCATACAAACCTTTTCTATAAATAATCAAAATAACTAGTCAGCACTTTAAAATTGTGAAAGTTGCATGCAATAAATGTTGATATACTCCAAAATACCTCTGATCAATATATAAAAAAAGTGCTATAATGCCAACAAATAAAGTGAATCGTCTACAAATGTGGAGGATCACACACAAACGTGTGCACAGTTCTTGATTTATTCTGGTAAAGGAACTTCACATACATTTGGATGGGACTGCTTCTTGTATTATAAAACATTTTGTATGCTCTTTTTTTGTAACGTTTTCCAAGCAGTTCATATCGGCTTTGCTGGGAAAAAGACAGATGTTTGCACAGCTAAATGGCTTGAGTTGAAACATAATACTTAAGTTTTAATTAGGGAATGTATAAAAGTAAACAGTTTTTTAGATATGCTGTCTTCGCAATGCTCTGTGAATCCTCTGCGCTCTTTATTAAATGGTTATTTTATAATTAAAAACATATTTTATATACATAGAAAAACAAAGTGCACAGGATTCCTACAAAAACAATCTATTAACATTAGAATAAAATCCATAAAATTCACTTGCAAAGCAATTGCTTGCAGGCTGGTAACAAGTCCAAATATTAGGCAATTCTATCAACTGATATGTGTGCAGGCTAATAAACCATTTCTCCAATTTTAGTGTGTGTGTGTGTGTGTATATATGTGTATGTATGTGTGTTTATATGTATACAGTATGTATGTGTGTGTATATATATAGATATATATATCTATATATCTATATAGATATAGATATATATCTATATAGATATATAGATATATATCTATATATATATATATATATATATATATCTATATATATATATATATATATAGATATATATATCTATATATATATCTATATATACTGTATACACACATACATACATATATATATATATATATATATATATATATATATACATACATTTTTATTTCTTTATGATTTGTATTATATATAGTAATCATTTGCATTGTTACTTTTAGTATGGATTACATTTTTAGAGTATTTTGCCAAATGTATGCAATTCGCATAATGTCCTCTTATTTTAATAGTATGCTATGATAGTTACTATAGTAGTGAGGCTGCCACTTTCAAAAAAACACAAGGATTTAATTCAATAATTTATTAAAGTGACACTGAACAATATCCTTATTATCCAGAAATAATCTATACACATCCTCCACTACTTGAAAGTCCAGTAACAATTTTTAATTTAAATTGTTACTCAATGTATTTTTTTTTTTTTTTTTAACTCCATGCGATCTTAAACCTCCTTCCTTTTTTTTTTGTATACACTTACAATTGACTAAATGCATTTACAATCACTTTAATGCATAGAGTACATTACATTAAAGAGGAAGTAAACTTCCATTACTGACTTACTAAGCCTTACCTATAGGTAGTGTAAATCTCTCCGAAATGTGCCCCGCTTAGAAGATATTTTCATTACATTCAGCCAGTGAAATCACTGTCGCATGCGCTCTGAAGGAACGGCTACCTGTGCCTTTCCTTCAGAACCCTGTGCGGGAAAAGGCCGCTCCGCCTCCCACACGCATGCAAGGGAGTGACATGATCGCTACTCCGGCCAGCCACAAAGCCAGAGCCAGCGAACCTGGAACCCATCGTGGTGCTTGAACAGCTTAATTTGAAGGTAAGTTTCACATAATGTGCTAATAAAATGCCAGACCCTCTTCTCCTTTACAGCCAATGAAACTGCAATCTTACCTCTGTTTGATGTAGAGTTGCCATGGGGCTGAAAATTTGATCAGTTTCTAAGCCAGCTATTTAATGACAGTTTTGTTGACAGCAGAAAAAATTGTGACAATTATCATTCATGGTATGCTTTGAATGTAACTGTTTTGGGAAACCTGTTAAATTGTGGGTTTAGTTCTGCTTAAAGCAGAACTTTACCAATAACACTTTGATAAAAAAAAATCATTAGCAATAAACATACATTCCACATTAACCACTTAAGGACCAGCTCATGTGTGTGTGTGTGTGTGTGTATATATATATATATATATATATATATATATATCTACACAATGGCTCCTGTGGGCAGATCGACGTATATATACAGCGCCTTTAAGAAGTGGGGGTGTTTTTTCACCTTAATGCATTCTATGCCACCTTGCAGTGTCCGGCTCCCCAGCCCCACCGTTTTACTTACCTGAACCCCGGATTTTCGTGGGCGCATCCCCACCGCCCTTCTCTCCACGGAGTCCAGCTTTGATTGGATAGATTGATAGCAGAGCAGCCACTACTGTCAATCAAACCCAATGACGCGGGCGCCATGGGGCGGGGCCGAGTCATACACTTGGTGTCTATGGACGCTGAGTGTATGGCACAGGAGAGCACCCGCAAAAGCAACCCCCTCGGGAGAGAGCTTCCCAGAGGGGGTTATCTAATGTGGGAAGGAGGCACGAGAGCCGCCATGGGACCCCGGAACAGGTGGATCAGGGCCACTATGTGCAAAACAAACTGTACAGTGGAGGTAAGTATGACATGTTTGTTGTTTTAAAAAAAACTGAACCTTTAGTGTGAGTTGAGTGCCAGGCTTCTTCAGGAGCTTATAGGCATACATTCTATATAAAATAGAAAAAAACAACAGTACATCTTAAAACTATAAAGGCTGGTAAGCATTAATAATCAATCTATAGCACATAATAAAGTAACACATGCTGACTGTCCATCAACCCATATAGAGGAAGCGAAAAAACACACAGACCCAGTGCAAAGGAGGCAGAGTACAGCTATGGGGACAGATGAAAGGATATCTCCCAGTATATATACCATCACAGAGACAGTGTAACCCTATACACAACAGATCAGAGAAGCCATGCATGCATTTATTTATAACATTGTGTACCTTGGTACCTATAGGTCTGTTTCCAATTTTTCAAATATTATCTCCAGTTAAAGGGACGTGTCACATATATATATATTACTTTGGTATCCACAGCACCACTCTGTGGTGAAACCTAAAAATTATTATTTTCGGCTTTAAAGGGGTTGTAAAGGTTTGTTTATTTTCTAAATATGTTCCTTTAAGATTTCCCTTCTAAATGTTTTTTTTTCTTTGCCTGAATTTCTCACTTCCTGTTCCTCCTCAGTAAACTTGACACCATCATCCGAGCGGTGTTTAGTCAGGCAGAACAGCTTACTGAGGAGGAACAGGAAGTGAGAAATTCAGACAAAGAAAAAAATATATTTCTGCCCTGTATACACGATCAGTTTGTCTGATAAAAACGGACCGATGGACAAACCAATCGCGTGTGGGCACTATCAGTTTTTTTCCCATCGGTGAAAAAAAATAGAACCTGTTTTAAATTTTCTTATGGTTAGGAAACCGATAGAAAAAAACGATCGTCTGTGGGGAAATCCATCGGTCAAAAATCCACGCATGCTCTGAATCAAGTAAAAGCATGCTCGGAAGCATTGAACTTCATTTTTCTTAGCACGTCGTTGTGTTTTACGTCACCGCATTGGACACGATCAGATCTTTAACCGATGGTGTGTAGGTAAGACTGATGAAAGTCAGCTTCATCGGATATCTGATGAAAAAATCCATCAGACAAACCGATCGTGTGCACAGGGCATTAGAAGTGAAATCAAAGGAAAAGGTAAGTGTACCAACAATGCACTAGCTTAAAGGAAACTATTTAGAAAATAAAAAACAAACCTTTACAACCCCTTTAAGGCTGTCAGCAGTTCCGCCTTTACAAACTCTGCAGTTCCTAAAAATTGAGCAATCGAGCATGTGTAGAGCAGGGTCAAACAGTGTAGGCACTTATTTTTAAATGTTTTACATAGCATTCCTTTTTCTTTCTTTCTTTTCTGTCTTGTTTTTCTTTTTTCTTTTTTTCCCCCCTCTTTTCCCTTTTTTTTTTAGGCTTCCACTGATTCCAGCTGTCCAGTATTTTAAAGCCTTCTTAAAACTATAGTAGACTTGGCCTTGTGCAAATAAGCAAAAGTTGTTTTGCAGATACAACCATGCACTGTGCCTACAATGTCAGTCCTGATAAAAGTGGAACATTAATTTCACTAAAACATCTCTAAGATAATTGTTTGTTTATTTGTTTGCAGATGTCTATGAAGACGAGGATGAAAAGCATTTAAAAATGTCATCAACAAATCAAACCTGTACCTTCACAGGATTTCTGAATTTAACTGATCCCTGTCTTTGGGATTTCTGGATAAAACATGAAAAAACATTTCAGGACAGAGTAAGAGTAACAGCTAATGATGTTAAAATGAATGCCATACTGTACGTGTTTCCTACGCATAGAAAATACACTATATTACCAAAAGTAATGGGACGCCTGCCTTTACACGCAAAAGAACTTAATGGCATCCCAGTCTTAGTCCGTAGGGTTCAATATTGAGCTGGTCCACCCTTTACAGCTATAACAGCTTCAACTCTTCTGGGAAGGCTGTACTCAAGGTTTAGGAGTTTGTCTATGGGAATGTTTAACCATTCTTCCAGAAGCGCATTTTGTGAGGTCAGGCACTGATGTTGGACAAGAAGGCCTGGTTCACAGTCTCCGCTCTAATTCATCCCATAGGTGTTCTATTTAGTTGAGGTCACCACTGCACAAACAGTCTTGTTGGAACAGGAAGGGACATCCCAAACTGTTCCCAAAAAGTTGTAAGCATGAAATTTACCAAAATGTCTTGGCATGCGGATGCCCTAGGTGTTCCTTTCACTGGGACTAAAGGGCCAAGCCCAGCCCCTGAAAAACAACCACACACCA
The DNA here is from genome assembly GCA_029574335.1 of Rana kukunoris. NCBI lineage: Eukaryota > Metazoa > Chordata > Amphibia > Anura > Ranidae > Rana > Rana kukunoris. Next base: position 471,291,561 of record CM056050.1, read on the forward strand.
TAATCCCTCATCCACCAAATTATTTGGACCAGTGCACAAAGCAAGGCCCATAAAGGCATGGGTGATCAAGTTGGGGTAGAGGAGTCCTGACCTCAACCCGATAGAAAACCTTTTGGGATGGGGGGGCGTGGCTACCGCGCAGCCGAATGGACGCTTGATCACAGAGCTCCGCTCCAGCGTCGGGGATTTCAGCACACTGAGGCACCGCAGGCTCCGCTGAACGGCTCTCGCGGCTGCCGGACACCCGCTCTCCACTCGGGAATGACCAAAAAAAGAAAATCCGCCGTCCAACCTGCGAAATTAGTGGATTACTTCTCCCCTAGAGTCAGCAGCATGATCCAAGATGGCGCCGGCGGCGCGTCTCCGGCCTCCACAGGCGGATCATCTTCAGAGACACCGAGCCCTGGATAAAGGGATGGCTCCCACAGACGCCCACCTGCAGCCTCTACTCCCCTCTCCTGCAGCCCTGTGAAGTCAAAACCCTGCTTGTCTTGAGAGCAGCATGACCCTAAGGTTAGTGCACTGCAGGGGTCCATGGAGGACACATGTGAGATTGCTGACACTATCAATGCTTTCCCCACTTCCAACCAGCCTGTGTCAGATACTACACTGAAGGACATGCTTGTGTCTCTACGTAGCTCTTTGCATTCAGACCTGATGGAGTGTATAAGGAACTTTAAAACTGACATGGGAGAGCTGGGCGGCAGGGTGGATCATGTAGAGAAAAAGATGGGTGAATATGCCTCCTCATATAACTCTCTGGTGGACTCTCATAATGACCAGGCAGATGAAGTTGCATGGCTTAAAGCCAAAGTCGCAGATCTCAAAGACAGGTCTCGCAGGAACAACGTCAAACTGTGCAGCGTTCCTGAAACTGTCCTTCCTGCCCAACTTCAGCAATACGCGTGGGAACTCATGGGGTCATTCCTACCCTCCACGCCAGAATCGGAACTAGTGGTGGACAGAATCCACCACCTGCCCAGAGCTGCGCACCTCTCGGAAAATGTGCCTAGAGATGTCCTGATGCGGGTGCATTTCTACCACGTGAAAGATCAATTTATGTTGGCATTCCGCAGAAGCTCCCCACCATCTGATTGCTATTCCAATATCCAAGTGTAAGCTGACCTGTCACAATACACCATGCAGAGACGCAGGTCCCACCTACCTATTACTAAAGCGCTCCGTAATCACAGCATTATTTACAGGTGGGGACCCCCATCTAAGCTCACTATCACTAAAGACGGTACCTCCTGTGTGATCACAGACCTGGAGGAGGGGCTCGCGCTCTTACGCAGGTGGGACATCCTACCGGATGGTGCAGCTTCCACCTCCAAGGTGCAGACCCAAGATGATTGCACACTGGTGTCACGCAAACGCAACAACACTAGGAAAGCATAATGCCTGTGTGCCTCAGGAATACTCTGTTTTGTTTGTTTCATAAGTCCCCTGACCTTTTGGAGTTTTCTGTCCACGTTTCTCTCCCCTTGAATTATGTGTAATCAATCTGCATTCAGATTCCGATTAGGATCTCCCTTTTTATTCTTGCAGTTTACATTTTTCGTTTTGGCTTTTCTTCTTTCAGTTTTTGTATCCTTTTCCCCCTTCCCTGCCTTACTTGAGATGGATTCTGCGCTGCTCTCAAGGAAGACACTTGGTTTTTCGTCTGCACTCACCGCCTGGGCCCTGCTGTGTCTGGAGGAACGCCTGCTGTGTTGCAAGGTACTGTTATCTTTTCTTTTTGTGAACCCTTATGGCCCTTACGATAACCTTCTTTAATGTCAGGGGCTTGAATCATCCAGTTAAACGTGCTTCTGTCTGGAGGGAAGCCCTGAAACTCCATTCTGACATCTTGTGACCGTCCGGTGCGCCTACCTTTAGCCATGCCAGGTTTCTGCGCATCTTCCGGGCATCTGCTCCTAAAAAACAGAAGGGAGTGCTTGTTGCTATCAAAGACTCTGTTTCCTTCTCCCTCCAGGAGTCGCTGGTTGACCCAAATAGTAGGTTTTTGATCCTGGTAGGGACGTTCAAAAACAAACTTTACACGCTGGTTAACCTCTATGCGCCCAATACCCACCAGCTGCGTTTCCTAAGGAGACTTTTTTGCAAAATCAACTGGATAAGAAAGGGCGCTCTGATCGTGTGCGGTGACTACAACTTGACAGTTGACTTTGACGTGGACACCACGTCCAAATCTAAGCGCCCTCAACCTGTCCTCCAACCTTTGCTGCATGCTGAGAACATGTTTGATGCCTGGAGATGTCAGCATGCCAGCAAGAGAGACTATTCCTTCCATTCTCCCAGGCATAATTCATACTCACGCATAGACTTGATTTTGGTGGATACGTTTTTACTGCAGAAGGTTTCCTCGTCCGCCATCCACGACATTATGTGGTCTGACCACGCTCCAGTGTCGGTGGTGGTGGACGGGGGGGCCTCAACCCCCTCCTCCTTTGTGTGGAGGGCTGACTCTTATTTGCTCCAGCACCCTTCCCATGTGTCTTCATTGTCTGCTCACCTCAAGGAATTATTTTCTGTTAATTCTGACTCGGTTTCCAACCCATTTACTGTTTGGTGTGCCCATAAGGCTTATATTAGGGGTATTTTGCTACAGCTTAGTGCACGGGTAAAGAGGCAGAGAGCACAGAAATTGGAGTCTATCCTGGCTGAAATTAGATCCCTGGAATCGCAAAATAAGCAGACTCCTGATGGCCCGACGGCTGCTAAACTATTTGGTTTGCGCTTGGATCTTAGGAGACTGCTGCTTGATCGATACGATAGGCATGTGCAGGCCCTCAGACTGACCCATCATGCGTCTGGCAACCGTGCGGGTAAATTCTTAGCCCAGAGATTGAAGGACCGCAGAGTGAAAACAACTGTCCCTTTCCTTATACGAAACTCTGACGGCGGCAAAATCTATAACCCCCAGGACATAGCCAATTCATTTACCGATTTCTATTCATCCCTCTACAACCTCCAAGAGGATCCCTCTACCCCTCAACCTGTAGATGAGGCTATCCAATCCTTCCTGGCTGATCTGTCACTTCCCACATTGTCTCATTCTCAGCTGGAATCTCTCAATATGCCGATCACAGAGCCCGAGATCCTGAGGTCGATCAAAACTCTCCCTAACGGTAGATCGCCTGGTCCAGACGGACTGCCCAACAGCTGTTACAAAACCTTTGACTCCCTCTTGACCCCCGCATTGGGTAAGGTGTTTTCTGAAGCAGTGCTCTCTGCCTCTTTCCCGGAGGAAATGCTCAAAGCCTTTATTGTTACCATCCCTAAGCCGGGAAAGTCGCCCACCATCCCGGCCAACTTCCGTCCTATTTCCTATTCCTATTTCCCTGTTAAATACGGACGTGAAATTATATGCTAAGATCCTTGCCCATAGGCTGCTTCCGGTACTTCCAGAACTGCTTAACCCTGACCAAACGGGGTTCACTCGGGGCAGACAGTCGTCTAATGCGACTAGGAGGGTTATTGGCTTGGTGCATCATGCTGGGGCCTGTCGGACGCCTTCTCTGCTCCTCTCATTGGATGTGGAGAAGGCGTTCGACAGGATACACTGGGGTTATATGACCGGGGTCCTTGAGAGGTTTGGGTTTTCGGGTTCTATCCTGTCGGCCATCTTAGCGTTGTACTCTACCCCGGGCGCTCAGGTCTACACTTCTAACATGCTCTCTTGCCCCTTCAAAATAATGAATGGCACCAGGCAGGGGTGCCCCCTCTCCCCATCCATTTTTAACATTCTCATAGAGCCTCTAGCTGAAAAACCTAGGTCCCACGCTGGTACCCCTGGCTTCATGCTGTCGGGGAGGCCACATAATATAAGCCTGTTTGCAGACAATATCATCCTCTTCTTGACCTCACCACAATCCTCCTTACCGCAGGCACACGATATCCTCACAGAATTTAGTCATGTTTCCTACTACAAAATTAACTTCACTAAATCTTTCATACTAGGCCCCAACCTCCCCCCTCGTCTTTCCTTATTCCTGGGCCACAACTAGTATAACTTATCTAGGACTCCAAATCACAGCTGACCTGTCGAACTTAGCTGACGCTAACTATGTTCCCTTGATATATAAAATATCCAAAGAGGCTACCCGGTTGGCCAGGACTGAGTTGACTTGGTCGGGCCGTGTGGCCTCATTCAAAATGCTACCCAAATTTTATAAGTTTTTCGCACATTGCCTATCCCCTTGAAGTCTAGTCATCTTAAATCCTTAAATCTTATTCTAAAACAATACGTGTGGGGGTCCAGGCGTCCTAGATGCGCTAGGTCTCTCCTTGTCAAGCATAGATTGGTGGGGGGCATGGGTTTAGTTGATATCAGGGACTACCATCGGGCAGCCATACTCTCTCAACTTAGACACTGGATATCTCCAACTCCTGATATCTTATGGTGCGGTATAGAACGGGCCCTTGGCCCATTCCCAGATCTACGTAGCCTCTTGGTTCTTGACATCTGGCAGCCTCTCCCCCTCCGTTGCCTCCCACTGACAATCCAAGCTTCTCTCATAGCGTGGAGGGAGCTCTGTGGTATGGCGCTGGCCAGCTCCAACTCTTCCCCTATACCAATTCCCACTGAAATTTTGTCCTGTGCTATCCCAAATACCTCTTACTCCGATTGGGTTGCCAAAGGCATCCTATGGGTTGATGATCTGTATTGCTACAACAAGCTCAAATCATTCGATACCCTGGCAGCTGAATATGGTCTGTCACTCGTGGACACCTCTAATCATGCCCAAGCCTCTCACTTCCTTAGAACGTTGAAGTCCCGGCAGATACTGATACGAGACACTGTTTGGCAATACTACACTAAACCGGTTTTACCATCTAAAGGTATCTCCCTCTTCTATAACATCTTCCAGGATAAATTGAACTTCACTGTGTCCCCCCCCCCTCCGTAAATGGGAGGTAGACCTGGGGAAAACGTTCACGCCACACCAGTGACAATATTCGTTTAAGATTGTCTATAGGGCCTCCCGATGTGTCAATCATTGGGAGCTCTCCCAAAAGATAGCACAGAGGTGGTACCTTACCCCGTATCGTGTAGCTAAATTCTTCCCTACGTCCTCTCCGCTTTGTTGGAGAGAGTGTGGGGCTGTAGGCAAAATTTTCCACACCTTCTGCCTCTGTAAAAGTCTTACAAGCTTCTGGAGGAGTGTGTTCAGGTGCATCTCTCGTATAACGGGTATCCTGATGCCCCCTAACCCCGAACTAGCGCTCCTAAACCTGGGCATGGAGGGGTTTCCCCTGAGTTTTCGAGTAGTGGTCACCCATATTCTACTGGCGGCTAGGTTGTTACTAGCTAGGAATTGGAAGTCCAATAAAGTTCCTAGTGTTGCAGAAGTCCTCGAGATCACACGTTCCAACTACACCTTTGAAGCTTTGTTGGCAATTAGGGAAAATAGGAGAGCTAAGTTTGATATACAATGGAAGCCCTGGACGGACTGGTTTACACTGCAATAGTTACCACCTGTCCTCAGTTATACTTGTACCATTTTGATGTGTCTTATGCAACCTACTTTCGTGTGATTGTGCCTCCAATGCTCTTGCAGATATCCATCTCCCCTCTATCTCCATCCACATCCCCATCTCTTTTTTCTCCCTCTTCCTTGCCTGTTTCTCCCCATTTTGTTTTAATTTTGATGTCCTAGGATGACACTATGCCATTCAATAGTGGCGGGACCTATGCCCCCGGGCTCCCCCGCCTTGGCATATGCATTGGCTGCTTACTGATGTTTTTGACACTTGTTTCTGTCTGTATAACGGTCCATATTGTGCAACATCCTCTCGTTTAATGCTTTGCGTTTTGCATTATCTTTTTTTGTATACTGTTTTAAGTTGTGCAAAGTTCTTTTATATAACGTTTGTTTTTTGCTGCACAGTGTCTATTTGTATACCGTTTCATGATGTGCAACGCCCTTCGGTATAATGATCTATGTTGTGCAATATCCTCGTATTGTATCCTGGGACATCTTGTGTTCTTCCTTGATTGTACTTTGAAAACCTCTTAATAAAAATTATTGTATAAAAAAAAAAAACCTTTTGGGATGAATTAGAGCTGAGACTGTAAGCCAGACCTTCTCTTCCAGATCAGTACCTGATCTCACACATGCACTTCTGGAAGAATGGTCAAACATTCCCATAGACACACTCCTAAACCTTTGGGACAGCCTTCCCAGAAGAGTTGAAGCTGTAATAGCTGCAAAGGGTTGGCCAACTCAACATTCAACCCTACAGACTAAGACTGAGATGCCATTAAAGTTCATGTGCGTGTAAAGGCAGGCGTCCCAATACTTTTGGTAATATAGTGTATGTAAACCCAACACTGCGAATGATTTTCAAAAGTAAAAGCACAGCTTTAATGCCTGGATGTTTTTACCATCTCTTCTAGACACCTTTCCACCTGACAGCAGCGGTGTTATGGCAGAAAAACATGCTTGACGCTTGTAAACATGTGTAATGAATTTAGGCGCATCATGCGCTCGGGCATTAATGCATATCATTGGCCGGAATAATTATTGACTCTAACAATTAAAATTAATTAATGCTCAGGCACCTAACGCCACTAGCGCTAACACGCATGAAGAGCCATGTCAAAAATGTCCAGTGTGCATGAGGCCTAAAGCTGCACTGTTACCTGTGCAGAAGATAATTGTTTACTTGTAGAAACAGATGGCAAAGGGTGGTGGCTGCCTCAGTGTCTTGAAAAAGTATTCATACCTGTTGAAATGTTTCACGTTTTGTCATGTTACAACCAAAAACGTAAATGTATTTTATTGGGATTTTATGTGGTAGACCAATACAAAGTGGCACATAATTGTGAAGTGAAAGGAAAATGATAAATGGTTTTCAATTTGTTTTTACAAATCAATAAGGGCTCATTTACACTTGCTTCGGCTTCAACACACATTAACAGTTAGTTTACACTTGCTTCTAAAACAAGGCTTTGGACATGCTTTGTTAACCACTTCAGCACCGAACCATATTGCTGGTCAATGACCGGGCCACTTTTTGCGATTTGGCACTGCGTCGCTTTAACTTACAATTGCACGGTCGTGCGACGTGGTTCCCAAACAAAATTGGTGTCCTTTTTTTCCCACAAATAGAGCTTTATTTTGGTGGTATTTGATCATCTCCGCGGTTTTCATTTTTTGCACTGTAAACAAAAATAGAGCGACAATTTTGAAAAAAAATGAATATTTTTTTACTTTTTGCTGTAATAAATACCCCATAAAATATAGAATTTTTTTTCCCTCAGTTTAGGCTGATACGCATTCTTCTACATATTTTTCATAAAAAAAATTGCAATAGGCGTTTATTGATTGGTTTGCGCAAAAGTTATAGCATCTACAAAATAGGGCATAGTTTTATGGCATTTTTATTAATATTTTTTTTACTAGTAATGGCGGCGATCAGTAATTTTTATCGGTACTGCGACCTTATGGCGGACACTTCGGACACTTTTGACACATTTTTGGGACCATTGGCATTTTTATAGCGATCAGTGCTATAAAAATGCATTAATTACTATAAAAATGCCACTGGCAGGGAAGGGGTGAACACTAGGTGGGCGAGGAAGGGGTTAATTATGTTCCCTGTGTGTGTTCTAACTGAAGAGGGGGGTAGACATAGGGAAATGACTGATCACTGTTCATACATTTTAACGAGCGATCACGGGTGCTGGGCAGTGATCGCTCCCGCCGGGCGCACGCGTCAGGACCAGGGGCGGGGGTTGGCGCGCACACGCCCCTATTGGCTGATTCGCAAGATTACATAGATCTACGTGATCTCGAGCAGGGGAGCCGACCTGCCGCCGTATAACTGCGGCAGCTGGTCGGCAAGTAGTTAAAGCTCTCTGAATGCCAGTCAAAGCTCCTGTCACTAAATAAAATGGTTAGCTTACAGTCCTGTTTACACCTTGCTTTTGCTTTGCTTCGGTTTTGCTTCAAAAATTATACCTCATGTAGCTTTCTTCAAAGCCTCTTTAGAAGTCTATGGCAAAGCTTGCTTGAAGCACCACCAAAGGCTCATCAAAGCACCACAGAAGCCTCATCAAGTCCTCATCGAAGCACCAAGCAAACACAAGGTGTAACCAGGACATAAGCTAACCATTTTATTTAGTGACAGGGGCTGTGACTAGCGATCAGAGAGCCTTAACAAAGCCTGTCTGAAGCCTTGTTTTGAAGCAAATGTAAACTAGCCCTAATGCCCCATTCACACCTGAGCATAGCGTTTTCAGGCAGAAAGTCATGTACACTGCTGGTAAACAGATGTTTAGGAGCAGTTGGGCATTTTTTTTCAAATGCCCCTGAACTCTCCTCCATGTTATCTTACCAGTACATGTACACAGGGTTGGTTATAGTCGTTTCTAGGCAGTTGAGTTTAGAGGCTTTTTCTGGAACCTAAAAAATGCGTTCAGAAGCTGTGCCAAACGTGGCTAAACGCAGTAACGTTTACAGATGTTTTTCATTTTAACAAAAAACGTTTTTTTTTCAAACACTTCTAGACGCAAATGCGGCTAAACGCGGCATTTAAACCTGGCTAAACGGCCGTTTTTAAACACCTGTTTCTAGCTGTCAAGTTAAATCGTTCAGGAGAGGTTGAACAACGTCCCGTGTACATGAAGCCTAACTCTGGATGAAGGGGCAACAGAGACCGATTTTGTATGTAGCGCCCATGTACTTCCAAGAACCGTTGCTAGTAAATTTAAGGGATAATCAGAGTGTAAGTTGATTCTGATTCTAATTAAGATTCGTTCAGTTTGGGTCTCTGTTTCAGCTTGGCTGTGCTGTGAGCTCATTCTGTCACAACTGGGGTGTTGTTCCACCCCAGGATGGTAGGTGGCAGCAGTATAGTTAAAGCTTGGGTGCTTTTCCCAGCAGCCAATCAGGAGGCTTGGGCCTCGCTGGGCATGCTGAGAGAGGGTACTTATGAGGCAGACTCCATTTTAGAGGGGTTTCTTTCTTCTTCTTCTTCTGCTCGCACCTTTAGGGTGACCACATCACCGCGCCCCTAGCATTATGGCCTTCCTTGCCGGGGGCGTGTGTGCTATGCGGTGTTCCTGGTTTCTGGGCCATGTGGGCCCGGAACATCCAAACAGGATGGGAACCCATTGATCAACTTGGTTCTCACTTTTGAAGATCCCAAGCAAGTGTGGCTGTTCGGTGGGGAGTCCAGTTGAGGAGCGCCAATGAGAGGCTGGCGGTCCAACAGTATTGAGACGAACCATCGGGGATTAAGGTACTGGACACTGAGGGATTGACTCCTCTGGTACCTGGGCGACGTTAAAAAGAAGGTTCAGGCAAAACTTTACTTAGGAGGGGCTCCTCCGTATCTGCAATCAGAGAAGGCCTGTGGCAGAGGCGTTTTCCTGAATTTCACCCTGGAAGAGTCTGTGAGAGAGTGATTTCCGAGTGATACTCTGACTGCCAGGTCGGTGTGAGAGGCCTGTCCAGGTACGCTATACCCACTCAGGCTGGAGTGGCGAAAGAAATCTAATTGTTGTCGGAAGCAGGACTGTTTCCATATTCAAGGCCTGAATCTGCTGTTCTCCTTCCAACCTACGTCTATCCATTTCCATCACCTGTTAACTGTTTTTACCCGGCTGGGTAATAAAGAGCACATATAAAGAGACATTCTCCTTGCGGACATTCCTTTACTGCTGCTGCATGCATCGGTCACCCAAGACATTTCACCAGAGCCATGAGGTAACATGCCATCCCACCATTTCTCAGCAGCCCCTTTGGGGGTACCGCTACATGTACAGCAGCATTAATTGAGAGAGCCTAAAAAAGAAAACAAATGCAGCCTTCACATCTAAGAATTGGTAAGCTGCGATACATCTTTGCTTTTGGGCCTAAAACCATTTTGAATTCTATTTAAAATTTTCAGAAAAAATAGGTGGTCATTTTTTTTGCATGTTTTGCTGGAAAGGCAATTATAGTGCCAGCAGAAACTTACACTCACATGTGAGTGAGTTCAATCAATTCCTCATCCACATCCCTTTAGACAATATTCTACAACCTAAAGTCTAACTTCAGGCAAAAAAATATTTTGTGGCTTGGTATGGGTTTGGAGAGGTTTATAACTCATCTCCTAAAAGCGGTTATATTTATTACCCATAAAAAAGACACGCGGAGAAATCACTCAGCTGGAGACATGGATGATAAAAAGTTGAGAAGGCTGGTCCCATTTCCACTGTAAAAATAGCAGGAATGAGCTATAATTTTCTTTAGGATTTTACAATTTATTAGACGAGAAGCCCCTTTTCCCGCCAATTAATACAGAACTAAACTTCAAGGCACACTGCAAAGATCAGGTTTTTTTTTTTTTACTGAGCTAAATTACAGCACATTCATTGTAATGTGCCTACGCACACAGGCGCGTTCTTCAGTAAAAAATAAAATAGAAAAATATGCATTTTTGGTCAGTAATTTAGACCTCATGCGCATGGCTGCGCACAAATGCTTGTGCGCAAAATTCCATTTACATATTGTGCAGAACAAAAATGTGAGAATACGTTTTTTTGCGCATGCAAATCTGTGCAAACGCATATGCGCAAAAATGCACGCAAATGCATACAAGAAAAAAGTCCTGAAAAAGTAGATGCTCAAACAGCAGGAGTATTGTGTGCAAGAGGCCGAATGCATTTTAATATTCAAAGAAAACTCACCCATCCAACCATGTTTTCATGTTTATTTTGCTGAGAAATCACTTTAAAATCCCACCCCAGCATTTATGGCCATGGCCACCTTGAATAAGGGCAAAGTATTTGCTTTCCGCCCACCCAACATCATATGCCGTTGTCGGTTTGAGCGGGGATATCTGAATGATGTCTGCAGTTACAGGCATCATTGCGATATCTTCCTTTTCCCTGCACCATAAGAATGATAAAAGTGGACCCTGCCATCGGCGAACCGGAGAAGGAACTGCCAGGGGATGTTGACCATAGAGATTTCCGGAGGACCAGATGTTCCCTGGAATTTCTATGATCGTTTGGAGGCTGAGCGCGATGTTATGACGTCACGCCCCTTCCTCTGCATTTGAAAAAAAAAATGCGCCGCTTCGGCTGGGGAGCCAGGATCCTTTTTGTTTATTTATTTCAGGCCTCTTAGCCTGGAGGTGAGAATTTGGGACTTATTCACCCCAGATCTCACTTTAAAGAGGACCAGTAATGCGCTATTCCTATTACAAGGGAATTTTTAATTACCAAAGTTTGGTGCCATCCCACGAGCGTGCATGACATCTTGGGCATCTATTTACTCGGCGTAACATCATCTTTCACATTATGCAAAAAAAATTACTTTACTGATTTTTTTTTCTTTAATGCATTAAACTATTTTCAATGACTGCCATTTTATTCTCTATGGTCTCTGCTTTTGTAGCAAAAAAAATTATGATTTTTACATGTTGGAGAGAAATGTCAGAATTGGCCTGGTAGGCAAGTAGTTAAATGGCATTTTCTTCCTAGAATCCATGAAGGATGTGGGTGTGGACATGAGGGTGTGGTTAGCTTTCACCTCCGGATGAAAGAAAAAAGTGCCCATGAACACTCCTGGGATGTTTGACATCAAAAAAGGTTATAACTGATCAAAATGTTTGTGTTCGATTAATCGTTTATTTTTATTTTTATCGAATAATCGACTAATTTCGATTAATTATAATGCACATACAGATCCAACTACTTTTAGCTGATCTCCTTGCAGGCTGATTCCCAGTGCAGCTACCAACCACTGGAAAAATAAATAGCAGGATACAAAAAACACACAAAGGCAGCGCTTGATGGGAAGAGCATTAAAACTTTTATAGTCTTCAAGTAGGTAACAAAATAAATATTGCACTGGAGATAAAATCGATGTAGCTACATAAACTGTAAAAATGGTGCAAGTAATACCAAACTGTACCAAAAGCAGTCATAAAAACATGTAGCTAAGTATGATACCGGTATACAAATGTGAACAACGATACCACTGCTGAATGCAGATGAGGAGGGGTTAACATCAGTCCGTTGGCATGTAGTTGTCCCGTGAAGGGAACTATCACAACTCCCAGTGGATGGCTGTAGAATCCCAGGTTGATAGAGGGAAGTGATAGAGGGAAGTGCGGCAGATAGTAAGGTCCCGCCGGCATGCAGATATGAAGGCACAGCAAAGGAGCCCTTCAAATGGACACGGCAAGCCCCGCCGGTGTCCGTGACGTTACCGGATCTCCGACGGAACTCCCTGAAGGCCCAGAAACCGGCGGAGAGGTGAGTACCAATCAAAAGTATTTTAATCGATCAAAAAAATTAAACATTAATCGATTAATTAAAAGTTAATTTGCACAGCCCTAGTTAAAACAAATAAATATAACATGCCTTCCTATCCTATACTGTCCTGTTGATAGAGACAGTTTAGTTCTGCCTTATGCCATATTCATAATGCACAGTAATAATTTACCCCCTCCAAGCTCTATACTACACCTTTAAAGTTACCTATAGTTTTTATTTTCCAGTAACTGTCTTTATGCTTTTCTAATGATCTATATATTTTGTTTTGCAGATCACCAATTTGTATGAAAAATCTCCTTCGCTTCACTACTATTTTATTCATGCCAACTATAATTCAATGTAAGCCAACGTTTCATTTTGTTGTATGTTGACAGCTGTTAAAAAAATAATTACATACATCTTTTATTTGGAGGCATATGGAGAGAAACATGATGTCATAAATGCTAATAATAACAGATGTTCAGGCTCTTTCATGTTTTCAAACTATGCGAAGGTATTCTGTATAAATGATGAATAATAATAATATACAATCTTATCAGAACTGTAGGCACAGTTGCATGCATGAAAGCTCAGGATCAATCCAGGAAAGGGAATATTTCCTAAATGTGGAGATTATGTACAATTTAGCATGTCTTTATATTTGTATCATCAATCTGTCTGTGCCAGGAACAACATCCAAAGCTTTTCATACTTCTGCAGTGTGGCCCTGAGAGCTCAGGTGCTTGCATTCTGCAACAACAAATGAAAATACGCTTGTCGTAAAAGGTATTCCTGGTCCCCTTCTGAAAATGTTAGTTGCCTGGCTGTGCAAGGCTTTAGTACTTCTAAAACATTGGCTTGACGGCCATGGAAGTAACATTCCTTACAGAACAATGGCAGGCTACACAATTTTCTCATGACAGAAAATATTATGTGCCCATAGACTTTAAGGATCCTGCAGTACCCCTTTACATTACACTGCACTTGTCACTTCTGGACCCCTTTACATTACACAGCACCCTGCACCTCTGGCCCCTTTACATTGCACAGCATCCTACACCACTGTACCCCTTTACATTACACAGCACCCTATACCACTGGACCCCTTTACATTACACATCACCCTACACCTCTGGACCCCTTTAAATTACACTACACCTTACACCACTGAACCCCTTTACATTACACAGTACCCTGCACCTCTGAATCCCTTTACATAGCACCCTGCGCCACTGGACCCCTTTATATTACACAGCACCTTGCACCTCTGGACCCCCTTACATTACACAGCACCTTGCACCTCTGGACCCCTTTACATTACACAGCACCTTGCACCTCTGGATCCCTTTACATTACACAGCACCCTGCACCTCTGGACCCCTTTACATTACACAGCCCCCCAGAGACACTGCCCCCCACAGTACTGACCCCCCCAGTACATACCCCCCCTCTCCCCCCACAGTGCAGACCCCAGAGGAATCTATTGGATGTATTTTGTCCTATGGGCTGAGTGAGAAACATCTGCACACTTTGGGCTAGATTCAGGTAGGACTTAAGCCGGTCTATCTCGAGATGTGCCGCCTAAGTCTAAATTAGCGCCGGCATATCTATGCGCCGTACCCACAGAACTAGATACGCGCCAAAATAGGCTATTCCCGACCGGCCTAACTTGCCTACGCCTGCACATCCTAGGCGCACATTCAGTCCGTCCGCACCATTGATTTCCTATGCAAATATGCAAATGAGGGAGAAACGCCGATTCCCGAACATAGGCCCGTTTGGCACAGGCTAGGTGCGGTGCGCCTAAGCTGTATGGCCGGCCTAAAGTTATCCCTCATAAAGCAGGGATAACTTTGCACCAGACTTGCTCAAGTCAGCTGGAGAGTAGCTTCAACAGTACCGTTACAGACGAGCTGAGCGACCACACTTGCAGGACAACACATGGCAGCCGTGGTCCTAGCACTACTAATGGGTCCCCCGCCACGTAGGAGGAGAAGGGCACGGGAGAGGATATACCGCACGCGCATAAACGTCTTTGGCATGGGTGATTCGGAGGTGTTTCGCATTTTCAGATTCAGCCCTGAAGCCATCCAGGAAATAGCCACAACCCTGCATGATGACATCACCAGCAAGACACACCGCTCACAAGCAGTGCAGCCACTGGTCAAGGTACTGGCAACACTCCATTTCCTTGCCAGTGGCTCGTTCCAGCGTACAAGTGGAGTCATGGCTGGGATGTCACAATCCAGTATGAGCAGATGTGTGCACTAGGTTTTCCCCGCAATCCTCAGACGCATGTCCCACCACATCATCAAACTCACCAATGAGCATCTGCGGCAGAAGGCAATGCAGGATTTCTACGAAATTGCAGGATTCCCACCCACCGTGGGGGCCATTGATTGCACACATGTGGCACTACGGCCCCCCATGACACAGAGCACATATTTCTCAATCGTAAGCATTGGCATTCCATCAATGTACAGGTGATAGCCGATGCCCAATGTCTCATATGGCACGTCTGTGCCAAACACCCCGGGTCCAACCACGACAGCTACATATACCGTCAAAGCAACATCCCAAAGAAATTCGAACAGAACGTGTATGGGGACAGCTGGCTGGTTGGTGAGTGACATGGGTGTCAGGCATGACTGTCCGACCCCATGATGCAGACATCACGAGGGGCACATGCATGGCTAACATCCTCCTGTCTTTTCCCTTCCAGGTGACGCAGCATATGCACTTGGGCCCCATCTCATAATTCCATTTCGGGATCCCCAAACCAGAGGAGAGAGAAGATACAATGAAGCACATATAAGTACCGGTACACTGGTGGAGCGCACATTTGGCCTTTCTGAAGTCCCGTTTCCGATGCCTGGATAAGTCCGGGGGTACCCTGTTGTATTCCCCAAACTTTGTGTGTCAGATCATCGGTGCATGTTGCATTCTGCACAACTATGCCATGAGAAAGGGCCTGCAGATTGACATATGTGATGACCTGACCCCCCAACCACACAGTCCCCCCCTGAACGAGGCTCACCCATCTGCTGAGGGAAGAGCAGTCAGGAGGGTCCTCGTGGTAGGCTTCTTTGCCCGTTAAACACACACATTCATCATGGCACACGGACAATGCACGCATGCACACCACTGTGGTCCCTAGATCACACACACCACATCCACATTACATTGGATTAGCCCAAGCCCAACAGGCAGGACTTGGGAGCAGCAACGCCGGCGTCAAGGCCCCAATGATGTCGCTGTCCATTCATACGTCATTCACACGGTTGTGATGAGAACTTTTCCCCAACGACTGAGGGTGACACCCCTTACTGGCAGGAGTGCCACCCTCACATTCACACACCATTCACACACCATTCACACTGTAGCCTACACTCCTCACCGTGTGCAGATACTACCAAAATAAAAAAACTCATAACCTGAGTAGATAATAAATAAAATAACTCATAACCTTAGTAGATAATAAATAAAATAACTCATAACCTGAGTAGATAATAACCAAAAAAAAAAAAAATACACACTCAAGAAAAAAAATGTCACTCATCTGCCCTGACGTGGGCTTCTCCGAGTGCCACGGCCCTGGCTACTTAACTGCCTGGGGGGAGTCACAGGTGGGGGGGGGGGTTGAGAATCAGGAGGGGGGGTTGGGCATCCCCTGGAGGCTCCCTGGCTGGCTGCCTGCCCTCCAAAGCCAGAGCAATGTGGGTGAGGATGGCATTGGTCTGGGCAAGCATCAGCATGGTCTGCCTCCCCTCCTCCACGACGGCCTCTGCCAGGCTCTTAACCTTGAAGGCTGTCCAGCAGCTGCGAGGACAGTGCCAGGCTGTCAGCCCGACGCCTCATATGGACAGACACGTTCCCCACATGGCGGGTCTGCCGGGCCTAATCCCTGGCAAGGGTTTCCTGGAGGGCCTCAGGAACACCCCTGGTTTTATGGGTTGCCTTCTGGGGACCAGGAGAGGCTGGGGGCTGTGGGTACGGGGAGGCCCTTGAGGGGCTTTCCCTGATGGGGGAGACCCTTGAGGGAGTTCCCCTGATGGGGGAGGAGGGTGGTGAGGGTCCCCTGATGGGGGAGGAGGGTGAGGGAGTTCCCCTGATGGGGAGGAGGATTGGGAGGGTACAGGGATGGTGGGATCCTCCACTCAGTAGACCGCTCCCTCTAGGTCCCCGTGCTCCTCCACTACTTCCTCCAGAGGCGAGGTGTGAGCACTCCTCTCTGGCGATGGCGAGGTCGCCTAGCAGCAGCCGACAACGGCCCAGCTCCCTCCTGCACATCTGTGGATGACACAAAAGATGCACATGTTGGTGGACCCACACACTTGTCACATGTTCCCTTCCCCTCCCCCCACATGCTACACACCACATAGTAGGTAAAACACACTTACCTGTCCTCAAGGACTGGTCGCCCGTGTCGTACCCCTCCATGCCCTCCACCTGCTCACGCTGCAGGCATTGGGCGATGGCCTCCTCCTCCGGGGTCAACTCCACAGGACATGCTGGCCCTCCTCCCGTGCCCCTGACATGCCGACTAATTTGGGCCAGCTTCTCCTTCACCCTCCGCCGCATGTCATTAATTTTTTTTGTATATCCTGTGGGCGCCTCTCCGCAATGCCCACAGCACTGACCCACACACTCAGCTCCCTCAGGATCTCTTGCTTTCGGGTCTTGCTGGTCTGCAGACTAAGGGCACCATGGAGGTATTTGTCGTAACGAACTATGCCATCCACAAGGATCTCCTTCTCCCGAATGGTGAAATGTTTCTTTCTTCTGTCTTTTGGGACAGCAGCCATCGCAAAACAAAAGTACCTTCCCTGGGGGGGGGGGGCAGGATGTACTTTTGCGCAGGACGGGCGCATGTCTGGGCCTGCGGTTAAGCCGGTTGGGCGTAGTTTCTCTGGAAGCTGGGCCGGCGTTAGTTGTGAGCATGCGCACAAGGGAACGAACGTACTGTGCATGCTCCGTTCATTAAAAGCGCCCGGAAATCAGTAATCCACGTCCTGGACATCATTTGCATACGGTCACACCCACTTACAGTTAAGCCAACAAAAATAAGATACACTGGCACAAAGTTAGGCGCAAGTGCTGCATGAATACTGTACTTGCCTCTCTGAGTTATGTCGGCGTAGCGCTAATGGGATGCGCTACGCCGGCATAAGTATGCGCCAATCTACCTGAATCTAGCCCTTTATAGCTAACCTTAGTTTACCACCAACAATTACATCTGGAATATAGTTGGAGAAGCATATTTTCTAAACCACGGACAAAGCCACTGAGATTAGCATACCATCCCTAAACTGGAGAAGTATTAGAGTATGTTATGGGATTTTTAAGGTGCGTATACTAGGAAATAGATCCAAGAAAAGTATTAAAAGAAAGACATTTTATTTTAACATGGTTACGCACCTTTTTAAAAATCCCATAGCATACTTTAATACTTCATAGTTGGAGAAGGGCAATAAGGAGGTGGAACTCTCTTCCACAATTGCTGGTGTCAGCGGGGAGTATTGATACTTTTTAAAAGATACTTGGACGTGCATCTTAATAAACACAACATACAGGGATATGGGAAATCATTATAGACACTGACACACGTACACCTACACAGGTTGAACTGGATGGCCTATTGTCTTTATTCAACCTTATCTAATATGTAACTATGTAAGGTAAATGAACTATGTGAAATCCTTTTCCAAAAACTTCCACATGTCTTTTTACTCTAGCTCTAGTGTCTTAGGCCATGCTTTTAACCTGCCTACAAAAATATCTTCCTTCAATCATAGGCAAATTTACTATTTAGAGGGACAGTCCTCCAAACCTAATCCGTTTGTCCCCTCTTTACCCTTCAGTTGTCTCTCTCTCTCTTTTTCATCTCATGAATAAACCTTCTTTAAAATGCACTGAATACCAACAGTGTTCTGCTACACTAAACAATTTCCCCAACCTCTAAATTATTGCATTTGGTAGTTTTATAAAGTCAGTGTAAAGTGTAAAAGTAGTATGGGGTGGAGGGGGAAGCACTGGTAGGTCGAAAGCTCGGTTTACACTATTGCAATGCAGGAACAAACGTGTCTGCAAAACATTCAGTCTATTAAGCACCCCAAGTCACTTTGCCGATTAAAGTGCATTGTGGTGCACTGCCAAAAATAGTACAGGTCAGTTTTCTGGGACATTAAGGTGTCTTAATGCGTGTAAAAAAAAAAAAGTACATTAACTTGTGTGCATTAAAGCAACACATCCCAGTGGCAAAGCGTAAACCTAGTTCAACTGAACTTTTGTTGCCATATTTCATTATTTGCTAATTCTAACGTTAGCCTAAGATGGATCAAAATTCATCTAGTTCAGCAGGGACCAGCTGAATTTCAATCTATTTATGTCCATTCCAGCTCAACAAAAGTTGATGGATGTCTGTTGAATGCTGGCAAATTTTAGTTTGATCAATGGCTGCAGCCAATCAGCTGCAGTGCTGATCAGTGTATTCTGACTGACTGATTTGATTTGGGCAGCCTTATAGTCCATGTAAGGAGGGGCATGGCATGGGTGTGTCCTTAGCCTGCATACTTTATGCTAAAAGGTATCCCTCTCCTTATTTCCAAAAGTTCCGACTCTGTGTATGCCCCATCGGAGAAATTCCATCGGAAATTCCGATGAATTCCATCGGAGATTACATAGAGAACATGTTCTCTTTTCCTCTGATGGAATTCTGATGTGAATTTGGTCGGACAAAGGTCCGATCGTGTGTACAGACATAAGTCTTCCTTTTTTTTATATGGCTTTGCAATTTTGAAGAACGTTTACTTGTTTTTGCTGTTTGTGAAAGCTTGTGCCAGGGCTCTGGTTGTTGAAATGACTAATGTGCGTTTTCTCTGTCTCATTTGAAAATTTTCAATAATAAAATCTAGTAGAAATACAAGCTATTTATTTATTTTACAGCATTGAGAACAAATCCGCAGTTTTAAAACTGGAGTTTTCCAGTCCATCAAAAACATCAGAATACTTCATCAGTACAGAATTGGTGGAGGGTATACTAATGCAAGATATCCATGATTTAGACCATTCTGCATGTCAGCATTCGAATACATTGTTGGATGCATTTCAAGTCACTTTGCTGAGTAAGTATATTGTGTAAGGCAGGGATGTCCAAACTTTTTTCAAAGAGGGCCAGATTTGATGAAGTGAACATGTGTGAGGGCCGACTATTTTGCCTGACATTCTTTGAACCATGAAAATTTGGTCTAAGTGTGTTCGTTCGAGCAACTAATACACTGCCCAACAAGAATTCTCTTGCCTTTGTGGCTGTGTGTGGTGAAGAGGTGAGCTTGGGTGTGTTATTTAGATATACTGTATACATTTCTTTTGTTGCCCCAACGAATCCCAGAGCGCTGCTCAGGACTAAGGATGAGCTTGGGCATGTTATTTGGATATACTCTATTTATCGGCATATAACACGCACAAGCTCAACATTGCCACCAATGCAGCCTCACATGTGCCACCAATGCAGCCTCACATGTGCCATGAATGTAGCCTTACCATTGCAATCAATGCAGCCTCACATGTGCCTAAATGCAGCCTCACATGAGCCATAAATGCAGCCTCACATGTGCCCTAAATGCAGCCTTACCATTGCCATCAGTGCAGCCTGATCGATGCCCATCTGCAGCCTCGGAGGGCAGAGGGAGGGGGCGAGATGAGTGCCAACAGATTACAAACAGGAGAATCTCTTCTTTATTCTGTGGCCTCTTTAATACAAAGTTAAGCCTCCTATTATAGACAGAACAGTCGTCCATTGGCATCTCAGGAGACGGGACTTCCAATACAGATGCTGCCAAGTAAACAGGAGATTCTCTTCATGTAATCTGATTTTGCTCGTCCTGCCCCCTCCCTGTCCCTCCAAGGCAGCGCCGATAAATACGGTATATATCTTTTGTGGTCCTGGGGGCCACAAACAATATATATAGGCAAATCGCCAGGGGGGCCATATTAAATCAACAGGGGGGCCGCATTTGGCCCGCGGGCTGGACTTTGGACATGCCTGATGTAAGGGGTAGCTTCATAAAAAACATGGTTGTTGGTATGCAGAACCCTAAATAATCACTATGGGGGTCACATTTTTTTTAAGTATGTATCTGTCTGTCAGATGCATTCTTTTAGCTATGCTGGTATACATTTTTGTTTCTGGAAGAAGGGTTAGATCTTGCTTCAGGCACAAGATACACAAAACCAATCCATATCATAAGTATGACATAACCCAGGGATCCTCAAACTACGGCCCTCCAGCTGTTACAGAACTACAAATCCCATGAGGCATTGCAAAACTCTGACATTCACAGACATGACTAGGCATGATGGGAATTGTAGTTCCTGAACACCTGGAGGGCCATAGTTTGAAGACCCCTGACATAACCAGTGCTGGTGCCACATCCATTGAGTTTGGTTTTCTTATCACGACTATTATTAAATGTGAGGGGGAAAGTTATAATACACTGTACAAAACACAGAATATATAGCTTTTTTAAATGCTATAAATTCTGTACATTAGTTCATACACATTATATATTCTATCTTAAGCATCAGGTTTATGACCAATGTTATAAGTAATGGCGTTAAAATAAACGCTGTTACCTAACGCAGCCCCTTTTGAGGGGAACGAGTAATCTACCTGATTACTTACCGCAATTACATCTATCGCTCCGATCTAGGTGGATGCGATGACAGTAGCGTCCCCATGAGGGTGTGCGGCGGCAGCGGCTGGCGAGGGGGGGGTGGTGCGGGTTGATTTTCCGGCAGCAGCGATGTGACACAGGGGAGAAGCGGGCTGTGGATGTATCTTACTCTCCCCCACCGCTCGCCCCCTCCCCTTTTCTTCTCTCAGCCAGAGAGCGAAGAACAGAGAGGAGCTCTGTTTGCAGCAACACTGCATACCTTCCTGTCCACTATCCCCATTGGCCACAATCAGAAGTCACTGGGGAAGCATCATGGGAAACATAGACCCGGAAGATAGGCGCCGGTGCTCCCGAGTTCTTCATCGTGGGATTGCCTCCCCCTTAATGTGCCGATCGATCAGCAAGTCAGCACGCTCCCCCTTCTCTCTGCCAGACCCCCCCTCTGCCAGACCCCCCCTCTTCCAGACCCCCCCCCTCTCTGCCAGACCCCCCCTCTCTGCCAGACCCCCCTCCTCTCTGCCAGACCACCCCCCTCCTCTCTGCCAGACCCCCCTTCCCTCTGCCAGACCCCCCCTCCTCCTCTCTGCCAGCATCTTCCACCAGTGGCAAAGCTGGAAATCCCTACTTCTTTGGGCTTAGTGATTCCGGTTTCCACCTACAGGGACACCAAGCACTGTGAGCCCTCTCAGCATTTCCACTTTAGGATGAGGTACGTGACACTAAGTCATTTGACTAGCAATACATGTTCTAAAATACTGTATATAGTGTTATTATTCTTCAATCAGTTAATATTAACATCTTTGATATTAACCACTTGCTTACTGGGCACATATACCTCCCCCCCCCCCCCACCTACAGGGACACCAAGCACTGTGAGCCCTCTCAGCATTTCCGCTTTAGGATGAGGTACGTGACACTAAGTCATTTGACTAGCAATACATGTTCTAAAATACTGTATATAGTGTTATTATTCTTCAATCAGTTAATATTAACATCTTTGATATTAACCACTTGCTTACTGGGCACATATACCCCCCTCCTGTCCAGGTGAAATTTCAGCTTCCGGCACTGCGTCGCTTTAACTGACAATTGCGCGGTCGTGCGACGTGGCTTCCAAACAAAATTGACGGCCTTTTTTCCCCACAAGTAGAGCTTTCTTTTGGTGGTATTTGATCGCCTGTGCGGTTTTTATTTTTTGCGCTATAAACAAAAAAGTGCGACAATATTTTTTACTTGTTGCTATAAAAAAATATCCCAATTTAAAAAAAAATAATAATAATTTTCTCAGTTTAGGGCAATATGTATTCTTCTACATATTTTTGGTAAAAAAAAAAAAAAATCGCAATAAGCGACTGGTTTGCGCAAAAGTTATAGCGCCTACAAAATAGGGGACAGAATTATTATTTTTTATTATTTTATATTTAATAGAAATGGCGGCGATCTGCGATTTTTATTGGGACTGCGACACATCGGACACTTTTGACACATTTTTGGCGCCATTCACATTTATACTGCGATCAGTGCTATAAATATGCACTAATTACTGTATAAATGTGACTGGCATTGAAGGGGTTAACACTAGGGGGTGAGGAAGGGGGTTAAATGTATTCCCTACATAGTGTTCTAACTGTGGGGGGAAGGGGGTGACTGGGGGAGGTGACCGATCTGTGGCCCCATGTCCAAGGGACACAGATCGGTCTCCTCTCCAGAGACAGGACGCTGTCTCTGTGTAAAACGGCAATGAGAGATGATCTCATATGTTTACATATGAGATCATCTCTCATTGGCCGCGCAGATCGCATAGCAAACGGCCACTCTGATTGGCCGATCACCGCGATCTGTGGTTGGCTGTGTCCAAGGGATGTCCAAGGCTGTGTCCAGTAATTAGTGCATTTTTATAGCACTGATCGCTGTATAAATGTGAATGGTCCCAAAATTGTGTCAAAAGTGTCCGATATGTCTGCTGCAATATCGCAGGCCTGACAAAAAAAAATTGCAGATCTCCGCCATTACTAGTAAAAAATAAAAAATAAATCATAAATCTATCCCCTATTTTGTACGCGCTATAACTTTTGCGCAAACCAATCAATTTTAACAAAAATATGTAGAAGAATACGTATTAGCTTAAACTGAGGGAAAAATTGTTTTGTTTTTTTTAAATTGGGATATTATTATAACAAAAAGTAAAAAATATTGTGTTTTTTTTTTCAAAATTTTCTGTCTTTTTCTGTTTATAGCGCAAAAAATAAAAATCGTAGAGATGATCAAATACCACCAAAAGAAAGCTCTATTTGTGGGGAAAAAATGATAAAAATTAAATTTGGGTACAGTGTTGTATGACCGCGCAATTGTCATTCAAAATGCGTCAGAGCTGAAAGCTGAAAATTGGTCTGGGTATGAAGTGGGTTTAAGTGCCCAGTAATGAAGTGGTTAAAAATAAACTCATACAGACGGTCGCCCTTCTATCAAGGGCATCAATGAGCCTTGTCCATCCATGACCCTGTCACTGGTTTGCCTATTTTGCTTCCTTGGACCCTTTTTAGTAAGTCCTGGCGACTGCAGACCAGGAACATCCCACAAATGCTGCAATTTTGGAGATGCTCTGACAATTTGGCTCTTGACATAGTCCCTTCAATTCTTACGCTTGCACATTTTTTCCTGCTTTCAACACATTCAACTTCAGGGACAACAAGTTCACACTTGCTGCCTAATATATCCCACCCACTTCAGGTGACATTGTAACAAGATATTCAACGTTATTCAGTTTGGCTGTCAGTGGTCATAATGTAAGAACAAAAAAAATATATATATATATATATATAATATATATATATATATATACAGTATATAATTATAATTTTATTATTTCTCCTACATATATGTGATAGATTATAAATAATAACAGTATTCATATAATGTCTGTTTTTATCTTTTACGATCTGTTACAGGTTTGTAAGCAGCACTCTGACTACATCAGTTCAAATGCCACCGCAGTTCAAACATTTCCGCAATGATGATGCTTCGATACTGTTATTTGCCTATTGTGGTTTCAGTAAACATATCAAACTTTTATATGTTAAAAAGTGTGCTACCTTTCATACAGCAAACGCCCGTAGCTACTGCATATGTAATTGGCCTCTGTTGGCTGCATATGAATCTCATGGTACTGCGACCCTTCCAGCTACACCCGAAAAACATACTTCTTTGGTATGCGTATACAGACGATGATAATGTGATACTGCATAGTGTTTAGTGAGTTAGCAGATTCATCTATAAAGGTGATCGGTGCAATTTAACATATAATTTTACTTCTTTTGTACTTCTTTTCTACGTCTTTTTTTATGTTTTGTAGACTAATTGCGAAAAAAATGACTAAAAAATGTCTCCGAACATCTATGCTTTATGTAAACCAGAATATGATGTAGTGACTGATTCAACGTGACAACGGAATTTTTTTTTCAATGACATAATTTAAACAGGAATGACATAACTATGTCTGTAAAATAAATTTGTTTATATTTTTATACAATCATGGACTTTATGGTGTGTTTTCTGGTCATCAGATTGTGGTATTATACATCAGTAACACACATGGGGTAGAAGGAAGTTCAGTGAAGTTACAGACTATACTTGGATCCAATGCTAAAGACTTGGGGCCAGATTCTTGTAATTTAGCGTAAATGCCAGCGGGGCGTAGCGTATCCTATTTACGCTACGCCGCCGCAACTTTGGACGCAAGTGTTGTATTCTCAAAGCACTTGCGTTCTAAGTTACGGTGGCATAGCTTAAATGGCCCGGCGTAAGCCCGGGTAATTCAAATGTGGAAGAGGTGAGCGTGTTTTATGTAAATGTGTTGTGACCCCACATTTTTGACGCTTCTTTTGAACTGCGCATTGCGCCGTACGTGGACGTATCCCAGTGCACATGTGCAAAATCACGTCGCAAATAGTCAATGCTTTCGACGTGAACGTCACTTACGCAAATCCCTATTCGCGAACGACTTCGACGACCGGGCGCAATTGCGTTCGGGAATCGGCGCCACCTATCGGCCAGCGTAAATATGCAACTTAGATACAACGGCGTAAGAGACTTACGCCGCTCGTATCTAAGCAAAATTCCGGCGTATCTTGTTTTCGGAATACAGAAAATAGATACGCCGGCGCTTCTTAAAAGTTACACGGCGTATCTCAAGATACACCAACGTAACTCTGCTGAGAATCTGGCCCATGGTGTATATAAGAACAGCAATTTTTAGGGCCTACTCAATTCCTGCCCCAATATAGTATACTATTTTACCAAAAGTATCGGGACGCCTGCCTTTACATGCACATGAACTTCAATGGCATCCCAGTCTTAGTCCATAGGGTTCAATATTGAGTTGGCCCACCCTTTGCAGCTATAACAGCTTCAACTCTTCTGGGAAGGCTGTCCACAATATTTAGGAGTGTGTCTATGGGAATGTTTGACCATTCTTCCAGAAGCTCATTCGTGAGGTCAGGCTCTAATTCATTCCAAATGTGTTCTATTGGATGTAGGCCATAACACTGCAAAGGCCAGTCAAGTTCCTCCACCCGAAACTCGCTCATCCTGCAAGCCAGGCCTTCTGTCCGTGTTGTTTTGAATTCAAGTTTGGTATCACATAGATCCCTTCACCCATCTAAGTTTTCCCCTTAATAAAACATAAAAACAAAGCCAATGGACTAATTTCTTGTGTCTGGATGTAAGTGGAGAATGTGTTTTGCCTGGCTGTGCAGGAGTAGAAGAGCCAGGCCCCTGCGAGGGAGGAGCTACATGTATAAGAGTGTTGTATCCATAAAAGGCATGTATCAACTGTATCGCTCCTAGCAATTGGGATTATCGAATGTCTCAATTTTTCTTTATATATCTTGTCTAGATTTTCAGGCCAGTCATGTGATGCACAGGTTCTCGTTCCTCTTTAGATCATCTCCTGGCAAAGAGCCACAATTTGCATCATTAAAATGGGGGTGGGTCCAGAATGCCATGCACTCACATTATGCCCCCAGTCTTCTGAGTTAAATTATGCTAGGCAACATTCACCCAATAAGACTGAGGATATCTAGTGGAAGTACAGATCCTTTTTCAGCAGTGAAATATTTTAAATAGGCTATAAGAATAGGCTATAAGAATGTTACCACTGCATGACTGAGACCCACACTGACTGACATCATTGCAACTGTAGCATGATGTCATGACTACAAAATGCATTGAACCATTTTTTCTCATTATGTCTATTGAGGAAAATGATTCAGGTCATTCATTTTTTTTTTTGTTGTGGCTAGTAGATAAAAGGCCATGTTTACCAATTGCAGCCTCTTCACCTGGATTTGGTGTTTTTCATGCACATGTACACACCTATATGGAATATTTACACCATATAGTGACACATCAAATGTATGCACTTAAAGGATCACTAAAGGAAAAAAAAAATGTTTTGCTGAAATAACTATTTACAGGGTATAGAGACATAAAAGTTAACTGATTCCTTTTAAAAATGATTAAAAACAGATAAAAATCAATCATATAATATGCCTCTAGTTTCACTTTCGTTTTTAAACTGGTTTTGTGTTTATGTGAAGTAGAGAGAGAGAGAGACAGAACAAAAACAAACAAATCCAGGGCAGTGTTTTGTTTTTAAATTGAATCCCAGGGCAGTGTTTTGTTTTTAAAATGAATCTGATTGGTTCTGAGGAGTTTTAGACACACAGCTTGGACCACAGTGAAAAGCTGCAATGAGATTTTTCATAAGGAGCCAGACAAGCAGGAAGTGTGGAGATCAGAGCAGAATTATAGTAACGTCAAAGCAAAAACGAACAATGAGAACATGAAAACAGCACTGCATTAAGGTAAAGGAAGCTATTTAGCTAAAAAAAAAAATCCTTTAGTGATCCTTTAAGCTGCTAAAGTAAAACACATTTCATCTCTTTAACCACATATAGGTCAAGTAATTACTGCATTCCAAAATCCTGAGAATTTTATTACAGAGAACTTTAATGTGCAATGGAGTCAGAAGCCATTTAAATTAAAGATATATTCACACAACATACGTGTTAAAAAACCACATGTCCCATGCATTAATTTAAATATTTGATGAAAGTCATAAGAGCAAGTTATGATGCTCTCTTTTAGAAATGAAAAGCACAGTTGTTATTTATTATTACTTATTTACAGAGCTGATCTGTACATTACTGTATTTCTAAAGTAAAAACTGCAATACTATACACACTGCTGAACTTGTATAACTATTGCATATATGTATTCATTTGTATGTCCCTTTATTGCTAGTCTAATCTATCAGAGTATGCTAGGCCTAATTATATAATGTTAGCTATTAAGACAGATGCATTTGCTTAGTAAACAATGTCACGTTTACTTCCTTTAAAAATAGGAATATCAAAAGATAACTACAATATATAACAATCATAAAATATACTTATCGCCTCTTCTTGGTAAACCCTCGCTAGCTGAACTCGGATGTTGAGAGAGGACTAAGCCTCATGGCTAGGCCCAATCCAAGAGACTCTCAAGACAGCCTCATGGCAAAAGGACTTGCAGCGAAAGAGAGACAGAGCTCTTTGAAACAATCCTTTTTACAAAACTCTCTTATCACTCATTCAAACTCCCCCCGTTGCCAGTCCCATTTGCTTTGGACCAATCAGTGCTCTCATGACAATCCTCCTTGTATTACTGACTGACCTGCCATACTTGGCCTCTGGGGGCAGTTTTGCCCAGTATTGCCCACATCATCTCCAACTGGCGTTTGATCAATGCCATTTAGGGGCTATTTGAAGGACACTGCAAGCCTCAGCTTGTCTGACCGTTGGGAATGAAAACAGATGTGTAGAAACTTTAGAATATGACATTAGGCCATGTTTCCCTCCAACAATTTCTAAATATCCCATGGCTTTAATATTGAGTTACAAAGCCAGAACAAGCATGAATCCACTGAACTTAAAACTCTAGATCAGAGTAGATGCATAGATATAGATCAGTAGATTTTGTTTGGTAACACACATTCCCAAAATGTCCCAGATTTCGCAGTACTGTCCCAGGATTTCACCACCATCCAAGTATGTTACAGTAATGGAGTGATCTCCTGCTTGACAGTCGGTATAGTCTATATCCAAATAATATGGTGCTCAGTCCCGTATAGATTAGTGATAACATCCAATGTGGAGATCCTTTCAGCATACAGTATGTAGAAGTGTATAAACGTGTGCAGCTGTCCCAAACCAATTAGATAATACAGTCCTCAGAAGTAACTCACAAGAGTGAAAAAACAATTATCCAAATAATATGGGTCTCATTTGCGAATAGATTAGCGATAACACCCAATATGAAGATCATTACACCATATATAGAAGTGACATACTGTATTTGCAACAACAACATTCTCTCAGTGTCACCAAATCACAACGTGTTAAGTAAAGATCCCCACTCACTGGATGGAGATGACCCTCTTTTTACATAACAAAAATAGTCACAAACGCTCGGTGCTTACTCAGGGACCAGAGGTATCCTCCGGCCGATCTCCAGTATACTCTACAATAAATTGTAATACCACCACGAGAAATCGACCATTTCAGGTTCAGAAAAGGCCACTTGCCCCTAGGGCCCTTCAAGTAGATTACTGAAGTTGTCTGGGTCTCAGACTATATTAGCTTTCAGAGTCAGACTCCAAGCATTTTATTCTTCCCACCAAACATTTTTCTATTTCCACTGACCACTAGACATATGCACACTGAAATATTTTGTTTTTTAGAATTTCGGTTTCATCCGAAAAATTCATTAATTTAGTTATTACCGAAATTCGTTTTTATTTATTTTGTTTCGTTAACCACTTTAGCCCCGGACCATATTGCTGTCCAAAGACCAGAGCACTTTTTGTGATTCGGCACTGCGTCGCTTTAACTGAAAATTGCGCGGTCGTGCAACATGGCTCCCAAACAAAAATGGCGTCCTTTTTTTCCCACAAATAGAGCTTTCTTTTGGTGGTATTTGATCATCTCTGCGGTTTTTATTTTTTGCGCTATAAACAAAAATAGAGCGACTATTTTGAAAAAAATTCAATATTTTTTACATTTTGCTATAATAAATATCCCCAAAAAAGATATAAAAAAAAACATTTTTTTTCCTCAGTTTAGGCTGATACATATTCTTCTACATGTTGTTTGTAAAAAAAATCGCAATTAGCGTTTATTGATTGGTTTGCGCAAAATATATAGCTTTTATAAAAAAGGGGGTAGTTTTATGGCATTTTTATTAATATTTTTTTTTTACTAGTAATGGCGGCGATCAGCGTTTTTTTTTCGGTACTGCGATATTATGGCAAACACATCGGACACTTTTGACACATTTTTGGGACCATTGGCATTTTTATAGCGATCAATGCTATAAAAATGCATTGTATTACTATAAAAATGCCATTGGCAGTGAAGGGGTTAACACTAGGGGGCAGGGAAGGGGTTAAGTGTGTTCCTGTTTGTGTTCTAACTGTATGGGGGGGTGGACTCACTAGGGGAAATCACTGATCTTCTGTTCATACATTGTATGAGCAGAAAATCATCATTTCCCCCGCTGACAGGAACGAGAGCTTTGTGTTTACACACAAAGCTCCCGTTCCCCGCTCTGTAACGAGCGATCGCGTGTGCCCGGCAGCGATCGTACCTGCCGGGCACGTGCGCGGGACTCAGGGGCGAGCGGGGGGTGCGCGTGCTGGCCGCCGGCGGCGCGCATGCGCCCCCTAGCGCCCGACGGCGGGCGGTCGGCAAGTAGTTAAAAAATGCATTTGTCCGAAAATCCAAATTAATTAAGGTTGAATCTACCGTTTAAAGCTTAAAGTGGAGTTCCACCCATTTTTTTATGTTTGTCTGTGCTGCATGCTCTAATCTCATAGTGCTCAGAATGGACAATTTTTATTTATTTTGTTGCTTGTAAATACCTTTATTTTGTAGTCCTTCATTACTTCCTCCTCCTTATTAGCCTAGGCTATTAAGTCACATGGCTATTTGCAAGTGTTTCTGTGATAGGCATCATGTTTCCCAGTAGTCCTTGCAAACCTGACTGAAACCTATTACATTGCTTGTGCAGCACTGAGCATGTGCGAGATATGCAAAGCTGAAATCCAGGAAGTCATACAGTCTGGCTTCATGATGCCCACACTTAAGATGGCCACGGTCTATTTCTAGATTCTAAATGCTGTAACAACCTAACAAAACGGACCTTGGTTTACAGACTAACTTTACTAGAATACATTAAGCTTGTGTATTACAGGGGTATTAATATTTAAAAAGTGAAATTGTGGGTGGAACTCCCCATTAAGGTGTTCGTTGAATGTTCTAAGAAGATTAGACGGAGCAGCTAAACTGTACGAAGCCGCAATCGTACATTTCTGGTCAAATGTTCCACCTACAAGCTATAGAAGAATTCTAATATTGTATGACACTAGTAATAATTATATTTATAAATTATTATTACTAGTCAAACAACATTCAACTTCTTCGACAGTTTGGCTGCTTGTCGAATCTTCTTCGAACTTTCGACAGACACCATAAGCCTTCAATGACAGATTCAACATTTGTATGTTTTTCATAGACATGTGCAGACTGGAATATTTTGTTTTGTTTTTCCGTTTTCATCCGGAAAATACATTTATTTAGTTACTCCCGAAAATCATTTTGATTTATTTCGTTTTTCGTTGGGGAATAGCTTTCGTCCGAAAATCCAGATATTATACTTGATTTCTGTCGAATGGTGTTGAATGGTCAAAGAATATTCGACGGAACATCGAAACTTTACGGCAAATCGTACATTTCCGGTTGAACATTCCGCCTACAAGAATTCTAATGTTGTATGACTAGTAAGAATCTATAATCTCTCTATAATGTGGATGTCGAATCTATTCGCTATAATGTCCAATCTATTTTCTCATAAATCGAAATTTATTCTCTGTAATGTCTAATCTATTATTTCTATAATGTCGAATCTTTTCCCTATAGCGTCAAATCTTTATTCTATAATGTCTAAAAGTACTGTATGTGTGTGTATATCAGGTTCGATAGACAGATTGCTATTCACTGTATTCAGTCAGCGTCATGTCGAATCTCTCTATATCGAATTGTTATCGCAAGAAAACGAAAATAAAGCATTTTTTATGTCGGATCTTTCGGTTTTCGTTTTCTGCGATTTCGTTATCATTTGTTAAAACGATAATGAAAATACCTGATTTTCGGCGGAAAATGTATTCTAACGAAAACGAATGCACATGTCTAGTTTTTCGCTGCTTCGTTGAATCTTCGGCGTTCATGTCGAATGGTCTACCCCAACACTGTGCATTATTGTGCATTTTGCAACTATTTTTAATACAGTTCTCCTTTAAGATATGCTCAGATAAATATTATCTCTCTGTGTATATTCAGTTTTATTTTCATTTTGTTATTGATACTTTGTGTGAGATAGACTCCCACTCATAGCTTGATAATTATGGAGTATCTTGTGGGTACGAGGACTGTGGATTTTGTATAGTGATTACAATATGTATGCTCAGACTCTTTTGCTAGACTCCCAAGATTGGAATGTTACCCATGCACTTTCATTATTGCAAAGATCAGATGTGAAAAGATGCTACTTGAAAAAAAGACCTTGTTTTAGTGAACTTTTATGGAAAAGTCCATCTAGTTTAACTAAAAGAAAAAAAAAATAGAATAAATAGAAAACCCTTGTATACAGAACCCTATATACATAGCTGGTCTCCAAACTGAAGTCCAGCCCAAAGGCCGGATGCGGCCCTTTGCTTGCCCTAATCTTGGGGCAATATCCCTTCACCGATATGAGACACTATTTTCCCAAATGACACCAACAATGGGGCACTATTACTTCCAATGATGCCAACAATGGGACACTATTCGCCTCTCAGTACTAAATGTGGTTATGTTTACTCCCACTGATGGCAAGAACATTTTAACTCCCACCTGTGTTTAGAAAGTTTAGAGACCCCTGCTATAAAGCATGATCCAATTTGCTCCAACAAGGGAAAAATAAATTTCCCCTGAAGGCAAACTGATATTCCCTGGATCAATAACCTCTGGTGTTATTAACTATAAATTAAGTTTTCTGTGCATTTAGGAATGCATCCAGCTCTTTTTTAAACAATCTACTCAGCTGGCCAGAACTAGTGTGAGGGGTTTACTCACTTTTGTGAGATACTGTATATGAATAATAGAACATGGGTTTATTACATAAGCAGTTAAAGTTCACAGATATATTTTCCTTTAAAAAATAAATAAAAAGTACATATTTGTAAACTACTACAATAAAACACTATGGAATGAAAACATTAAAAAAATACATTCACTTTGCTTCAAAATAGTTTTATCAAATTATGCCTGTTATTATTACAAAGTTCCAGTAGATGGCGATATAGCCCTATTAAAAAAAATGCCGAAAAAAGAATCAAAGAGAACAAACACACACACACTGGGCCTAATTTACTTAAAACTCATCCACAAAAGCAGAAAGGAAATTGCTATGATGATGATTATGTTGAAAGTTTGCTTGAACACACAGACTTTTATGCATTCAATAAACACAATGCTTTAATGGTCTGGTAAAGCATATACTCTTGTTCAAAGCATGTGTTGCAATCCACACTGAACGTCCAAATGAGGTTGTTTTTGTGCCTTATATGCAGACATGTTGCAATAAAGTTCAACTTTCTCTACACTAATGCTAACCTATCCACAAATATTGGAGACAATTCCATTATAATTCTAGGTAGGCCACCTTTAAAGTGGGCATGCATTTCAATGCTGTAGTGTCCACTGCTTAGCCGTTTGTTGTTGTTTATTAGAGCAGTGTGTGCACTGTTACGTTTTGCATATTTTCATAAGCAAACCTGAAAAAAACTAGCAAGTGCTTAAAAAACAAAAATGCAAACGTGAAAAGGAGTTCTCCAAATGCCCAAAACAAAAATATACTGTACTAAAAAAGAGGGGTTGGGACTTTAAATAAAGCAATGACCTGGTAGGGTGATATGCCTCCATCCCTATCAATATGAAAAAAAAAGAAAGAAGTAAGTGGGACTTTAAATGAAGTATGTGGTTGCAAATGAGTGGAATGGTGAATATATGATAATATTTAATGGTTCATATATATATATATATATATATATATATATATATATAGATATCTTTAAATATATATAGATAGCTTGATGCGTTTCGTGGCTAAAGCCTCTCTTCAGAAGCAAGCATGTGGTGTATATCTGCAGTGAAATGCATGGATTCCTAAATAATCTAGCATGTTCAAAAAGGGAAACAAATGAGAATGAGACCCCCTATATTACTTACAAAACAGATGTGTATTGATGGTGTGGTGCTGAGAGCTGGGAGCCCCCTGGGGACATAATTTCCAGGAACTGTGGTGGTGTATTCCACGACAGCAGACCAACAACACAAAACAACATCCAGAGTGGATTTGTATCCGTAGAAAATGATCCTCATGGACCCCATCAGGATTGAGACCAAAGCCAACTGTGGGGGGCTTCTGTGAAAAATATTTGTATATGTTTTAGCGTGCAATATAGCCCAATGCTCAAAGTTAGAGTGAGTTAGGTTCAGGTATAGAGCTAGTGACAAAGGTGAAGCCTGACTACAGGAAAATGGAGTGTAAACGAGTAAGAAAGGGGAATAAAAGAATATGCCACCGGAGAAAACTAGATATACAGAGGAATGAATAGAAAATAAATAAGAAACTGATAGTGACTGTAGACCAAAGTAATACCTGATGCTAAGACGTAAAAGCCATGAACAAAGTGTTGCATGGTGTCCAATGTAAGGGAGAAAGCAAGCAAAGTAACTAAGCCACCTTGAGATGATGACAATATAAGCAAGAAGGAAGGAGGGTGGGACTTTATATGAGGCATGCATTCAGGGAGATAATATGATAAAAATGAGTATATCAGGTACCTAATATAATAGAACTAAGAACAGCATGAAAGCATTGCATAACAGCAATTGGCAATCAAAAGTTTAATTGTATATAAAATATAACAATACTAATAACATAATATGATAGCATAATTAGTAAACATTATAAAGGACCAAATTCAGTGACGTGTGTCTCCACAGTAAGTAACTGTTACCCTGATTGGTTGGTACAATCCAATTGGTATATGAGGTAGTTGATGGTAATAATGCAATAAAAAAGTGAGGGGGCATCTATTGGCTCAACGCGTTTCGTGGTGACTGCCACTCTTCAGGAGCAGGTATGAGGTAGATGATGAGGTATGATGTCTATAACTATAAAAACCTATATTTTTTTTAATTAAAGGAAAAATTGTATGGTAGGTCTTTCTATTGGGAAAAGAGAGGAAAAATTCCCCAGAACTACTTACAGATATGCCTATTAATTGGGCATAGGCGTGGAGGGCTGGAGGCCAACCGGAAGTACATCAGCCCCCGGGAGCTGAGGTGGACAAGCCCCGATGTACAGCAATGGAAATCCAATGAGAGACAATGGTCCCCAGGAATCAGCACCCATAGATTTGAAAATTGGTATGATCCACATAAATGTAACCAGCTATAAAAAAGGAGAGTATATAGTAGAACATAAAATATAGCGTGAAAATATACAATAAGTGACTGATAAAAGGGAATATAATAGTGCAGGGACCGGTCAGTGGCAGGGAAGTAAAACAGGTGTAGGATAGGTGCAGAGTAGTTGGGATAACAAACTACGTCCCCTTGTGATAGCAAATTAAATAGTGAAACGGGAGTGCAAACAAACACCAATGCTAAGGTGTTAAACCAAAAGCAGAGGGGAAATTGGGACACATTATAGTTGAAATAAAATTATTAAAGAGGAGGAAAAATGGGGGGGGGGGGGCAAAAAGATTACCTAGAAAACGATGTGAACAATAGGGGTCCAATGGTGCACAATGACCACGGGGGTAACAGCCATAAGGGGGATATGAATCAACTGGATGGAGTATAAATGCTCTGATGTTATCGTAGGTGTCCACTAATGACACGCTAGCAGCCTATAGGAGGAGATGGCGCAAGCTACTAGCCATCCAGTGCCAGCTACCTCGTGGAGGATGCCAGAATAGAATCAGCAGTGTCGGGTGCCGACGTCATGGATGGTAACGCAGCGTGTGCGGCGCCGGAGGCGTGATTGTACCAAACCAATCAAGATTACAGTTACTTACTATGGAGACACGGTTCAATGAATTAGGTTCTTTATAATGTTTACAGTATGAACTAATTATGTTATTATATTATGTTATTATTTTTTGTTATATTTTATATACAATTAAACTATTGATTGACAATTGTTGGTATGCAATGCTTTCATTCAACGTTCTTAGTTCTATTATATTAAGTACCTGACATCCTCATTTTTATCATATTATCTCCTTGAATGCATACCTCATAAAAAGTCCCGCCCTCCTTCCTTCTTGCTAAAGTATCAGGGATGGAGGCGGTTGGCTTCATATGCCCTGCTCCTCATACATAGTCCCAACCTTTTGTTTTTATCTTTATCCACAATGCCTATATAGACGCAGCCACGGCACACCCACCAACGTCATGCAAGCATGTGGAATGAGAGAGAGGGGCCAACACCTGAGCGGCTGAGCTGCCTGGCAATTGTTGCCAAGCCTACCTCCCAAGTTGCTTTGGTTTGCACTCACGTTTTACTATTTTGCTATCACAATGGCGATTTGCAGCAACGCGTCGACTTGCCGCGGTATAACGACGGCTGGTCGACCAGTGGTTAAAATGCAAGAGGCTGTTGCCAAATAGCGAATTCAGGTACACTGCTTTTATTTAAAAATAGATTTAGTTATGTAATAATGCTGCAAATTTGTTTGTGTCCTTTATTACTTCATAGAGTTCAGTGTCCGCCCCTATGATCTAAAAGGTGTTTATTTTATTTTACAACATAGAAAGAAAAAACAGGACAGACTGCTATTACATGTGTGTAAAGAGCACACAGCAGCACAAATCAGATAGCATAGAAAATGAATCAATTGAGCAGTCTGTACAGAACATAAGTACCCCAGCAACAAACATACCAACACTCACGCACACATTCAAACCCACAGCACATACGACGCCACATCAGCAGTATAATTCCAGGAACCCCAAGGCATTGGATGTTTCATATAGGGCAGTCTCTGAATATTTATATTGATGTTTTGCCAAGCAGTGTTACTGAATTACCTTAGTAAAAGACTCACTGGGAAAGCTGTGAAGAGAGGACATCCCCCCAGAAATTCTCCGAGATATCTAGCCATGGTTGCCATATTTTGGTGAATTTTTTATATATCAATTTAAATTTGGGGAGGATCCCAGGAACAATGCGGAAAAAAATGTGTGCCGAAAGGGGGACCACGGCCTTCGAGTGCATTAAAATGGTTTCACGTGCAAAAAATAAAAATATACGTAACAGAGTCCTGGCATGAGTGCGAAGAACAGTTTCAATTCCTAAAAGTCCAACTTCCGGAGTGTGAGGTATCGGTAGGTGCAGTTTGTGGTCGAAAAAAGCAAATCCTTCTAGGAGGTTGAAAGTTCAAAGCATGTCCAGAACATGTGAAAGAAATCAGCAGCAATCGTATTACATCTAGCACATGTAATATCTTGGCCCAGACCCATCCTAACCAGCCTAGTTGGTGTGTAATGTAGATTATGTATAATCTTAAACTGTACCAGAAGGTCAGCAGTGCTAATAATATCCTGAAAACATATCTCGGTTGCCTCTTCCCAGTCCTCTTCAGAAAGCTCAGGCATAAGCAACAGCCATTTGCGATGAGAATTCTGGAAGGGATTCGCTCCCACCACCTGGAGGCGTCCATAAAAGGTCGTCAACAGCTTGACAATTTCTGGGAACAACAAGAGATCCTCAATAGATGATTCCATGAGCTCTATGGTCAGTGACCCAAACTGTGCCCGAATGGCGTGTCATAATAAGAGATATTTGAAGAAGAATTTGTTGTCCAGGCCATATTTAAGTCTGAGTGCTTCAAAAAATAGTAGGGTAATCTCCCCAACTATATGAAAGAGGTGTGTAATTCCAAATCAGGCCCATCATATCAAGTCCGGGTGGCCAAAGAGCTCAGGGAGATTTGGATCCCGCCACAGGGGAGTCTGTGGCAAGACACCCAGGGAGGACTGTGTCAATGCTTCCCCCTCCCCTCCCTCTAAGCCATGAAACTAACCTCAACAAGGGAAAATCTGGAGCCTCCAGACCTCCTTGATCTATGCAAATCATCCCTTAGTGAGGTAGAAGGTTCGAAGAGGGTCAATGCGAGGGCTGTGGCGGGAGTTTGGGGGTCAGAGTGCAGCCAGTCATGAACAGGGCCGCCATTAGGGGGGTACAGGCAGTACACCTGTAAGGGGCCCGGAGGTCCCCAGGGGCCCGGCTGGGATCCCCCTAAAATTTACCCAGGGCCCCAGATGGTAACCCCCCTCTTTTTTGCTTTAGTTTTTCTAAAAAAAAAAAAAATGAATATTTTATTTATTTTATTTTTTATTAAAGGGCCAATTTTTGTTCTTTTATTTTTTTAGCAGTCCAGAGGTCCCCAGGGGCCCAGAGGCCCCGGGTGGCAACCCCCCATTTTTTCATTTAAAAAATATATATATATATATTTAATTTTTTTTTTTTATTAAAGGGCCAATGTTTTTTTTTAGGGGTCTGGAGGTCCCCAGGGGCCCAGAGATCCCCAGGGCTCCAGATGACAACCCCCCTTTTTTTATAAAAAAACAATGTATATATATTTTTTAGTACTTTTATTTTTTATATACATATAAATATACATACATTTATTATTATTATTAAAAGGCCCATAGGTCCCCAGGGCCCCAGATGAGAACCTTTTTTCTTATAAAAATGTTTTACATTATATATATATATATATATATATATATATATATATATATATATATATATATATATATATTTTTTTTTTGTAAAAGGCTCAAAGGTCCCCAGGGCCCCATGTTATTTTTGTTTATATATTATTTTATTTATTTTGTATTAAAGGGCCCAGAGGTCCCAGGCAACCCCCTTGTTTTTTTTTTTTATAAATGTTTATTTCTTTTTTATATATATATTTTTATTTCTTTTTTATTAAAGGGCCCAGAGGTTTCTTTTTATTAAAGGGCCTTTTTTTTTATATATATTTGTCTTTATTTTTTATTTTTTGTAAAGGAACCCCCCCGCATCTCAAATCACGGTAGCCCCTCCCCCCGCTTCTCAATTTCAGGCGGCAGCACCCCCCCCCCCCCCCAGTTCTCTGCTCCAGGGGGCCCATGCCTGAAGCTGTGTAAGGGACCCCATAATTCCTGATGGATGGATGTGATCTGGGAAGTGAGAAAATAATGTCTTAAGTCCAGGCAGGCCAGGCCACCCGTGGCCTTTGCAGCCTGTAGGGAGGACCTGGCAAAACGAGGTTGGCAACCGTTCCATATAAAGAAAGAAAGGGTGGAGTACATTTTTGAAAATAACTTTTTAGTAAAAAAAAAATGGGGCAGCTCGAAAGCAATAAAGGAATTTCAGTAAAAAAATAATTTTAAATATGTTTATGCAACCAAATAGATTGAGGGGCAATGACAACCAGGTACGGAATTTATCCATCATATACTATAGGAGCATCATTAAGTTCTTCATATTTAGAAAGGTCAACATGTATTTGAATACCTAGGTATTTAACCACTTGCCTACTGTGCACCTACACACCTTTCCTGCCCAGACGAAATTTTAGCTTCCGCCACTCCGTCGCTTTAACTGACAATTGCACAGTCGTGCGACGTGGCTCCCAAACAAAATTGACGTCCTTTTTTCCCACAAATAGAGCTTTCTTTTGGTGGTATTTGATCGCCTGTGCCGTTTTTATTTTTTAGGCTATAAACAAAAAAAAACACAATATTTTTAGCTTTTTGCTATAATAAATATCCCATAAAAAAAAATTATCTCAGTTTAGGCCGATACGTATTCTTCTACATAATTTTGATTAAAAAAAAAAATCGCAATAACCGTATAATGACTGGTTTGCGCAAAAGTTATATTGCCTACAAAATAGGGGACATAATTATGATTTTTTTTTTTTTTTTTTACTAGGAATGGCAACAATCTATGATTTTTTTCGGGACTGCGACATTATAGCGGACACTTTTGACATATTTTTCGGACCATTCACATTTATACAGTGAACAGTGCTTTAAATATGCATTGATTACTGTATAAATGTAACTGGCAGGGAATGGGTTAACCACTAGGGGGCGGGGAAGGGGTTAAATGTGTAGCCTAGTCAGTGTTCTAACTGTAGGGGGAGGGGGGTGACTGGGGGAGGTGACCGATCTGTGTCCCTATGTACAAGGGACACAGCATCGGTCTCCTCTCCCTGCCCAGTTACTTGGCAATCGTGGGTGCCGGGCACGCAAATTGTGTTCCCAGTAATGCGGCGGTGCGTGCGCGCCCTTTAGTGGCTTTAAATGACAGGACGTCATATGACGTCCTGTCAGAATAATAGGGTATTCCACCCGACGGTGTGCGGTTGTCAAGCGGTTAAAGAATGATGTTAGTTGGATATGTGACCTCTGTAAATATTCAACAGGAGAGGGGGGGCCAATGAGAAACACCTATGACTTTCCCCAATTCCTACATTTAGAGTTGATCAGGCAAGCATAATTAATAAACAATATTCGATGTTTATTAATAGGATGTAAAATATATGCACATATAATACAAATGCATAGTAATTGTAACGTTTATTTATCTATCTTTTAAAAAACACACAGTGCTCATGTAATATTTTGTATATTTTGAATTTGATAATATCACCCACCCAATCAGTCCTGAAGAAGTGAGTAAATCTCACGAAACACGTTGACCAACAAGTATGGAGGAACTATTCTCCACGTGACATCACATATGATACTTCCATTGACAGACTTCTCTATATCATACATACTGCTTGGCTAGATCTTTATCTCCGTGCTTGGGATTGGATAATTTTTGATCTATTAAATGTAGAGGGTGCAATAATGATTTTCTGCAACTAATTTTAATAATTTTGGAATAAAGATTGTTATTACATTTTAAACTGATTGCCTCATGTTGTGCCTACAAAGTCCGCCATGTTTTTGAGAAATTAGGGCTCTATTAATTCTTTATTTTCCCTAATGTTAATTTGCATGTTTGCAAGGTGAGGGCCCTTTTCATGTAGTTTTATAGAGTTCAGCTTTAGGTCAAGACATACAGGTAAACACACAGATAACACACTTATAGTATAATGGATCTGTTTAGTAAAGTATTTGTGTTTCTGTTTATTCGTTTTCTGAGATTTACACAGCTCTGCCACATTACATAGCCCTGGCAGGCAGAGAAGGAGACCTAGTTTTACGTCTGTTTCCTCCTTCCCCCATCCTGGTACTGTACAGTGAGAAGCAGCACACTGATGAGCTCATAGCTCTGTTTTTCTGCTCTATCCTCCTATCAGCATGCTCCTTGCACTGGAGCAGAACTGATTGCTGTTTTTCTCTCCCCTAATCTGAGCTATGATATAATGCAAAATGCTGATGCCAAGTTAAATTCAGGTACCTACACTGCTTGCATTACACTTACCAATATATTAATGAATTCAGAACTATATTAACGTATGTACTGTATTTTATACCTTCCTGTGAATTCAGCTTTGAAAAAAACCCTCCAGAAACTTGACCTTTTTCCCTTTTGCAATATTAAAGCGGGGGTTCACCCTAAAAAATTTTTTTAACATTACATGGAGCTGACCTAGGAGAGCGACAGAATGCTTTTGTTTTTTTTTTGTTTTTTTTGCGTACATACCATTTTAGGGCCATTTTCACCCCCGGCTTCTGGGTAATTGTGCGGGACTAGGCGTTCCTAATCACAGGCTGTGATTGACGTGCTTCCGACCAGCGCATACTGCGCGTCACGAGTTGCCGAAAGAAGCCGAACATTCGGTGCGGCTCTATACGGCGCTTGTGCACCGACGTTCGGCTTCTTTCGGCAACTAGTGACGCGCAGTATGCGCCGGTCGGAAGCACGTCAATCACAGCCTGTGATTAGAAACGCCCAGTCCCACACGATTATCTACCCAGAAGCCGGGGGTGAAAATGGCCCTAAAATGGTATGTACGCAAAAGAAAAAAAAAAACAAGAGCATACTGTCCCTCTCCTAGGTCGGCTCCATGTAATGTAGTGTTGAGCGGAATACGCCATATTCGATTTTGCGATATTGCGCGAATATATAGAAGAATATTCGCGAATATTCGCTAATATTGAATATTCGTGATATTTTATCCAAAAAAAATTTTGCAAAATTTCGCTAATGCGAAAATGATTGCGAAATTCTCATAAACGGAGATCATTTCCTGTATTACTAAACTAATATGCACTAAACACTAACTCTACACTAACTCTACTTAAAAGAAAGGAGAATAAGGGGGCAAAAGAAGGGCGGAGAAGATAATCGCGCAATATTCCTATTGCGCGATTATCTTCTCCGCCCTTCTTTTGCATCAGAGCCAATCAGAATAACTCGAATATTCGGCAAAAGGAATATCGCGCAATATTCCTTTTGCCGAATATTCGAGTTATTCTGATTGGCTCTGATGCAAAAGAAGGGCGGAGAAGATAATCGCGCAATATTCCGTTTGCCGAATATTCGAGTTATTCTGATTGGCTCTGATGCAAAAGAAGGGCGCATCAGAGCCAATCAGAATAACTCGAATATTCGGCAAAAGGAATATTGCGCGATTATCTTCTCCGCCCTTCTTTTGCATCAGAGCCAATCAGAATAACTCGAATATTCGGCAAAAGGAATATCGCGCAATATTCCTTTTGCGAATGCAAAACGCAATGCGAATTTTCGGCAACATAAAAGAATCGCATCAGCTACTCGGCCCAGGGTCTCTAATCATACCAGCAATGCTTTTAGACGTCGATGGAGATCACTAGGATGTGATCTGTTTTACAAATAAATTTGAAATAATACGAATATTCGCCATAGAGTTATTCGTGAATACTCGAATATGCAATATTCGTAGCGAATATACGCAATGCGAATATTCGTGAGCAACACTAATGTAATGTTAGAATTTTTTTTTTAGGGTGAACCCCGCTTTAGGAGGGACTTGAACTTGTATATTCTGATGCCTTGTACACACGATCGAAATTTTCAATGGAAATGTCAGATGGAATTTTTTCATCTGATATTCTGATCGTGTGTGTGCCCCTTTGGCGTGTTTCCATCGGAAATTCCGATGGATGTAGAAAGAGCACATGTTCTCTTTTTTTCCGATGAAAAAAAATGAAAATTCCGTTCGTCTGTATGGAACTCCGACGAAGAAAAAACAATGCATGCTCAGAATCAAGTCGACGCATGCTCAAAAGCATTGAACTTAATTTTTCTCGGCTCGTCGTAGTGTTGTACGTCAACGCGTTTTGGACGGTCGGAATTTGGTGTGACAGTGTGTATGCAAGACAGCTTGAACGAAATTCCGTCATAAAAAGGTGGAGTTTATCCCGACAGAAATTCCGATTGTGAGCCCCCTCACAGTTAGGCCCTATACACACGAGCAGACAGA
Organism: Rana kukunoris; assembly: GCA_029574335.1. NCBI lineage: Eukaryota > Metazoa > Chordata > Amphibia > Anura > Ranidae > Rana > Rana kukunoris. The sequence continues at coordinate 471,334,120 of CM056050.1, forward strand.
TTTGTTCAAATCGGTCTGACAGACCGATTTGAACAAATCTGTCTGCTGGGGACGTATTGGTTTGATCGTGTACACACGATCAAACCAAAATCCCTGCCGGCAGACGGCGCGCTGACGTGGCGGTGACGTTGACGCCGCCACGTCACCGCACCAGGAAGTAAAACACTTCCGCGCATGCGTCGAAACCATTCGACGCGTGTGCGAGAAGACATGTCTGCTGGTTAGCGTACTAACCAGCAGACATGTCGGGCGGACGGGTTCCCAGTCGACAGATTTGAAAGCATGCTTTCAAATCTGTCGGCTGGCCAAATCCGTCGGCTCGCCCGTACACACGATCAAATCTGTCTGCTGGGACGGTCTGGCAGACCGTTTCCAGCAGACAGATTTGATTGTGTGTTCGCGGCCTTAGAATCACTCCCTAGGACACACTTAAAGGGGTGGTAAAGGAAAAACATTTTTTCCCTAAATAGCTTCCTTTACCTTAGTGTAGTCCTCCTTCACCTCGTCCTTCGATTTTGCTTTTAAATGTCCTTATTTCTTCTGAGAAATCCTCACTTCCTGTTCTTCTGTCTGTAACTACACACAGTAATGCAAGGCTTTCTCCCTGGTGTGGAGAAAGCCTCTTGAGGGGGGAGGGGGCGAGCAGGAGTGTCAGGATGCCCACTAACACACAGCTCCTTTCTCTATCTGCAAAGTAGAGAGTATCCTGACCCTCCTGCTCGCCCCCTCCACCTCAAGAGGCTTTATCCACATTTAAAAGCAAAATCGAAGGATAAGGTAAGTGAAGGAGGACTGCACTAGGGTAAAGGAAGCTATTTAAGAAAACATTTTTTACCTTTACAACCACTTTAACATCTTCCTCACCCCCTAGTGGTTAACCCCTTCCCTGCCAGTGTCATTCACACAGTAATCAGTGCATTTTTATAGCACCGATTGCTGTATAAATGACAATGGTCCCAAAATAGTGTCAAAAGTGTCCGATGTGTCCGCAATATCGTAGTCACGTTAAAGATCGCAGCTATTACTAGTAAAAAAATATAATAATAATAAAAAAATGCCATAAAACTATCCCCTATTTTGTATTTTGTAATAACTTTTGCGCAAACCAATCAATATACGCTTATTGCGATTTTTTTTAACAAAAATATGTAGAAGAATACATATCGGGCTAAACTAAGGAAAAAAATTGTTTTTTTAGGTATTTTTGGGGATATTTATTATAGCAAAAATAAATCTCTATCTGTGGGGAAAAAAGGACATTTGGGTGCAACGTCACACAACTGCGCAATTGTCTGTTAAAACTACGCAGTGCCAAATCGCAAAAAAAATGGCCCGGTCATCGGGCAGCCAATTCTTCCAGGGGCTGAAGTGGTTAAATATTGTTTTTAAAGCAATTTACGATATTTTTAGAAAATGTACTCAAGCAGGTGGCTTAACGGACAAATTACTGAAGTTTGAACTTCAAACCAGTAATTAATTTCACAGTAAATAGATAAATAATAAATTATTATCTTATAACATATAGCATAATAATATATGATTTAGCTTGATTAAAAAAGTTCCTTTTCAGCAGCAGCAGTCGATTCTTATTCTTCCTCTTAATCTGCCTCACCTGCCTTCCCTGACTGCACGTTCCTGACGTGCACATCTTAGCACATTGGTGTTTATTGTGTTAGAAATTGGTTCATATAGTAAATTGTGAAAGTCTAAACATCATCTGTCCCTGAAAGCTACCGTATTTTCCGGCGTATAAGACAACCTTTTGTACTTAAAAATATCCCCCAAAAATCGGGGGTCGTCTTGTACGCCGGTTATGCAGAGTCAGGTATTGTAATACACCCCTATATGCAGAGTGAGGTACCGTAATACACCCCTATATGCAGAGTCAGGTATTGTAATACACCCCTGTATGCAGAGTCAGGTACCGTAATACACCCCTGTATGCAGAGTCAGACTACGGGCGTCAATTGTTCAAAAGCCATGCCTCTTCCTTGTCCTGTCCTCTGAACACAGGCTCTGCTGGGAAACTGTGTTCCACCTATCACGGTCGTCCTCTCGTCCTCAACCTCGGAAGAGAGGATGTCTGTGATAGGCGGAACACTGAACACAGGCTCTGCTGGGAAACTGAGTGTTCCACCTATCATGGAACAGAACGAGCAGGCACAGCTTTTGAACAATGAACGCCTGCAGTCTGACTCTGCATACAGCGATAAGGTATGTAGATCCGCACAGTGAGGTATGCAATGGGCACAGTGAGGCGAGGCATGCAATGGGCACAGTGAGGCGAGGCATGCAATTGGCATAGTGAGGCGAGGCATGCAATGGGCACAGTGAGATGAGGTATGCAATAGGCACGGTGAGGTGAGGTATGCAATGGGCACAGTGAGGTGAGGTATGCAATGGGCACAGAGGTGAGACATGCAATGGGCACAGTGAGGTGAGACATGCAATGGGCACAATGAGGGGAGGCATGCAATGGGCACAGTGAAGTTAGGCATGCAATGAGCACAGAGAGGTGAGGTATGGGCACAATGAGGTGAGGTATGCAATAGGCACAGTGAGGTGAGGCATGCAATGGGCACAGTGCGGCTACCCCTCAACTTCTAGACAGACTAGTTGGAAGGGGTTCGTCTTATAAGGTGAGTATATCCCAAAACCAACCTTTTAGCTGGAAAATTAGGGGGTCGTCTTAGGCCGCGTACACACGACTAAACAAATCCGATGAAAACGGTCGGACAGACCGGTTTCATCGGATATGTCTGCTGGGCTATTATGGTTTGATCATTGTACACACGAAAAAAACAAAATCCCCATGGACAGACAGCGCGGTGACGTGGCGGTGACGTTGACGCCCCACGTCACCACTCCAGGAAGTAAAATACTTCCACGCATGTGTCGAATCCATTCGGCGCATGCGGGAGATTTTTGTCAGCTGGTTAGGTGTACTAACCAGCGGACATGTCGGACGGACGGGTTTCCAGCAGACAAGTTTTAAAGCATGCTTTAAAACTTGTCTGCTGGAAAAACTTGTCTGCCCGCCCGTACACACGATCGGATTTGTCTGCTGAAACGGTCCGTCGGACCGGTTTCAGCAGATAAATTTGATCGTGTGTACGCGGCCTTATAGGCCCAGTCACCTTATACAATGGCAAATACGGTAAGAAAATAGCCATGATTGGACTTGATGCTAGAACATCCTTTTCACATTGAGTTTTTTGTTTTTTGATGTCTTTTCATTTGCTCCCATGGTCTAAGTGAAAACATGGGTCTGAAATTTGCCACCTATTAAAAGATTTATTTTGTATAGCCTGTAGAATGAAAGAAGTGCAACAGATTTCAGCATCTGCACAAACTGCATGGATAGACAAATCACCCCTGGTGGGCTATTGTAGTCTGACAGCCGCAAGCCCCAGCTGTCAGAATACCAAAGCAGTGCCTGCAGCTGATTGCCTGCAGGTTCTGTTTTGGCTAACAATTTTTGGCCCCCCTCCTGCATATGAATCAGACAACATTTTGACAATGTATCCCCAGCTTTAGGTGCTTTTTATGCCTCCTATAAGGAATGCATAGCATTTTTAATGCAAGTGTGACCACCAATGTTATCAGTGCATTTCCACATATAGTTTGTGGGTATGTATGTACCTGGAAGAAGTCATATTTGCTGATCACAAACACAGACTCCTGCACCCTGTTCTAGCAGTTATCACCATCCTTCAGAACATGGATCACCCACAAGAATGAATAGGAAAGAATAGGCTGCGCATTTTAATGCCTAGTACACACAATGGGAATATCGGGTGAATGATCATCCGTTTTCTTTTTTTTTTTGCATGCTAGTCTCATATCAAAAACGAATAGGTTACTAAAGTTACAAAAAAGTCTCAGAAGACAGAAAACAACTTCAGAAGTGATGTATTTCCATATATAATGTTGTGATCGGCATTATAAGCTGTGTACTAAGGAATAGACTATCGCACAATCAATCCAAACGCATTTTTTTTTTCATTCGATATTTTCATTGTGTGTCCTATTTATTTATAAGAAGAGGAGTCAGTGCAGACACATTTGAATGAAAGGCTATGCAGTGCTGGGCAAGGACGCACAGGAAACATCGCTCCAATATGGAGGAAGGCAAGTGTTTAATACAGCAGATGGCACTGGGGGGAGATTTATCAATGCAGAATTATGGGGTCTGTCAGGGGCGGACTGACCATTAAGGAACTTGGGCACTGCCCGAAGGCCCCATGCCACTAGGGGGCCCCATCAGGGTTGCCAGGCTCATTAAAACCAGGGACAGTATGTAAAAATCTGTGTGTTATTTACATCTGTCCCTGATATGTCCAAAACCTACATGCTTTTAATGTGAAAATCCCAAGATTTTAGCTGCCCCGCCTCTGTACTGCCACCTGGCTTGGTGGCCATCTGTAAGCCCAGGGGCCCCATAATCTTCTATTGCCTGGGGGCTCCATGAGTTGTCAGTCCGCCCCTGGGGTCTCTTTACACTTGAAATCACACAGTTTTCACCTCATTTTCTAACTTTATTCATTTGGAAAAATGTGTGAATCCTGGATGAAAGTTGTGAAAGTCAACAGATTCATTAAAAATCATGCACTGTTTATGTGGCTGTCTTACATCAACAGCTTTTAGGAAGAGTCAAGCTTGCCATAGATAGATCAACATTCAGCCAGTTCAGGGACCGTACAAATTTCGATCCATCTATGGCTGTTTCGACTAGAGGGAAGCCAATCTAAGGATCCCTTTTCCTCGAATGGGAACGTTGGAAAATTCTTGTTTTGTCAGCGCTTGCAGCCAATTGGCTGCAGCACTGATCAGTGTTTTGTGACGGTAGAGGTGTCCAGCTGTCAAAATACAGAAGCACAGCAGGGAGGATTTCCCCATCCACCTTGATTATGTGGATGGGGTAATCTGTTCTTTTTTTTTTTTTTATCAGCCAGCTGACTGATCAAAAAAAAAAAAAAAAAGATCTATAGGCAGCTTTATTGTAGTGGTTCATTTCCCATGCATATAGGGGCAAATTTTAACACTTGCTGCCATTAATAAACTGATATGGTGGTGCAGAATTCTATGAGAAAGTACTGTGCCTAGCACGAAACATGTCAGAATAAAACCTGCTCAGTATTTTAATAAAGGAAAAATATTATTTTGCATCCCAGTGTGGTAATTTCTGTTGCTGATGCAAGTGATTGCTTTAAATGAGATGGAACAAAAGCCAGCACCTGCGATGTGATTGTGAAGCCGTTCTTGCCTGGAGTGGCATGTAAAATATTTTACAAATTGCCACTTGCCACAAACCTGCATGTTTCTGTAAACGGATGGGGGTTCAACCAACCACGTGATTGCTCTTGCTGGTTCAAATAGATAGTTTGTCCAGAATATGATGTAGGTGATAAGCGATAATTAATAGCTATCCCTTAAGATCAGTGGTGGTCAACTTTCTTGACATGGGGGGGCTCAAGTGTGGCCCCTGACATTACCAAAGAGCCACACATAAAATTCAGTGAATATTCAGTCTCATAGACCACAGATATGCAACAGGATATAATCAAAGTCTATTGGTATGATACAAGCGATGGTCAGAGACTGTGGACCAAATGCAAGAGATGTTTAGAGACTACAGGCAAGATACAAGGATGGTCAGAGACTGCAGACATTATACAAGAGATGATCCGAGACTGCAGGTACGATACAAGACATGGTTAGAGACTGAAGACATGATACAAAAGATGATCAGAGATTGTAAGCATGATACAAGAGATGGTAAAAACTGCAGACGACACAAAAGATGGCTATAGACATGATGCAAAAGATGGTCATAGACTGTGGACATGATATAAGAGATGGTCAGAGACTGCAGACATGATACAAGAGATGATCAGAGACTGCGGACATCATACAAGTGATGGTCAGAGACTGTGGACATGATGCAAAAATAATCAGAAACTGCAAGCATGACACAAGAAATGGTCAGAGACTGCAGACAGAATAAAATACATGTTCAGAGACTGCAAATGTGAATAAAGAGACTGTCAGAGACAGTGAAAAATTATAAAGAAGTTGTTGGAGACAGGGGACACGCTTCAATAGACAATATTAGACGGGAAACACATTACATATGACTGCTAGATATTACTGCTATAACAGGGCAGTAGGGAAACACAGATGAATGTCTTCACAAAAAGTGATAAAGGGCCATCTGTTGGGCACCAGGGCTTTATATCATGTATATAATGGGGGGGGGGGGCATTAGCAATTCCACCTGGCAGCCCTTGGCTCAAATTCCAATGATAGCCCATACCTATACAAGGTTTTCATGTGCTCCTCGTGCCTGCATTGAATTCCTCCAAGTACTCTGGTTTCCTCCCCACTCCAAAGACATGCTGGTAGATTAATTGACTCCTATCTAAATTGGCCCTAGTATGTGTATCTATGAATGTAAGTTAGGGACCTTAGTTTGTAAGTTCCTTGAGAGCAGGGACTGATGTGAATGTAGAATATATGTGTAAAAAGCTACATAAAATGATGACGCTATATAAGTACCTGTAATAAATAAATAAAGATTATCAACAGTCGGAATCGTTTTTTTGCACCTTGTGGGTTACTGTCAGCTGCTAGATGTTGCAGAAAACAATAGAGAGTGATAGCCATGTGTACCAATTTCTATACAGCATTCTAAAAGATCCATGAATTGATAGTAAAGGCACCCAAAGATTTGAAGAAGTGCAAGAATGCACAGTTCAATCAAGAACTCTCACTAAACACAAACGTTTGACCTGGCCAAGCATTCATGTTTAGTGAGCAGAGAGGGGAGACAAAAGGAGGAAACTGGCTCTGATATTCACTGTTGGCACAGCTAAGGGAAGAGCAGTATTGATCAGAACAGGATTTCTTACCTGCCCGTCTGATTGTTTTCCCCAAGCACTGTTAATCAGCAGTCATGCAAAATACCTAAAAGCAAGAGACCAAAAGTGAGCAGAAACTGAATTTGGATGTAAAGAAACAAGAAATCCCAAGTATTTGCCCATAATCTATTTGCTATTGCTTTGATACAAAGAGTTAGATAGAATGAGTAAATGTTTGCTTTCGAACTTGCACACCTGTTCATGAACCACTTAAGGCCCGGACCAAAATGCAGGTAAATGACCAGGCCCCTTTTTGCGATTCGGCACTGCGTCGCTTTAACAGACAATTGCGCGGTCGTGCGACATGGCTCCCAAACAAAATTTGCGTCCTTTTCTTTCCACAAATAGAGCTTTCTTTTGGTGTATTTGATCGCCTCTGCAATTTTTATTTTTTGCGCTATATACAAAAATTGAGCGAAATTTTTGAAAAAAAATCAATATTTTTTACTTTTTGTTATAAGAAAAATCAAATAAACGAAATTTTAATCAAACATTTAGGCCAAAATGTACTTAGCCACATGTCTTTAGTAAAAAAAAAATCACAATAAAAAAAAAATAGCTACCTAGCAGGAACAGCGACACTAATACAGCGATCAGAAAAATGATCGCTTAGTGACACTGGCAATAGGGAGTGAAAGGGTTAACTAGGGCAGTGATCAAGGGGTTAAAACTTTATTAGGGGGTCACGGGGGCTACCCCAGACCTAACACTAACTGACTGTCACACTGCCTGTCACACTGACACTAACTGCAGTGATCAGTACATATGATCACTGTTAAAACTATTAAAAACAAACATTTTATATAAAAAAAAGGCATTGTATGGCCCATATTTACATCAACAACAAAAAAGGGTAACAGTCAGACATGTGTGTGGAGCTTGCCTACACCTTGCGTGGTCGAAGCTGATTTTCAGGTCTTCAGTCTCTCATCATCTGACTGATTGCATAGTATTATCAAACAAATATATACAATAAATACATATCCATAAAACATATTCATAAAAGACCCCCTATCCCATGGTGAAGAAAAAAAAATTAGATATTGACAGGTTTTGAGGTGTTGTATACAGTAATATATATGTAGGCTATGGGGAGACCAATGTAGAAGAACCTTATTTATACAATTACCAGAAAAACTCTTTAACCACTTAAGACCCGGACACATACGCTGCTAAATGACCCAAGGTGTTTTTACAATTCGGCGCTGCGTCGCTTTAACAGACAATTGCGCGGTCGTGCGACGTGGCTCCCAAACAAAATTTGCGTCCTTTTCTTCCCACAAATAGAGCTTTCTTTCGGTGGTATTTGATCGCCTCTGCGATTTTTATTTTTTGCGCTATAAACTAAAATAGAGCGACAATTTTGTTTGGGAGCCACCACGCAATTGTCATTTAAAGTGCGACAGTGCTGAAAACTAAAAATTGGTCTTGGCAGAAAGGGGGTGAAAATGCCCTGTATGGAAGTGGTTAATCTCATCAGCAAAATAAATCCCAAAATAGCATGACTTTCATAGTAAAAATATACATTGGCAAAAAAAAGTTTTAATTACTAAAAGTGAAAAATGTTCATCTTTAGTAATCTTATTTATAAGGCTACAAATGTGCAATTAATTTACTTAGCCTTCAAACCGAAAACACGCCATTTCCTTTGTGATTGTTGCTGATTTCTTCCTTAAACACAATAAATTATTTAGACAGTTTAACGTCAGATATCTGTGAGTCACACTTACATATATTAACAAGAAACTTTTACTTACCCAAGATTAAGTGGAATACAGCTAATTAAGAGCTTTTATTTTTCAGAATGTTTGCAATGTCAATACAATTAAAACTTCAGAAAATTTAACATTTATTGTAACCATAAAACTGTGGTACATCTTTATGGGCTAATTTCTACAATTTGGTCTTCACAGTAATATTAATGAGAAAGTAATTACAAGAATTGGCTAATTTCTTTAAAAAAAAAAAAAAAAAACTCCATTCAATTTAAATACAAAGACAAAACCCCACAAATAACTTTTGTTCACTCGTGTCTGCATCTGCATGATTTACAGTATAATTAGTCCTTCAATACAGTGTTAAGTCTCCAGCCCCTTTCCTATCAATCACTTTACAAGGCTTCACATGGGAATTTTCTGCTGGGATGAAAATTGTATTGGAGCAATCTATCAATCTTTTTATATTTTCTCACAGACTAAAGACAAAACCTGTAGGATGTATAGTTAAAGTGACCTCAGTTGGTGATACTTAGTATACTTGATTATTGCATTTAAAATCAGAGTATAAAATAAGTAAAAAATAGACATTATCAATAATAGATGCTGCAAACACATCTTGGCATTCGCTGGCCTATTTGAATATAATTAGTATTGTCTATATAAAATAGCCTTGTTGGCAAAAGATGCACCTTCCAACCTCTGACTGAACTCAAAGTGACCCTGGTACTTAGAAGTCACAAGTCATTAGCCACTAGTATGGTGTCTACATTTGCATGTTTGCACTGTGACTGTACTATTGTTAGAAGTACTATAATAATAATGTTATCAACCAGCTGGAAGCTAAAAGCTTGAATATGATCCGTGTTACTATTTAAGACACTTATGTAGGAGAATTTTTTCTCATTTTTAAAATTCATACAACACATATTTTTCTAATTGTGTTCAGTTTGAACTTAGTACCAATTGAGCAACGCTTAAACGCTACGGCCTACCTGAGTATTGTTTCTGACCATTTCCATCCCTTTACGACTACTGTGTACCCATCTTCTGATGGCTACTTCCAGCAGGATAATGTCACAAAGCTCAAATCATCTCAATCTGGTTTCTTGAACATGACAATGAGTTCCCTGTACTCCAATGGCCTCCACAGTCACCAGATCTCAATCCAAAAGAGCACTTTTGGGATATGGTAGAATGGTAGATACGTATCATGCATGGCAGCAACTGTGTGATGCTATCATGTCAATATGAACCAAAATCTCTGAGGAATGTATCCAACACTGTGTTGAATTGACGCCACAAAGAATTAGGGCAGTTCTGAAGGCCAAACGGGGTCCAACCAGATACTATCAAATAGGTGTACCTAATAAAGTGTCCGGTGAGTGTATACACAGACACTAATTTAAAAAGCCACAGATGTGGAGAATTAACCTTTAATTGCCATTTTACCTGTATGTGTGTCACCTTGTGTGTCTGTACCAAGGCCAAACACTCTAGGGTATGTAAACTTTTGGTCAGGGCCATTTGGGTGATTTCTGTTATCATTATGATTTAAAAAGGAGTCAAACAACCATGTGATAATAAATGGTTTAATGTAATCACTATCCTTATAAAAAAAAGCTTTTTGGCACAATTAGTCATATTTTCAATATTAATAACATCATTTCATCATTGTCAGGGTCTGCAAACTTTTGAACACAACTGTATAGAGACATTAATTTTAAAAAAAACGTGTCTATATAGCCATGATATTCTAGATGTTAGTTTTAGTACAAGTGGGCATTTAGAACATGTTGTTCCAGTTTTTATCACTATATTAGATTAATTTGAATTGCAGTGTGATAAATGCTATAATACTTGGTAAATGTAATTGCCAACCTGCTGTCAGATAAGCGTGCTTGAAATTTAAACTGAAAAAAAGTTTTGCCTGGTTTTTGAAATTCTTTACTAAGTATTGTTGCGGAAGACTCTGCGGTCACATTATGCATAAAACACCCATTAAATGTAATGCATTTTAAAGAGTTGTCTGAGTTAGTGCTGAAAATGCGTGACAACAACATATTTAGATTTTAAGGGTTTAATAAGTGGTGTGTTAATGCATGTTGCAACATTTTTTCCGATGCAGTGAACCACTGTGGTGATATAAAACATGTTGCTGTGACCCATTTAAACATAATAGCACCAGAATGCAATGCATTTAGGGTTAAAATGCACTACTGTTCTGCAGGTTACCACAACACACAAAATGCGAGTAAAGCCTAATGCCCCGTACACGCGATCGGAATTTCCGATGGCCTAAAATCCGATGGAATTCCGTTCAAGCTGTCTTGCATACACACTGTCAGACCAAATTCCGACCGTCCAAAACGCGGTGACGTAAAACACTATGACGAACTGAGAAAAATTAAGATCAATGCTTCTGAGCATGCGTCGACTTGATTCTGAGCATGCGTGGGTTTTTTCTCCGTCGGCGTTGCACACAGACGATAGGAATTTCCTATCGTTTTTTTTTTTTTCCATCTGAAAAAAATAAAACATCTTCTATTTCTAAACACCGACGGAAAGTATTTCATTGGAAATTCCGATCGTGTGTATGCAGCATAAGAGTCATTGTCATTAAAAAATGATTGCTACAGATAAAAATACAGTATCTAGAGGTATCTAGAGGTGCCTCCACATACCTGCGAAAACCTCTAATTACGACTAAATGTGAGGTCATTCTTCCTGGTAGTGTCAGAACTTGTCACTACCTACACCCCATTATTTCTACTGGCCAGTCACTATGATGGGACTACCTCACTGGCTAGTAGGGATGTGCAGGAATCATTCATAAAGCTTACAACAAGGTAATTAAGACTTGGATTTCCCACCTAAGAATGGGAAATCTAGTAGTGAAGCCATCAGAAGTTCTGTTGGCCGAAACACGTAAGTGTAGTTTTATGATTATGGCAAATGGTCCAATGGGCTTCAACGACAAAGGGCCTGGTGGATATAGTTATTCCCTATTGAGCATGAAAGCAAATTTATAAAAAATAAACAAAAATGAACCAGGCAAGTAGTAAGTTATATTCATTAGTGTTTTATGAAACATTTCAAGAATAAATTATTGCGAGGAGATGCTAAAATGCAGATTACATCCTTTACTCGGCATTAAACCTTTTTCACTAGTCCACTTTAGATGCATCTATACTGTTCCCTGTGCAGTGCTATTCTGAACTCTACAATCCTTCAAATGCACCACTAAACTCATTAGTAAGTGGACTAGGAAACTCATTTATGATGGAAAACATGCATCGTGTCCATGATAGTGTGGTGAATCCTTTCCATCAATTTTATTGCTTCCATATGTTGTTAAAACTCCCCTTTTTAGGCCAACATATAATATACCTTAACTTTGCATGTAATATATGCTCCTAGGCATTGCTTATTGATTGATTGACAATTGGATCGTGTATAGTTCTCTCAGAGGTGAAGACAGGGGACACTGAGCAACAGAAGACCTCTTTATCACTCAGAACGATTTTCTAGCATGCTGGAAAATCTATAAAAACTGTGTGCCAATATTACATTTTTGTGTGGAAATACTGGCTCAGAGTCCAGATTACATAGTGAGTCAACACGTCTCTTTACCATTTGGTCAGACTGCGTTCCTTGACACCTGTGAGTATAAACATTGCTTTTACGCTTTTAATAAAATATTTTATCATTGGTAATGCACAAGGTTGGTGCGTCCTCCTTTTTTTGTACCAGTTTCAAGAATACCCATTGTTCTGGGGTGGGCTGCAAGACTACGGGATTTGCCTAAATCTAAAGAGTGGATCGCACCACCCGTGTATAGACTAAACACCCAAGCGCAGGAGATTTTTACTGTTTAGATGTCTCTTTACCCAGTTCTTCAGAATACATTTGCCCATCAGTGGCCATCCTTCCAATCTCTACCAGGTTACAGACTATTACCTGATGATGTGTTACTTTGCTTAGGTTGCTTGCCAGCTTATCGGATGCAGAGACCCCAGGTTAAAACCAAGCACTGTTTAGACATTGTGTCTGGGGGGGGGGGGGGCACATGTCTAAAACTGGTGACCTATAGGGGTAGATTCACCAAAACTGGTGCACCCAGAATCTGGTGTAGCTGTGCATGGTAGCCTTCTAACTTCCGCTTTTGCAAATTAATCCTTTGCAATAAAACATTTGAAGCTGATGGTTTTTATGCAGTTGCACATGATTTTGCTCTCTTCAGTTTTAGTGAATAACCCCAATTTTGTCCATCCTTAGTCCAGCCATAGATATGATTTTTACCAAAAAATCTTTCCTTAAACAGGTAAAATCATTGCAGTTGAACGTGCATGTTTGAGCACTAAGCAGATATTCCCAGCATCAGCTTTCTCTTAGGCACACTTTAGCAATCAGTTGGGACTGGTGGGCAAATGGTATCAGCAAAGGTTGGAGCATGTCCATAAATATTCAATTTCTTTAAATTCATATTTTTTCAGAGGGTAACCCAATCCTTGACAGTGACCAAATACATTACAAGAGAAAAATACAAAATAATTGAAAACATAAATAACAAAGTGGCCGTTCATAGAAGGACCTAAGAACACAAAAATTAATATCACACCACCTACAAACCAGCAGGGTACAATATATTGGAGAGAAGGACACCAGGGTTACTTCCTACTGGTATATATATATAGACGTATAATTTATCATGTACAGCTCAGCTCGAACATGTTTCGTGTATTGAAAGGACGCTTCTTCAGGAGCTTATGGTGTGTTCTATAAATAAGAAGTTTGACAAATCACTTTACTCACTTTTCTCTTCTAATACATTTACCGTATTTATCGGCGTATAAAATAAAAATAGAATTAAAATAAGGGGAAAATTGTGGGTGCGCGATATACGTTTGAAGTGAGCCGCCGACATATACCCAGTGCAGTACACTCGGGTACATTCGGCTAGGCTCGGCTTCGCTCGTGCTCACGCATAAACGTCACAGAGCTTGAGCATGAGCGAAGCCGAGCCTTGCCGAATGTACCCGAGTGTACTGCACTCGGTATATGTCGGCGGAGGCATTCAAACTGAGTGCGGGAAGCGGGGATTTGACTTGAGACAGCGCTGGAGAAGCCGGGAGGACACCACTGGAGCCGAAGACTGACGCCGGACCGGACGATGGATGCCGCGCAAGACACCAAAACTGTAAGTACTAAAAGTACTAAAAGTTTTTTTTTTACAGGTCGACATTAGGGGTGCGCACTATACGAAAGAGCGCGCAATACCTTGATAAATACGGTACATATTTTTTTAATATGTATTACGCCGAAGTCCATCATCTACCAACCTACTCTTATATAATCTAATCTATCTAACATTGTTTAATTTTGTTTTTATATCCACAGCTCCACTCTGTGATAATATGTTTTTTTAGTTTCAGTGACCAAATGCAGGCATACCCCACTTTATTTACTAAAGTTGGAAAGTAAAAAATCAGGCTCACTTCTGCATAGAAACCAATGAGCTTCCAGGTTTTATTACCAGGCTTAATTGAACAAGCTGGGGTTAGAAGCTCATTGGTTTCTATGCAAAAGTGAGCCTGATTTTACAGTTTTCAGCTTTAGTAAATAAACCCCATTGTGTAATTAAAAGTGGGGTATGCCTGTAACCTGTTACAGAGACGTCATGCTCTCTTCAGCTTCCATACACAAGCTAATATACATGAGCGCTACTGAAATTTGTCACATTAATAACAATAGAGGTTCAGCGGTATGCAGCCAATTTTACATACACTCCGTTTATAATAACAAAGAATACCCCAAAAGAGTGTATATATAAATCACAACCTTTCTCTGATAGCTGTATTTCTTATTTTTGGAGAAGGTGACACATTTTTTATTCAATTACCGAACATCATCCGTAGCAAAATTCTATTGTTGATTTTATTTATTGCAATGTAAGGGTAAATCAGTTTGTTTAATGTTGTTTTGTCTTAGATAATATGCACCTAACTAGCAGTGATTCTAACTGTGACTCATGACCTGCAACCCCTGCTGTGCTCTCCAAACCATTAGCAGGCTTTGAGTCCTTTAGATCTCAGTATGACTTGATGTAGTACCTATTCTCTTTCAGGAAAGAAACATGCTCTTCTATTCATGTGCCCATTTCCACTTTCTGTTGCATTGTCTTGTCCTTCTGTTCCCTGTGTTGTAACCTGGTCACAACTTCTTGACCCTGTACTCCCTCCCACCCCTTTAGGTAACTACCTATACAGTAAAGGAAAACTTTTGCTTTTCTTGTATATGGCTTGAAGCAGTGAAACAACTTCCAACTGGGTGGTGGCTTTGGGGCTAATTCATTACAATTGAAATAAAAAAAAAAGAATGAGCACAGAATTGGAGTAGCTGCCTGCAGTGTCCAATCAGAAATGTTGTATATTTTTTACAAAAAGCGATGCCAGTTTTGTGGTATAATGCTGGCCACAGTTGGGCAATGTTCTAGCAAATTTAACCACCATCTTTTTTTTATCTAAAAAAAATTAAAAGTATAGCTGTGCATATACAGTATGTGTGTATATACTGTATATATATATATATATATATATATATATATATATATATATATATATATATATATATATATATATATATATATATATATATATATATATATATATATATATATATATATATATATATATCCTAATAGGTTACCTTAACAGTAAGTATTTTCAAGCATGTTTGGGACAACCATACGTATACTCAAAATTAGAAAATACAAACATATCTGCATTTAGTTAAAAAAAAAATACAAATACATATATATAATATAATATGTATAGTAAATATATAGAAAATACAAAAATATATTTAGATATAGATATAAAGCCCCACCTTATTAGATTGTAAGCTTATCTGAGCAGGGCCCTCTTAATCCTCTTGTATTGTATTATCTGTATTTTCTCCCTTTCTATATTGTAAAGTGCCGTGTAAACTGTTGGCGCTATATTAATCCTGTATAATGATAATAATAATAATAATATAGTAAATATATAGAAAATACAAAAAGATATATACATAATATATAGTTATCTATCTATCTATCTATCTATCTATCTATCTATCTATCTATCTATCTATCTATCTATCTATCTATCTATCTATCTATCTATCTATCTATCTATCTATCTATCTATCTATCTATCTATCTATCTATCTATCTATCTGCCTGTCTGTCTGTCTGTCTGTCTATCTATCTATCTATGTATCTATATTACTAAGAACCAATAAGCTAGACTTGTTGGACCCCTTAAGCCCTGTACACACGATCGGATATCTGATGGAATCTAATCCAAAACGCGGTGACGTACAACACTACGACGAGCCGAAAAAAATGAAGTTCAATGCTTCCAAGCATGCTTTGACTAGATTCTAAACATGCCTGGATTTTTGACCGATTGAGTTCCATACAGACGATCGGAATTTTCTATCGTTTTTTTTTATCCATAGGAAAAACATTTTTACACCGCTAGAAATAAAACCGATGGGGCCCACACACAATCAGTCCATCGGTCTGTTTTCAGCGGACAAATTGATCGGTGTACGCCGCTTCAGTCTGCTTTTCTGCTTTTTATGTTTCAGTGTTAGTCTTTTGATCAATTAAATGCTGGTTTAAAGTTATATGAAATGTAAGAAATTACAAGATGACACTTATATGATATTTCTGATATGAGGAGCTTTCATGAGACTAGTTTTCTTCTGTCTCTCTGTAAGTAAAACATGAACAGGTCTTTTTGTTGGGATGTCTCTATCAGCTTTTCACATCTAGATAGTGAAATTTGTGCCCATTTTTTGCAAAACAGCTCAAGCTCTCTCAAATTAAATGGAGCATTTGTGAACAGTAATTTTCAAGTGATGTCACAGATTCTCAGTTGGATTTAGGTCTGGGTTTTAACAGGCCATTCTAACTCATGAATATGCTTTGATCTAAACCATTCCATTGTAGCTCTGGCTGTATGTTTAGGGTCATTGTCCTGCTGGAAGGTGAACCTCTGCCCTAGTCTTAAGTCTTTTGCAGACTCTAAGATTGCCCTGTATTTGGCTCTATACATCTTCCCATCAACTCTGGCCAACTTCCCTGTTCCTGTTGAAGATAAGCATCCCCACAACATGATGCTGCCACCACCATGTTTCACAGTGGGGATGGTGTGTTCAGGGTGATGTGCAGTGTTAATTTTCCGCCACACATAAAGTTTTGCTTTTAAGCCAAAAAGTAAAATTTTGGTCTCATATGACCAGAGCACCTTCTTCCACATGTTTGCTGTATCCCCCACATGGCTTCTCGCAAACTGCAAACAGGATTTTTTATGGCTTCTTGCCACTCTTCCATAAAGACCAGATTTGTGGAGTACACAACTAATAGTTGTCCTGTGGACAGATTCTCCCACCTGAGCTGTGGATCTCTGCAGCTCCTCCAGAGTTACCATGGGTCTCTTGGCTGCTTCTCTGATTAATGCTCTCCTTGCCCAGACTGTTAGTTGAGGTGTATGGCCATGTCTTGGTAGGTTTGCAGTTGTTCCATACTCTTTCCATTTTTGGATGATGGATTGAAAAGTGCTCTCTGAAATGTTCAAAGCTTGCAATATTTTTTTTATAACCCAACCCAGCTTTAAACTTGGCCTTCATGATGCTGTGGTTCTCTAACAAACCCCGGAGGGCTTCAAAGAACAGCTGTATTTATACTGAGATAAAATTACACACAATTTTCCATTTTTGGATGATGGATTGAAAAGTGCTCCCTGAAATGTTCAAAGCTTGCAATATTTTTTTTATAACCCAACCCAGCTTTAAACTTGGCCTTCATGATGCTGTGGTTCTCTAACAAACCCCCGGAGGGCTTCAAAGAACAGCTGTATTTATACTGAGATAAAATTACACACAATTTACTAATTAGATGACTTCTTAAGGCAATTGGTTCCATTAGATTTTAGCTGTGTTAGTCTATCACATAAAGACCCCCAAAAATACATAAACCTTTTTAGCTTGTAACATGACAAAATTTGGGAAAATTAGGGTATGAATACTTTTTCCAGGCACTACACTTTTAGTAAATTAACCCCTTAGTGTCTATGGCCACCTTAAACATTGATTATTTACTTGTTTGCAGGTTTATTTGTTTAAATAATATTAATATATAACATTTGATACTCTACATAATTTTTACTAAGAAAAAAATAAATAAGGAAACATTATAAAGACATAAAAGTCTTAAAGTGTTACAAAACCCTCAACAGTAAAATCAGTCTGTATATGCAGTAAAGCAGGGGTGACCAACATGGGCGTCCAATGAAATTTTTTCAGGGTGGGGGGGGGGGCGCTTTGGAAGCGGCGATACAAAGGTTAAAATGTAAAAACACCCCACTGTGCCCCCTGCATCTTTCAATATCTTTGTCCCTACTGTGTACCCCCTCTCCACAACTGCACCTCTGGACCCCTTTACATTACACAGCACCCAGCACCTCTGGACCCCTTTACATTACACAGCACCCTGCACCTCTGGACCCCTTTACATTACACAGCACCCTGGGCCCCTTTACATTACACAGCACTGCACCTCTGGGCCCCTTTACATTACACAGCACCCTGCACCTCTGGGCCCCCTTACATTACACAGCACTGCACCTCTGGGCCCCTTTACATTACACAGCACTGCACCTCTGGGCCCCTTTACATTACACAGCACTGCACCTCTGGGCCCTTTTACATTACACAGCACTCTGCATCACTGGACCTATTTCTATTATTACATTGTTATACAAAATTAAATGGTTCAACTGACCATTATGCAGAATCGCCTACCGCGCGTTGCGGATTGTCACTTGCCACGTCGCCTGTCACATGTTGTGGATTGTCACTTGCCAGTTGCCATGTCGCCTGCTGTCACACAGTGTGGATTGTCACTTGCCACGTCGCCTGTTGTGGATTGCCAGGTGCCACGTCGCCTGCTGTCACACATTGTGGATTGTCACTTGTCACAGTGCCTGTCACATGTTGCTGTCTGGATTGTCACTTGCTTTCTTCAATTGTGCCTTGCTGTGTCCCAGAGTCAGGGGCCAGGGTTGTCAGGCAGCAAAGAGATTATTTAATCTCTCTGATTCCCGCGCTGCCTACACAGATAGGGCAGAGTTGCAGGGTGGGCGGTGAGAGATGATGTCATCTCTCTGCTCCCTCCCGCTTACCAGCTCGCTGATTGGCCAGCACTCTCAGGCTCAGACACTCACCAAGCCCAGCTGCCCAGCCCGCAAACTCTCTCACATGACACCCGTCAGCGGAGCCACAGTGACACGCTATGTCACCTGCCCACCGAGCCACCCGCTCCCTCACCAGCCCACCCAGCTGCCCGCCATCCGCTGTTAGATTTCGGGGGGGCGTCCAGCTGACAGAGAGGAGAAGAGGGCGATCGGGGGAGATATACATTGCAGACAGCCAGCGGCTCTCCTCTCCCTTTCATAGCTCCGCGGCTCCATTTACCAGAGAGAGGGAGAGACAGGGAGAGGAGAGACGCAGCCTGTCTGCACTGTATATCACCCCCCTCCCACTCTCTGTCAGCGCAGCTAGAAGAGAGAGCAGCTCTAATTTCTTTCGCTGTGCCGTCACTTTGTTTTCTGCCCAGAGAGAATCATGGCACTGGTTTCTAGGGGGGGGGGCAAGGGCCCTCCCTTGCCCTATGGAGCGGACGCCCATGGTGCCTTTTGAAGAGCAAGGGCCACTTAAGCAACTTGGCAACCAGTCGCGGGCCACAATGAGCAGAGCGAGATGATGACAGGCCCATGTCCACACTGCATATGTAGAGCAAATACGGACACAGCCCACTCTACTCTATGGACCATCCGATCTGCGCAGACGGAAGGAGACAGATACATCTGCCTCTCCATAGAGGTGAATGGAAGGCCCCTTTAACACTGATCAGCAGCTTAATTCACAACACTGATGCTCTGGGAATAGAGGGTAACCCGCGATCTGGGCTTGCTGATCTGCCATCTCGAAACAGGAGGTTGCAGGCCACATCAGAGAGCTCTGCGGGACACATGTGGCCCCCGGCCACTTGTTGGTCAACCCTCTGCATTGAGTATAAAGGCTGTTTGATCCTGTATGCACAGATACTCCCCTTCTTGCAGTCTCCAAAACATGTCTGGGTAATACAGAATTACTGGAGTCAGGCTGCACTTGCTCAGTTTGGTGTGTATTGCTACTTAAGAGGTGCATGTGATTAGCACAGGGCCAATCAGCACTGTCCAGACAGAGAGTGAGGGGTCCTGCATCTTCATAGGAAAGCCAGTGCAGTATGAAAACTCCTCCTACAAACATTAACCAGGCATTAATAGAAGTCACAAGACTGCTATATACTGCTGATGAAAAAATGTATTTAGCAGTTTATATTTACAAAAGAAAGTGGAATTTCCATGTTCTGTGTACTGCGGGAGACCAGATATAGTGAATGCAGGCTCCTGGGCTTAGTAACACTTTAAACACTATGGGCCAGATTCAGGTAGGATAGCGGATCTTTATTCTGGCGTAACGTTAGTCATTTACGTTACTCCGCCAAAACTTTAGGAGCAAGTATTGTATTCACAAAGAACTTGCGCCTCAATGTGCTTTTTTCCAGCCAGTCTCATCCTAGTGTCTTCAGAAGAGGTGGGTCTTAAGCTTCTTCCTGAAGGCCAGATGGTTTTCTTCCATGCAGATGTCCGTGGGTAGAGCGTTTCATAGCCGTGGTCCTAGGACTACGAATTTTCATTCTCCTTTTGATTTGTATCGGTAATTGAGAATGTGGAGGAGGTTTTGGTTAGTTGATCGGAGGGGGCGGTTCGGGGTGTAGTGCTTTATTTTTTCGCATAGGTATTGCGGAGCATTTCCTTGTGTGCATTTGTGAGTGAGGCAAAGCGTCTTAAATGTAACTCGATCCTTCACAGCTAGTCAATGGAGGGTCCTCAGGGACAGGGTTCGATTCCCAGTTTTTTTTCCTGTTACCAGTCTGGCTGCTATGTTCTAGACCAGGGGTCTCCAACATGTGGCCCGGGGGCCAGATGTGGCCCTTTGCTTGCTTTTATCAGGCCCTCGGGGCACTCGTTCATCCACTGATACCAACAATGGGGTGTAATTCCCCCTCACTGACACCAATGAAGGGGCACAATTCCTCCCAATGACGCCAAAAATGGGGCACAATTCCTCCCAATACCATTAACAAGGGGACCAATGACACCAATGATGACACAATTCCTCCTGCTGACACCAACGATAGTGCATTGTTTGTTCCCCACTGCCTTTGGACCTTTTCCACTCCCAGTGACCACAGTCCGGCCCCCTAAAGTCTGAAGGACAGTAAACTGGCCCATTGTTTAAAAGTTTGAAGGCCCCTGTTCTAGACGACTTGTAGACGTGAAATTTGGTATTTGGGAAGTCCTAGGTAGAAGGAGTTTGCGTAGTTGAGCTGGGAATTGATCATTGTTCCAACTACTACTGCTGTGTCACCTTTCCTGGAATGAAGGGGATGAGTCTACACAACAGGCGAAGGAAGTAGTGAGATCCGCTGACTACTGATCCCATTTGTGCGTCCATAGACATGTCTGAGTCAAAGATGATTCCAAGGATTTTGATGCTTGGGGTGATGGTTTGTCCAAGGATGGTGGGTGGTGTGTGCATGTTGTGCTAGGGTTTTTCTTTCGGTTTGCGTGGAGAAAGAGAAGTTCTGTTTTGGATCCATTAAGTTTGAGGGAGCTCTCCATCATCCTATCATCGATCAATTTGAGGCAGTTTTCTAGTGCGTGCTATTGGTCTTTTTTGTTGGTGATGCAAAGATAAAGTTGGGTGTCATCATCGTAGGAGTGATAAAGCAGGTCCTGTTTGATGATTTTGAGGAGTGGGCGGAGGTAGATATTGAAAAGCACGGGTGATAGGGGTGATCCTTAAGGGACTCCGCATGTCATTTTACATGCTTCCGAAGTGAAAGCTCCAAGTTTCACTTTCTGGGATCGGTTCCCTACATATTTTTGGAAACTATTTTCAGTTTATTAAGGTGGTATCATGGGCGTCCGCTCCATAGGGCCAGGGGGGGCAATTGACCCCCCCTGGAAATCAAGAAGGTGTTGAAGAGTTTTGCAGCCACGGGCTGTCTGAGCGGTCCCGGGTTGGATGTCACACAGGCACAGCAAGCAGAGTGAAGCTGCCTCCCCTCCAGTGTTTATGTGTACACAGGGGGAGGGAACCTGCTGTGCCGCACTGATGGCTGATCTGATGTACTGAATGGGGGGTCCATCTGTGCTGAAGGGAAGGTCTGTGCAGAAGGGGGGTATGTGCTTAAAGGGGGTCCATCTGTGCTGAAAGGAGGGGTCTGTGCAGAATGGGGGGATTCAGCTGTGCTGAATGGAGGGGTTTGTGCTGAATGTGTGGTCCATCTGTGCTAAAGGGGGGTCTGTACATTCTCTAGGCTATATTTATATAGGCATGGAGTGAAGCTAAATTATCTCAAGACCTATTTCACACTGCCAGCTGGCCGCGTTATCGGTAAAGCGGCGCTTTACCATCATTTTAGCTGCACTATTTGGCCGCTAGCAGGGCGCTTTTAACCCCCCACTAGCATTTGAAGAAAAGGTTAAATGCGACTGTGTATGGCCGCTGCCGTAACGCCCCTCCCTGAAAAAATGTCAGCGGACTCCCATGGGTGGTATGCATTTTGCAATATACACACCTGTGCATAATGTTTAACCCTTCTCTGTATTTACAGAGGGGTATAATGTTTTCTTTAGCCAATTGAAACAGTGTTCATTGCAGTGTTCAATCACCCGATCAGGTGCAAATTAACTTTTCTATTTTTGAATCTCACTACATATGACTGAGCATTGAAAGTAAACAGAGATTCACTTGGCTAAGTGAACTGAATCAAACCTATAGTAACCAGCTTTATTCACCATTGAACATAACTGGAATACTTTCAGGCAGACAGAAAGTTATGGATAAGTTCAAATAATGTCTACTCTTCTTGTGAATTTTGACAAAAAATCATGCAGCTGATTATTATTATTATTAAACACGATTTATATAGCACCAACAGTTTACGCAGCACTTTACAATGTAGAGGGGGGACAGCACAATTAGAGTACAGAAAGCACAGAAAAGCCAACATTTTTATTTATTTATTTTGACAGTAAACAACAATTTTATTTTACCCAGGTTATAACATAGCCACTTGAATCTGACACATCTCTTGCTAAAAAAAAAATCAGTCAGGCATCTGTATTAACCACTTCAGCTCCAGAGGATTTAGCTGCCCAATGACCGGGTCATTTTTTGTGATTCGGCACTGCGTCAATTTAACTGACAATTGCGCGGTCGTGCGACGTGGCTCCCAAACAAAATTGACATCCTTTTTTCCACTCAAATAGAGCTTTCTTTTGGTGGTATTTGATCACCTCTGCAGTTTTTATTTTTTGCGCTATAAACAAAAAAAGAGCGACAATTTCGAAAAAAAATCATTATTTTTAACTTTTTGCTATAATAAATATCCCCAAAAAGATATAAAAAAAAAGATTTTTTCCTCAGTTTAGGCCAGTTTGGTAAAAAAAATATTGCAATAAGCATATATTGATTGGTTTGTGCAAAAGTTATTGTGTGTACAAAATAGGGGATAGTTTAAAGGCAATTTTTTTGTTATTTTTTTTATTAGTAATGGCAGCGATCAGCGATTTTCATCGTGACTGCGACATTATGGCGGACACATCGGACACTTGATGCTATTTTGGGACCATTGTCATTTATACAGCGATAAGTGCTATAAAAATGCACTGAATACTGTGTAAATTACACTGGCAGGGAAGGGGTTAACCAGTAGTGGGCAAGGAAGGGGTTAAGTGCGTCCTAGGGAGTGATTTTAACTGAGGGGTGTGGGCTACATGTGACACGACACTGATCGCCGCTTCCGATGACAGGGAGCATAAGATCCGTGTCCTGTCACAAGGCAGAACAGGGACATGCTTTGTTTATATAGGCTTCCCCCGGTTCTGCAGCTTCGTGACACGATTGAGCCACCCGGCGGACATCGAGTCCACTGGACCTGCGGTCACACACACGGAGCTCGCGGCGGGCACGCGCATTCCTGAAATGCCGCTTCTTAACCACTTAAGGACCTTGGTTGTTTTTCAGATTTGGTGTTTACAAGATTAAAATAGTTTTTTTTGCTAGAAAAAAAATATATTGGCCTAGATTCACAAAGCGATTACGCCTGTGTAAATGTTGTTAGACTGGAGTAATTTCGACTTACGGGCGTTTTTACGCTAGTCGAAATCCTCAAACCATGAAAAGACACCTGCGGGCTTCATTTCGACTGTATTACGTGTTAGTACGCCTTCAGATCTACGCTGCCAGAAAATTGCGGCCACTGGGCGGACTTCCTGTTGTTTTTCACCGTCAGGGTATGCTAATGAGCTTTTGCCTGCAATCCACAAAATTTCGCACTTTCAACGCAATCTCTTACGGCACCTTTAGTCATCTTTTTTTTCCGTTTCACTATACCTGCTTTTTGCTGGTCTAATATTAGACAGCCCATGTTAAGTATGGCCGTCGTTCCCGCGTCGAATTTCAACGTTTTCCGATGTCTTTTATTATTTTTAACGTAAGTCGTCCGGGAATAGGAATGTTCGTAAACGCCGCTACTCAAACAACGAATGACGTCACGACGTGATTTCGCGCAATGCACGGCGGGAAATTCCTGAACAGAGCATGCGCAGTTCGATCGTCGCGGGGACGCGCTTAATTTAAATGCTTCACGCCCCCTAATCACGTATTTCGATTGCGCGGCGGAAAAAAAATACGACACAATAGCGTACGCGCAAAAAAACTACCTGAATTCGGTGTAGAGTCTGGTGAAATACGGCAGCGTACCGTATTTCGATTACGCAGCGGAATATTACGTCTTTGTGAATCTGCCCCATAATGTTTGGGGGTTTTAAGTAATTTTCTAACACCGTAGAGAATAAAATGGCGGTCATTGCAATACTTTTTGTCACACCGTATTTGCGCAACAGTCTTACAAGCGCACTTTTTTTTTTGGAAAAAAATAACTTTTTTTAATAAAAAAATAAGACAACAGTAAAGTTAGTCCAATTTTTTTTTATGTGAAAGATACTGTTACGCCGAGTAAAATTATACCCAACATGTCACGCAAAATTGCGCCTGCTCAGAAGCGCTACAGAAGAGGTATAGAGGGCTAGAATTATTGCTCTCGCTCTAAAGATCGCGGTGATACCTCACTTGTGTGGTTTGAACACCGTTTTCATATGCTGGAGCGCTACTCACGTATGCGTTCGCTTCTGCGCGCGAGCTCGTCGGGACAGGGTGCTTTTAAAAAAAAAAATGTTTTTCTTATTTATTTGTATTTATTTTATTAATTATTACACACAAAAAAAAAGGGTCACTTTTATTCCTATTACAAGGAATGTAAACATCCCTTGTAATAGGAAAAAGCATGACAGGTCCCCTTAAAAAAAAAAAAAATTGCATTTAAGTCTAAATATGGGATCTGAGGTCTTTTTGACCCCAGATCCCATATTTAGACTTAAATGCAAAAAAAAAAATGTTTTTCGTTTGAAAAAATGATGATTAGAAAATATTGCTTGAAGAAGCATGGGCGGAAGTGACGTTTTGACGTCACTTCCTCCCTGCTATGCTATGGGGACGGGTGGGGGCCATCTTGCCCTCACTCATATCCCAGCTGAGGAGAGGAAAGGACCCGAAAGATGGATATCTCGGTTGTGGCAGCAGCTGCTGCCGTTACTGAGATATCCATCTTTAAAGTACGGACGTATATGTACATGAACGGGTTCTTAAGTGGTTAAAGGAGGCGTACGTTATCATTTTAACATCATTATTGGTCTTCTTTTCTTCTTTTTTTTGGACTACCGCATGTTTAAACTAATTCTAGCCAAAATTTTTAAATCATCCTTGGCCTCTTGATTCTATCTATATTCTTTTGTCAGCTAAACTGAGGTGATTTTGGATTACAATGCCCCCCTGACCTTCCACTCCGCTGATCTTTTATAAAATTAGAGCATATAAGGAAAGTGACAACACTTGTACACTCAGCAAACAATCCTACAAACCCATTGCATATCTTTGTGTTTTTCTGATGACACAAAGGTGTGTAATAGGGTTAATATCCCTGGAGGTGTCTTTAACATGGAACATGATTTGGCATTGCTGGAAGGCAGGGCCGCCGCTAGCGCAAGACAACAATGGCACTTGCCTTACGGTGCCAGCGCCGCCAGGGGAACAGGGCGGAAAAATCAAATCAGGGCTGATCTGAGACGGCTGCGCAGGGTGCAGTTCGCCCAGGCGCCACAGAGATGAGGGCGCTTAAGCGCCAGAGAGTTCACTGCTCCCCTCCCTCCTTCTCCTCCTCTCCTTGTTGGAGTCTCTGCGCCAGTCACCGTGAGTCTCTCTCTCCACCGCCAGCCAGTCACAGACTCAGTGATCTTCTTCTCCAGCCGGGCGCCGCTCCCCACACTGTCCTCTCAGGCTCTCCTCTCCAGCTGCCGCCCGGGTTTGTCACAAGGGGAGGCGCGGGGGGTCTGCTAATGAATGCACCAAAAAATATTTTTAAACATACTGTAAAATATATTAAATAAAAAAAAATCCGGTAAAAGTGTTGGAACTATATAGGTACACAGGGCCAGATTCAGGTAGATGCGCGCATATTTTCTCCGGCGTAGCGCAGCGCATATACGTTACGCTGACTCGAACTAGTGAGTCAAGTACAGTATTCACCATGCACTTGTTCGTTACTTTGCGACGGAGTAACGAAAATGCGATGGCGCAATCCGACGTAAGTGTAAGTGGGTGTGACCATATGTAAATGATGGGCGGAGCCCAGCGCAGAGAATTACGTTCAGCGCATCATCCACGGAGCATGCGCAGTGAGGGAGGGCTCCACTCGCTCCCCTGTGCGCATGCTCACAACTTCCGTCGGCACCACTTCATGGGAAACGGCAGCGCAATGTGTTGCGTTGTGCGTATAAAAGTGGCCGCAGATGCGCCTTTCCGGCGCAAAAGTATATCCGGTTTCCCCCACCCCAGGGAAGTAACTTTTGCTGTGCGATGGCTGCTCCCGCTTCCTGCAAAGAAAGGAGAAACCTCAACTTTAATGCCCAGGAGCTGTCTGTATTTATCTCGGCGATGGAGACCTACAATGATTTCCTCCATGGCAGGAAAAGCGGCAAGACAACCCGGGATAGGAAGCAGGCCATCCTGGAGAGCATTGCTGGCAGGGTCAACATTTTGGGCTATTCCACCCGGACTGCTGCGGACATAGTCAAAAAAATTAACGATTTGAGGCGCAAAGTCCGGGGCAAGGTGGCCACTATCAGGAGGCATGAGAGGGGCATGGGGGGTGGACCCCCATGTGCGGTCAGCCTGACCATGAAGGAGGAGGTGAGGAGAGGGAGCAGTTGGGGGGGGTACCGGGATATGATTCCATGGAGGAAGGCTCCAGGACAGGTAAGTGTTTTTTATCCCCTATTTGGTGTGCTGCATGTGGGGGGGTGGGGGTACATGTGCCAAGTGTGTGGGACCACCAACATGTGTCTGCTTTGTGTCATCCACAAATGACGGAGCTGGGCCATCATCTGCCGGCGGCCAGTCCACCCCATCCCCCCAACGGCATCCTGAGCCCGAACCCCTGGGTGGTGAAGACACCGAGGTGGAGGGGAGTGCCCACACCTCACCTGCTGAGGTGGTTGAGGAGGAGCCTGTTGTCCCTGAGCAGGAATTTGTTCTATTTTTGGAGGAGTCCTCCCCTTCAGCAGGGCCCTCTCAAATCCCCTCCCCCATCCTAGGAAGCCCCTCAAGGGCGACTCCATCCCCCCGGGGACTACCATCTCCTGGCCCCAGGAAGGTAACCCGGAAGACCAGGGGGTTGTCTGATGTGGTCCATGACCAGATGGCGAGGGACCAGGCCAGGCAGACCCAGCAGATGAGGGAGATAGCTGGGCACCTGGACCGGGTAGCTGACAGCCTGGGCTCCGTGTCCCAGATGACCAAGGCAGTGCAGGATGTCAGCTGCAACTGCGCTGCAGTGGTGACCAGCCTGGGGGAGGTGCAGGCTGATCTTCGGCACCTCACTGCAGCCGTCCAGGCGAACACTGCTGCCATCCAGGACCAGGGGAGGCAGAGGCAGTGGGCCCATCATTATCAGCAGCTGAGGATGCAGGCCCACACCAATTCCTACCTCGGCCAGATAGCCATGGCCTTGGAGGGCATGCAGGCCACACCTGCCAGGAGTGGCCCACCCGGGGATCAGCCACCTCCAGATGCCCCCCCACCCCCACCCACTCTCTCCAGGCAGCTGAGGAGCCAGAGAGGGCCCACAAGAAAGAGCCCCCGTCAGCCCAGATGAGGGCTTTTTGGGGTGTTTATTTATTTTTTTCTGTTGCTCAGGTTATGAGCTTTTTTGTAATGTTGCTCAGGTTATGAGCTTTTTTTTATGTTGCTCAGGTTATGAGCTTTTTTTTAATTTAAACTGCACACGGTCAGTAGTGCAGGGGACAGTGTGAATGGTGTGTGAATGTGAGGGGGTGTCACCCTCGGCCGTTGGGGAGAAGTTATCCCCACGGCTGTGTGAATGACGTGTGAATGGTGTATGAATGGACAGCGACACCATTGGGGCCTTGACGCGGCGTTGTTGCTCCCAAGTCCTGCATGTTGGACTTGGGCTAATCCAATGCGATGTGGATGTGGTGTGTGTGATCTAGGGACCTCAGTGGTGTGCATGCGTGCATTGTCCGTGTGATCAATGTTTTGGTTTATTGTCCAAAGTTGCCTACGGCGATAACCCTCCTGACTGCTCTTCCATCAGCTGACTGGGGCTCCTCTGGCAGGGGGGGGGCTGTCTGGTTGGGGGGTCAGGTCATCACGTATGTCAATCTGCAGGCCCTTTCCCATGGCAAAGTTGTGCAGAATGCAACATGCACTGATGATCTGACACACGAAGGTAGGGGAATACAATAGGGCCCCCCCAGACTTATCCAGGCATCGGAAACGGGACTTCAGGAGCCCAAATGTTTGCTCCACCACTGCACAAGTTTTGATATGTGCCGCATTGTATCTTCTCTCTCCTCTGGTTTGGGGGTTCCGGAAAGGAGTCATTAAATGGGGTCCCAGTGCATATGCAGAGTCACCTGGAAGGGAAAAGACAGGAGGATGTTAGTCATGCATGTGCCCCTTGTGATGTGTGCATCATGGGGGGGGACAGTCATGCCTGCCACCCATGTCACTCACCAACCAGCCAGCTGTCCCCATACACGTTCTGTTCGATTTCTGTTGAGATGGGGTTCTGATTGTAGATGTAGCTGTCATGGCTGGATCCGGGGTGTTTGGCACGGACATGCCATATGAGGCATTGGGCATCGGCTATCACCTGTACGTTGATGGAATGCCAATGCTTCCGATTGCGGTATATGTGCTCTGTGGCACTGGGGGGCTGTAGAGCCACATGTGTGCAATCAATGGCCCCCACAGTGCGTGGGAATCTGGCAATTCTGTAGAAATCTGTCATTGCCTTCAGCCGCAGGTCCTCAGTGGTGGGTCTGATGATGTGGTGGGACATGCGTCTGAGGATTGCAGGGACAACCTGGTGCACACATCTGCTCATGGTGGACTGTGACATCCCAGCCACCACTCCACTTGTACGCTGGAATAATCCACTTGCAAGGAAATTAAGTTTTTCCAGTACCTTCACCAGTGGCTGCACTGCTTGTGAGCAGTGTGTCTTGCTGGTGATGTCATCCTGCAGGGTTGTGGTTAGTTCAAGGATTGCATCCTGCAGGGTTGTGGTTAGTTCAAGTATTGCATCAGGGCTGAATCTGAAGAGGCGATACACCTCCTCATCACCCATGCCAAAGAGGCTCATGCGCGTGCGGTATATCCTCTCACGTGCCCGCCTCCTCCGTACCGGGGGACCCATTAGTAGTGCTAGGACCACGGCTGCCCCTGGCATGTTGGCACACAGAGGTGTTGTCCTTGCAAGTGTGGTTGTTCAGCTTGCTATTTTTGTCGGTAACGCTGCTGCTGTAGCTGCTCTCCTGCTGACCTGTGGCCGTCAGGAGTAAAGATAAAGCAGCTATTTATAGGAATAACTTTGCGACAGACGGACGACTTACGCGCGGCGCATGTAGCCAGCGTCTGGTGCTAATCCATTCGCGAATCAGCATATCTCCCTCATTTGCATATTTGAATGGGAAATCAATAGGCGTGACGGATGCGCCAAGCGAAAATATGCGCTTACGATACTCTGGCGAAGGAAAGTTAAGCCGGTCGGAGAAAGACCGTTTTCTGTCGCATCTAGTTTGGTGGGTACGGCCGCATAGATACTACGGCGCATCTTGACAGTTACGCGGCGCATAGCGATATACTCCAGCGCAAGTCTATCTGAATCTGGCCCACAGTGTGCAAATATACCCTTAATAAATATTAGGTTACGTGCAAAATAAGCATAAGAAAAATGTGCAAATATGCCCTTTTTCTAAATTATGTACAAAAAAATTGCAAAATAATATTATTTTGCATATTTTTTGTACATAATTTAGGAAAAGGCCATATTTGCACATTTTTCTTATGCTTATTTTGCACGTAACCTAGTATTTATATGTTGTCTACTACATAATTCTCATTGGTATTTACTATTACATTTTCACAAATAATCTCCAAAAATGTCCACCGTATTCAGTAAGTGACAATTTGGTGCAGCAAGAAAGCAGCACAGCGATCCCATCTTCTTTGCAGCAATACTCACACACTCACGGAACTGGTCTCATACATGCACAATGCCATGGCTGGGACAGCTTGTCACCAAAATTACTTCCCATCAGGCCAAGGAAGTAGCATAGCATGGGCTGTCAAAGAAGAGCTGGCTCCAGGGTACCAGCCATTTGTTGGTAATTCATTAACCACAAACTTAGAGCGGTTTTAAAACTCAGACATGAAATATGAACAAAGCATATCACTCTATAATGTGTACTTGTCTCAATTAAGAGCTCTAAGTGCTCTCCTCACTGCGCTCTGCGGTATGTCATTTCAGGTCCTTGCCCCGTCTTTTGAAAACAGAAAACCTTTAAAAAATTCAGCATTTTGAGTGGATATAGAGAAGAGAAGACCGCAGAAAAACAGGTACAACCTATACAAGGGGATTTATTTAATCTCTATGTATCACCTGAGGCCAGTCACTTCAATGGATATACTTACAGTGCCTTTCAAATGTATTCACCCCCCTTGGATTTTTACCTATTTTGTTACATTACAACCTTTATTTCAATGTTTTTTTTAATCTGAATTATATGTGATGGATCAGGACACAATAGTCTAAGTTGGTGAAGTAAAATTAGAAAACATTTTGCATAAAACAATTTTTCAGAAATAAAAAAATGTTAATTGGTATGTGCGTATGTATTCAGCCCCTTTGTTATGAAGCCCATAAAAATTTCTGGTGTAACTATTTCCCTTCAGAAGTCACATAATTAGTCAAATGATGCCTACCTGTGTGCAATATAAGTGTCACATGATCTGTCATTACATATACACACCTTTTTGAAAGCCTCCAGAGCTTGCAACACCTAAGCAAGAGGCACCACTAACCAAAGACTGCCACGAAGACCAAGGAACTCTCCAAACAAGTAAGGGACAATGTTGTTGAGAAGTACAAGTCAGAGTTAGGTTATAAAAAAAATCCAAATCTTTGATGATCCCTAGGAGCGCCATCAAATCTATGATAACCAAATGGAAAGAGCATAGCACAACAGCAAACCTGCCAAGAGACGGCTGCACATCAAAACTCACGGACCGGGCAAGAAGGGCATTAATCATAGAGGCAGCACAGAGACCTAAGGTAACCCTGGAGGAGCTGCAGAGTTCCACAGCAAAGACTGGAGTTTCTGTACATAGGACGACAATACGCTGTATGTGCCATAGAGTTGGGCTTTATGGCAGAGTGGCCAGAAGAAAGCCATTACTTTCAGCAAAAAAACATGATGCCACGTTTTGAGTTTGCAAAACGACATGTGGGAGACTCCCAAAATGTATGGAGGAGACAAAAATTTTACTTTTTGTCCATCAAAGAAAACGCTATGTCTGGAGCAAACCCAAGACATCACATCACCTAAAGAACATCATCCATCCCCACAGTGAAACATGGTGGTAGCAGCATTATGCTGTGGGGATGTTTTTCAGCAGTCGGGACTGGGAAACTGGTCAGAGTTGAGGGAAAGATGGATGGTGCTAAACACAGGGATATTCTTGAGCAAAACCTGTACCACTCTGTGTGTGATTTGAGGCTAGGATGGAGGTTTACCTTCCAGCAGGACAATGATCCCAAACACATTGCTAAAGGAACACTTGAGTGGTTTAAGGCGAAACGTGTAAATGTGTTGGATTGGCCTAGTCAAAGACCAGACATCAATCCAATACAAAATCAGTGGCCAGACTTAGATGGTTTGCGCTTGTATACAGCAATCTTTAACTTGAAGGAGCTGGAGCAGTTTTGCAAGGAGGAATGGGCAAAAACCCCAGTGGTAAGATGTGGCAAGCTCATAGAGACTTATCCAAAGTGACTTAGAGCTGTGATAGCCACAAAAGGTGGCTCTACAAAGTATTGACTTTAGAGGGGTCAATAGTTATGCATGTTGACTTTTTTTGTTTTTTGTCCTCTTTGTTGTTTGCTTCACAATAAAGAAAAAAATCTTCAAAGTTCTGTAAGTTAAATGATGCAAATCCTCAAACAATCCATGTTAACTCAAGGTTGTGAGGCAACAAAACATGAAAATTGTCAAGGGGGGTGAATACTTTTGCAAGGCACTGTATGTAAGGCAGGCTTTTTTAACCTTTTCAACATAGAGGAACCCTTGAAATAATTTTCCGGCCCCCTGCTAAAAGCTACTATATCTACAACTCATGATACATTAGTTTGATGGTCAGTGGGAAGAATGATCCTTACACTTGTGGTTATAGTGAAGAATTATAAATAATAAAAAGATAAATGGTGTCAGTGGGAACTTATCTAAGAGGCAGAAATTGCTCATTTCTCAAGGAACCCCTAGCAAGCTCTGGAGGAACCCTAGAGTTCCATGGAACCCTGGTTGAGAAATCCTGATGTAAGGGTTTACAACCCCTTTAAAGGGGTTGTAAAGACATAAATATTTTCGTCTTAAATTAAAGTCTGACAGTAGCTGATAAAGTAAAAAGTAATGTTTTGCATTATAACTAGTTTGATACCTGTTGAAATCGAGCTGTTTTATTCACCTATGTCACTCCTGAATCGTTATTCTCACTGACTTCCTGGTTTGCGGTGCGCATTCATTCTCGCTACATTGCGGCCTAATAGGAACTACAGTTCCCATTAGGCTTAGCCTCCATGCCTGTGAGGAATATGAGAGCATCTTCACACAGGGCTGTAGTCATAGAGAGGGGGTGAGCACATTCTGCTTTCCACCATGCAAAACGGCTCAGATGCTGGTGGAAAGCAAGAAGAGAAGAGACAGGAAATGGCATTTTCAAACCTGGATTACTGTATTTTGGAGGTCAGAAGGAAAAACGAGATAAGTGATATTTAAATGCTCTAGTTTACAGCAATCAATTGATCTAATAAAAAACAAACCTTTAGTGTTCCTTTAACTGTCATTCTAACTCCTTTGGACAGGAATGATATTTCATTCCCTTCCTTTCATTTTGTGAAGAGGCAGTACAACTGTTTTCCACAGCAATGACACATCTAAAGGCGGCCATACACGGTTCGAATTTCGAAAGATTTTTTTTTCGAAAAGGGTATCAAAGAATTTTCGAACTAATTTCGCACCTTTAGTGGGCTGCAGCAACAGCCAATTTTCGTGCGGCAAACAAATTTGAGAAATCCAACATGTTGGAGATTTTTTGAAAAACAAATGATTTTCTGATCAATGATGGGAGAATCGTGCGAGAAATGTAATAGAGAAAAAATGCGCATTTGCAAGAAAAGAATATTCCCGGAGAGAAACGAATATTCCCGGCAACATGAAGGTTTGGGTGGACGAATTTCAAAAAATCAATGGTGGCATCATCGGATTACAAAAAAAAAAAAAAAAACATTTTATGATTTTGAAAAGAAAATTTGTTAGAAAATTTGACCGTGTATGGCCTGCTTAAAACAACTGATTTTGGGTGTGACAAAGCAGGTGACTGCAACACAATTATGAAATGTTAGGCAACTTGCATGTCACATCCCATGGGTCGTTGAATCTTGCCATTGCAGTGTTTGCAGTGTAGTACCCGTATAGGGTAGTTACTTACCGCTATGAGATGACCTATGGGATAACCTATTTGTTCTTAGTAACAGTATATTTATAACTACATTTTGTTTGTATATGCATCTCTGGATAACACTTTTTTGAATATTGCTGTGATCCGTGTGAAACGCTTTTTGTTGTGTGTAAATAAAGAATTTTGAAAAAAAAAGAAATGTTAGGCAACATGTCATATGTGCTTTGGAATCTGTCTTCACTATGGCAGTCAGTTTCATGTACAATGATGATGAAGTGTCAACCTATATGAGTATGATAGTCAAAGACCAAAAACTGGAAAAGAATACATCCAATGTTATACTGTAGGTAAATGCTCAAATTATAATTTAAAATCTATACCTTCTGAAAATATAATATTGGGGTCGAATTAACAAAACTGGAGAGTGCAAAAATCTGGTGCCGCTATGAATAGAAACCAATCAGCTTCCGCTTATTGGCCACCATGCACAGCTGCAGCAGAATTTTCACTCTTTCGTTTTAGCAAATAAACCCCATAGTGTCTTTGAAAATCATAAATAACTCTTTGTATCAGCTGACTTGTATCTTTTTTCTCAAAAGGAAACTATCTCTAAAAACAATAATTTTTTTTTTTTGTATTTCTAAATAAATGTATTATTTAATTTCCCAATGCTTTTGTCATGTATTGAGAATAAACATTTTGTTCCACTTTTGGACTTTACCAGAAACCATTAAAAATAAAAAGTGTACACACAATAATTTATATATCTTTTCAGTTTACTTGAAAAAAATTGACTTTACAACAAATATAAATATGATTTAAAAAACAAGGATTGGCTGTAATTTATTACAAACAATATATTACAAAAAAAATCATTGCGTGAATTCTTCCTTCCCTTAAAAAAAAAAAATGGGATCTTTGGCAGTAAGATTGGTGGGCTGACTTTGAGACATCTTGTTCTTTGCCACTTTAACACAGAATAATTTTAGCCAAAAATCTATCTTGGGAAGAATTTGTCCAGTGCCAACACTATGTTTGATGTATCATTGGAAACATAAATTGTATCACATATTACAATGAAAACAAAACGTTAACATTAAATTAATACTGCTGTATATAAAAAATGATCTTTTAAAAATAAACTGCATGTATGGTACAGTTGCAAATGCACTATAAAAATCACAAGGAAATCTTAAATAATACTGTCTGTAATTAAATGGACATGGTTGTATCATGTAGTCTGCCAAAGTCTAAATCCAGTAGACAAAGGCAACCACCAACGGCCTACAATTTAGTTTGTAATGGGTGTGTATATTTATTTCCCCCCTTCCTTTCTCACTTCCTCTTAGACATGTGAACTGGGGCTTTCGCTGACCTTTGTTCCAATTCACTAATTTGATGATGTATATAGACTGTCGGTCCTCTAAACACAATTGGATGAAGTTGCTGCCTTGTTTAATGAGGCGAAGTAGCTGGATAGCCAATGATGAGAACAGTCACATGACACACAAGGCCACTTCACAGTTGCAATCATGTGTTCTGTGGTCAGGTGGCATGAAATTACAGAGCTCTCTTTCTCATGCCACTCTTATCTAGGGACAAAGTCATTGATTGAGTGTTGATTCTACACAAAATGTCAACTCAGTTGTACATCATAGAAGGTAAAGCTGTTACAGTTCTTTTAAATACAGTTTAAAATGTTTACAATTGTACATTTACTTTTTAGTTCATTGTTTTGCATTTACTGGCTTCAATTATCTAAAATTGAATTTGGCAACATATTCAAAAAATTCGAATGGTGGTGGCTCTGGTGGAAGACTTCTGAAGTTATGAAAGCATATGCTAGGTGGCGTAGATTGAAAATAATTAATGTAATCCTATTTTCCATTTCTGTTTCACCTTTAACATTGGTTAAACTCCGTTCTAAAGGAGTTTTGAACGTTAAGCTAAAAAAATTAAATAAATCCAATTCATTTACCACATGTTGTGGAATGCCATAGGGCACTCCTCTAGGCTTTTTCTACAGCAGGCCAACCCCCATGATCTACATGAGAGGAAAGGTTTTCTATTGTATTGATAAAAGTGGCAAACCTCTTTTAAAAAAACAAACAAGATCTGTAGCAATTATAAAGATTGTATATCATTTTGAACATGATTTCACACTCCGTAACATCCTTTCAACAAAGCCAACATTCAGTATTTTGAATATATTATAGACCAGCTTCTCTAGCTAGATGACCCAAAGTAATTGTAAAGGTTTTCTTCTTTTTTTTTTAAAAGACAGACTTACCTGCTCTTTGCAATGGTTTTGCACAGAGCAGCACTGATCCTTCCCTTCTAGGGTCCCCCACTGGTGCTCCTGGCTCCTCCTGCCTTCGAAGTGCCCTCATAGCAAGCCACTTGCTATGGAGGCACCCATGCAGGCTTAATCCCCAGCTGCGCTGTGTTGCTCGGCCCAATCCCTGGCTCTGTTGTCACTGGCCAATGGCTCCCGTTGCTCTCACGGAATCCAGAAAGGAGGGAAAGCGTGAGCAGTGCTGCTGCTCTCAGGCATAGCACTGGATTGAGATTGGGCTCAGATAAGTATTTGGGGAGTGAAAGGCGGGAGCTGCATGTTAAGAGGTTTTTTACCTTAATGCAGAGAATGCATTAAGGTCAAAAAGAAAAAAGAAAAAACTTTAGCCTTTACAACCACTTTAAGGCTCAAGGATAACTAGACAAGGATTATTATTTTAGTCACGTGACTGTAATTTCATTGGGCTCATCTGTGTTCGACCCTTTAGTGTTTAGAAGTAAAGAAATAAAATATCCACATAACCACAATACTAATATTCATCTAACTGAATTTTTAAGGGAGTATGATAAGGCAGTGATAGCAAGTATTGATTATTACATACAATTTTGATGGGAAAGTGATTATTTACATTAGTGGTCAACTTTTTGTGTTATGCTTGTTGTATATATGTAAAAATGTATTGTTCTCTGATGGAACATAGGGTTTGATGAATGTATAAAAAAAGCCCCTGTGTCACCTACAGTTTACAATAATAGCAATGGACCTAATTTACAAAGACCCGAGAAAAGGAAAAAAATATATAACAACCAGTCAAAGGAGGTCCCAAATCTTTTTTTCCTATCTACAATTTTTTTTTTTCGTTTCCTCCTGTCCTTACAAATCAGTCCCAGAATGATGTCATGGACTGTACTGCATACAATTTACCACATTGGAATACATTATATTGTGCAACACTGCAAATTCATCCCATGGCTTTGTGTATGTTGATCAAATGCTTCCTTTTACTTGGATGTTTGACCTTTCCTTTAAAAACAACCAAAACATTATATTTATGCATTATGTACAAAATAATTGCACTTTTTTTTTACAATTTACAGCTATTAAACAAATTCACTTCTACAGCAATCGTTCACTTATTTAAACATTTACAATGGCTCAGTTCAGCTTTGTACACAGTTTTCGGCTCCAGAATTTCCAGTTTCTATGGCAATGTTCCAGCAGCAGTCTGTATGCACCACACAGGTTTGCAGTCTCTCCTATGTATAAGTAATTGCATTTTATCACACTCCATCTACGTGTCATGTCTGGGTCACACAACTCAGGAAAGCCTTCAAATTACCTGGGAAGATGACTGAAAATCAAGTATTGTCATGAGATGGGTGAGAATGCACTGGCTTTTCCCCTTCTTTAGAGAGTCTGCCTCTCCAGTTCTTAGTGATTCACATCTGAAATGGATATTGAATCAAATTCCATATAGTAACAACTGAAAGTCCTAGATGTTACCATTGTTTGTAAAGTTCTGAGAAAATATCCATATTGCTATCATAGGAGGTTAAGTGCAGCAGGATATCACCAGGCTTGCAAAGGGCACTGCAAAAAAAAGAAAAAAGACTTTCAGAAACGACATTTAATTATGATATATTACCCTAATTTAGCAAAATTAGTTTATTGCACCACAAATGAATTTTATGACAGAGCTACTTGGCCATGGAATATGGACATTTACCCTTTACTGTATACACAACCACAGAACGAAGGCCTGTAGGCTTTGAACGGCACAACTATAATAAGCACTCAAACAGCTTTAAAAGCATTACCAAAATGTAGAATTTACTTTAGGTATAAAACTTTATTGCTCTGGGACTGTGATCTGTAATATTTGTTAATAAAGTCTGTAGGAGATCAAGCAGAGAGAAAAAAAACTGCAAACTTTTAGATTTTTTGGTGTATGGAGAACAAACATTGTTAGCAAGATAAGAAGACACACATATAGTATTGCACACCATTAAGAAATGGTATTTAGTGTCGGAATATATAATTGCACTGGATGATATTGCATTGTATTGTCAACATAGATAAGAAAAATACATTTTATCACAGCATCAGAAACTCAGGGATCCACATTTGTAGATATAATAAAGTCTGCACTGTACATTGGTCTTAAAGGGGTTGTATACCCTTGTTTTTTTTTTTAAATAACAAACATATCATACTTACCTTCACTGTGCAGTTTGTTTTGCACAGTGTGGCCTCAATAATCATCTTCTGGGGTCCCCCATTGGCGCTCGTGGCTCCTCCTCGTATCAGTAAAAAGCTTTCTCCCTGGGGGTTACCTTGCGGGCATGCTCCCGAGTCCAGCATTTGCGTCCATAAACACAGAATGCTGGACGTGGCCCCGCCCCCAGGCGCCCACATCATTGTATTTAATTGACAGCAGCAGGAGCTCCAGGTGAGACAGGAAGCCTGATGATTTAACGGGTGCCTACCCCAGCTCGCTTCCGCATACGACCAACAATGAAAGAGATGGCGGCATTCCAAGATCAATCAAAATTCTTTCATTTCCGAACATCCCAAGTGTTACAAACAGACAGGCAGCTAGACTAGTTTCACATACTAACAGGTGCTCTTATTCATTGCATTTAATGAATAAGCGCACCTGTTAGTGTGTAAAACTAGTCTACCTGCCTGTCTGTTTGATTGATCTTGGAGTGCAGCCATCTCTTTCATTGCAAGCGGGAGCCAATGTGCTGTTATCAATCTATCCAATCAAGAGCTGAGAACCCCAGGCAGAGAGGTATAGCATAGAATGAATTAATGTGAAAAAATATGAGTATTTACAACCCCTTTAAGCTTTTGGTAGTTATTATGAGTCTTTATAAAATTGTACTTGCTAAAATGCTTTTTGTACTGTGTCTATTTAAAACTTAAGGTTGGCGACACCCAATACGCAAGTGGTTGCTTTTTTTGATAAAGTAATTTAAAAAGCCTAGAGAAAAGTAACTATGAAGATGTTATTAAAATGTTATTTGTAGCAATCAGTCGGTAATTTTTGTACACACAATCGGTTTTCCCGGCGGTAAAAAGTCCTTCGGGAAAATCAAGGGGACAACCGAGAACCTGCCCAGTAGCTTTTTCCCCCTACACACGGACGGTTTTCCTGGCAGGAAAACTGCCATGAGTGCTTTGGTCGAGGAACCCGGCCATGTGTTTCCTCCACCGCAGGCTTTCCCCATAAAAAAACTGTCGGCTTAAAAACCGCCGGGAATCCCGGCAGGAAAAAAGAAAACATGTTCTCATTTTTCCCGCCGGGATTCCTGATGGGAAAACTGCCATGGAGCATACACACGGACAGTTTTCCCAGCCAAAAGCTGTCATGGCAGTTTTCCAGATGGGAAAACTGGTCATGTGTACGAGACATAAGACTAATACTGTATATGACCTACAGTTGCCATTAGTCACCACTTATCATTTTTATGAAACTTTATAATTAAGTTTCAAAATGTGTTCCTTTGTGTATTGGGCTTTGTGAACAGTTAAAAAAGTGCATTATTTTCAGGTGAAACAATTGACCACGATGTGAAAGAGATACTCAAACACAGTGCTCTCCTCTAATAGGCCCCTAGTATAGTCATGTGATTAGGAGGTCATGATCATAATAGTAGTTCAGTAGTCCAACAAGAAGAACATCATATTTGACATTATGTAAATAATATAACTATCAAGTATTTACAAAGGTAATGATCATGTGTTTTTGAATTATATAGCATTGGATATAAAACCCTAACTTCAGTGGAGTCTTTTTATTTTTGAATCCATTTGGGGTTAAATATTCTATCAGGCGTTTAGACTTTTCTCCACACTACTACAAAGTGTTTTTTCTGCTCTTGTTGGGAGATATTTCTTCTTATATCTCTGTCCCATTGTTCCAAAGATGGGAAGTGAGTGAATCCCCCCATTGGGGACACAGAGCGCAATAATAACTTGACAAATGTTATAAACCATCTCTACTCTATCTCAAACTAAAAAAAAAGTTTTTATTGGAGTTGGGCTTTAAATGTAAACACTGAAAGGATTTGATGGTTCTTGGGATCAGTTAACAGATAATATTTTGGCCAAATGCCCAAATATAATGGGTGAATAATAAAAGGATGGTTTATTTAATGTTGCCCCTGTCTGGCAGAGCCAGTAACGAAAATGTAATTCCATGTATTCCTCGTCAATTCCTTTTTGCATTTCCCACTCTTTGTAGTCAAGAGAAAAACATTTATCTAACCCCACAAATCATAATCAGTCAGGCAATCAAGCAAATCAAGGCACCA
Source organism: Rana kukunoris (assembly GCA_029574335.1). NCBI lineage: Eukaryota > Metazoa > Chordata > Amphibia > Anura > Ranidae > Rana > Rana kukunoris. The sequence goes on from CM056050.1 coordinate 471,374,693, forward strand.
TGGAATACTATTTCCTTGAAAAGGCTTATCAATCCATCTGGTGGGCGCTCAGCCCTAACCAGGCCTGATTAATTATTCATCTTGCCCGAGCTGACTTTGATGCTTGTTGAAACAAGTCCTATAGATGCAGGACATAATTATCTAATCCAAGTACATTAGGATTCAGCCCGTTAAGATGTCACAACTCCCAATAATTACTGCTTCAATGAATGTGTAGCAGCTAAAGCTGAATTAAATTGTCTTCACAATTAAATGTAAAAATAACAGACAACATCTACTTCTATAAACCACCTTCGCAGTCTAGACAACATCAGCTTATTGACATTTCATGCTGTACCTTAATATGTTAAACTGGGTTGAATTTTTTGGACATTCCCTACTCAATGACAAGTACAAGTTATTCTTTACAAGCTATGCCCATCTTCAGCGAAGTCCCCATAATGTCAATGGCAGAGCTATGTATGCCTGCCACCGGCTGCTAATCTTTGAAAAATTTGACAGAAAACTGTCCTAAAATTCCCAATTTCTTCTCATTAGGTAATGATATGTATTAATTTGTTAAAATTCTATATCAAAATTGTTATAACTTGCTCAAGTTGCAATATGCAAATGAAAATACAAAAACTCAAGGTAAGACAACATTATCTGTATTCACTCACCTATAATATTTAATGTTGTAGTTTTTATTTTTTATTGGCAACCGTTTCCGTTACTACAAAAACATAACTAAAACAAAGGTTCCAATTCATCCTAGCTATGTCCAAAACTATAACTATTCATCAGAAGTCATGCTTTTTTATTCCCAGTGACAAAGAAAACAGATTAGCAAGTGCTCAGAAGAATGTAAAAGTCATGGCCAACTCTATGTGCAACCCACCTGTTTATTGGAAGACATGCTTGATAACGTGCTGATGCTGCCAGTATCTGTGACAACCATGGTTGAGGGAAACCGGGATGTGTGTGAATACTGGGGAGGTTCCTGCTTGTGTGCATACACTGTGGACATCAAAAGACACAAGAAGAACAAGGGTTAGCCCATCCATCAAAATACACAGATATCTCCATGAGAAACATCAAAATAATCTCAAACACCCTACAGCAGGGATCCTCAAACTACGGCCCTCCAGGTGTTGTAGAACTACACATCCCATGAGGCATTGTAACACACTGACATTCACAGACATGACTAGGCATGATGGGAAATGTAGTTCCTGAACAACTGGAGGGCCGTAGTTTGAAGACCCATGCCCTACAGGGTGCAGTATTAAAAAAAAATAGAAATGTAAGTTAAAAAAGCACATTTTTTAAACAGATTCTAAACGTTCTTCTGTGTACAGCTATTGGTTCCCTCAAATTGACATGGCCTACTTGAGCTGTCATTTTCTACAAATGCCCAAGGGAGCCTTTCAATGTGCTACAGCTGAAGATGAGACACAACTTGGGTTTTCAGCATTTTAATGTTGAAGTCCCTGGCTGTGCATAAAAAAGTCTGGGGGTAAAATGTTTTATTTGTTGCCCACATAATCCAACCTATAATTATCAAATTGACAGAATTATTTTAAAAATAAAAATGTTTGCATAGAAATAGCCAATAAAAGATGCATAGCACAAATGGAAGATCTGTAATTGTTTTTATTTTACACCTAGGACACTGAAAATCGCTAGCAAACTGATTTGGGAATCTAGAAAATTCAGCAACTGTTTCTAAAACCTGGTGGTCTTGGGTTTAGGAACTGCTCTCCTCAGATAAAACAAATCTACACACATTTAGGCTAAATGAAAGCCCACCATTCACCAAAGAAAAAGTGAGGTTTCTCGAATTATCCAGATTTGGAAATCCATTCACTCATCTTTATGCAAAAAATATATGGTCTGTAAACACTGCTAAAATTAGCACGGTTTATTGAAAAAAAATGTTTTTTCCTAGATCATTATTGTTGGTCAATAATAGTTTTTAATCATTAACACGTAATTACATGAGAAGAACATTTATCTACTGTATATATGTCAAAAAGATAGTAACTAATCGTTTGCAACTAAATGGCTCATAAATGTATATTGTGAATATGTGCTCTAGGCCTGACTCAGACCTTTGGGGTCCTTATGTGCATTTTGGATGAATCCATTGAGGCAATTCAAATCTGTTTGCTTTGTTGCAGTGCGTTGATGAAAATAAAGCATTTCTAATTTTCTGTGCGTTTTCATGTGCTGTCATTCCCAATAACAGAATGAAAATGTGCTACAACATATGTGAAAGAAAGCACGAAAAGACACATGGATAGATGTGAACTTGGCCTAACTGACTTAAAGTAGAACTATAGGCAAAACTTTTTTTTTCATTTTGGATAGAGTAAAGGAGGGTTATAACCCCTGTCCGATTTTTTTTATTTTTTTCCCCCATCTATGTCCCATTGCAGAGATTTTCCTTAATTTCCTATCCCATAGCCAAACAGGAACTGAGAGGAAATCCCTTCAAATTAAGAGAATCCCCCTGGGCCCCCCAAGGTCACCAGAACTAGTGTCCCTATTGGAATATTTCCCCTCTATTACTTTTCTGGGGACGACCCACAATTTAGGATTTTCGTTTTCATTCACGTTCAATGATATTGGTAAACAGATTTCCCTTAATTTCCTATCCCATAGCCAAACAGGAAGTGAGAGGAAATCACTGCAAATAAAGAGAATCCCTTGGGGCCCCCCGAGGTCACCAGAACTAGTGTCCCTATTGGAATATTTCCCCTCAATTACTTTTCTGGGGACTACCCACAATTTAGGATTTTCGTTTACATTCACGTTCAATATATTGGTAAACAGATTTCCCTTAATTTCCTATCCCATAGCCAAACAGGAAGTGAGAGGAAATCCCTGCAAATTAAGAGAATCCCTTGGGGCCCCCCAAGGTCACCAGAACTAGTGTCCCTATTGGAATATTTCCCCTCAATTACTTTTCTGGGGACGACCCACAATTTAGGATTTTCGTTTACATTCACGTTCAATATATTGGTAAACAGATTTCCCTTCATTTCCTATCCCATAGCCAAACAGGAAGTGAGAGGAAATCCCTGCAAATTAAGAGAATCCCTTGGGGCCCCCCAAGGTCACCAGAACTAGTGTCCCTATTGGAATATTTCCCCTCTATTACTTTTCTGGGGACGACCCACGATTTAGGATTTTCGTTTACATTCACTTTCAATGATATTGGTAAACAGGACAAATAGAGAGGGTGAATCTCCTTAAAGCGGATGGCCCATTAAAAAAGGTATATTAAATGCCAGCAGCTACAGATACTGCAGCTACTGACTTGTAATATTAGGACACTTACCTGTCCTGGAGTCCAGCTGCGTCCGCAGCAGAGGACGAGCGATCGCTCGTCTCCCTGCTGCTCCCCCCTCCATCCATGGTGGGGGAACCAGGAAGTGAAGCGCTGCGGCTTCACTGCCCGGTTCCCCGTGGCGCATGCGCGAGTCGCGTTGCGCCCGCCGATTGGCTCCCGCTGTGTGCTGGGAGCCGAGTGTTCCCAGCACACAACGCGAAAAACCCGACTTTTGCCCGAGACTGCGGGCCGGAAGTGGGTGCGGATACCTGTCTTTAGACAGGTATCGGCACCCCCCACCCCCCTCCCCCCTGAAAGGTGTCAAATGTGACACCGGAGGGGGGGAGGGTTCCGATCAGCGGATCTTCACTTTAGGGTGGAGATCCGCTTTAATGGGGGCCCAGACAGCAATAAAACCTGACAAGCACTTTATGCAAAACTAAAACAATAAGAAGTTTTACCTTTAGTTATATTTTAAATTTCGCCAGTGAAATTTTGGGTCACTAAAGGACTGTTGCCTTATTGACATTAAAAATAATCACCAATATTAGTAAGTAAAATTTATATTTTTCCAATGTCTCCCCTTTATCTCAAATCCTCTATGCAAAACATTCACTTTTTTATGTCTTTGAAAGGTTATTTAGGTTCAAAAGTAACAAGAATTTGAGACTGAATCTGTATATTGTGTATTCGTAATACTCATGATAAATGTTATCTGATATAGAAGCTATATTTTAAAAAGTTTTAGGCCTCGTACACACGAGGGGATATGTCCGCTGAAAACGGTCCGATGGACCGTTTCAGCAGACATCTCCGCTCGTGTGTATGGGCTAGCGGACAGATTTCTCCACCCGACAGATTTCAAAGCATGCTTTGAAATCTATCCGGTGGGAATCTGTCCGCCCGACATGTCTGCTGGTTAGTACACTTACCAGCAGACATGTCGTCCCCCACCGCCGCCGCGCCACCGACGAATGGATTCGGCGCATGCGCGGAAGTGTTTAACTTCCTGGTGCGGTGACGTGGCGGCGTCAACGTCACCGCCGCGTCACCGCCACGTCACCGCGCAATCCGGCGGCGGGGAATTTGATCCGATGGTGTGTACACGCCATCGGATCAAACTCCCGATCGGACATATCCGATGGAAATGGTCCGCGGACCGTTTTCATCGGATATGTCCGATCGTGTGTATGAGGCCTTAGAGTATATGATTCATATGGATTGGGCAAGTCCATACCCTCTTTTGTCCAATTGTTTATGGCAGATGCTTTTGATGAAGCCATTTACTATTCTTTTATATAAAAAATGTATAGCCAGGGTCGGACTGACCATTCGGGCTCTCGGGCACTGCCCGAGGACCCCATGTCACTAGGGGGCCCCATCGGGGTTTCCAAGCCCAGTAAAACCAGGGACAGTATGTCAAAATCTGTGTTTTTTTACATCTGTCCCTGAAATGTCCCTTATCAATATCCTTTTGGTCTAAAAATCCCAAGAATATAGCTGCTCCGCCTCTCCAGTACCTTTTCAGTGTGTGTATGCATACTGTATGTGTGTGTGTGTATACTGTGCAGGGGCGGACTGACAACTCATGGGGCCCCCGGGCAATAGAAGATTATGGGGCCCCTGGGCTTACTGATGGCCAACACGCCAGGAGGCAGTGCAGAGGCGGGGCAGCTAAAATCTCAGGATTTTCACATCAAAAGCATGTCAGTTTTGGACATATCAGGAACAGATGTAAAAAAAACACTGATTTTGACATACTGTCCCTGGTTTTACTGAGCCTGGCAACCCTGATGGGGCCACCTAGTGGCATGGGGCCCTTGGGCAGTGCCCGAGTGACTTAATGGTCAGTCCGCCCCTGATACTGTGTGGCCCCATAATCTCCTATTGCCTGGGGGCCCCATAATCTCCTATTGCCCAAAGGCCCCATGAGTTGTCAGTCCGCCCCTGTGTATAGCATAAAAGGCACCCAGATGTATAGTTATGATCCAGCTGCCCTTGGGCACCTTAATCACATGATAGTTCCATAACAAAACTCCCCAGCTTGGTTAGGTATCTGCTTTTATATCTATTGAAAGGGATGGGAAAGGCACATGCAGATACCTTCAGTGCAATCTTATCTGGGGGAAACAGTTACAGTGGTCATAATACTCCTAAAGTGTACATTAGTTATTTCCCCCAAAATATTGTTTGCTTCCAATGCTTGCTGGGAAATACAGTATATTCATAACATTGTCACCCAGTATGACAATTTTAGCCAGCTATGGGGACCTTCAGCACATTAATGTCTAGTTACAAACAAGATCACTGTAGATCTCAAACAGAGGCGGCTTTTTAATTAGGCAAATTAGGCGGTCGCCTAAGGCCTCGCACTCACAGGGGCCTCACGGCTGCATATTTTGCTTCTGCTTAATCACTGTGCGCTAGATCCATAAATCTTTCTGCTGACATTTTTATTTGCTTGAATTTTTGTACCCATTATAGACATGAGTGGGGCCCCCCGTGTCAAAGTTTTTCTTAAGGCCTCACAAAGCCTAGAGCCGCCTCTGATCTCAAACACCACAAGATTGAGAAATAAATATACGTTATCTCCCGTTTTACATGAACTCTGTGCCATTACACTTCAGGCAAATCTGGTACAAATGTTCTGCTTATGAATACAATTCCTAGAAAGGGCAATAGCATTGCTTGAGCACAGTACTTACTGTGTGAATTCTGAAGATGAGTCATTGTGGCCATAAATGGTTGTTGTGACATGTGACCAGAAGATGTTTGCATGATATGTTGCTGATGCTGGCTGTGCAACTGAGGTGAAAACTGCACCGACTGTAAAGCTGCTAGGCTATTGGCAACACTATTGATGACAGGAACAGACTGTGCCTGACTAGTGTTCAAATCTGGGGACAAGAATTTCACAGGATTATTAAAATGTGTTTGACTGCAATCATTCTCAATTTAACAATATACATTTCGTACTGGGTTTTAAAGCTGCCCTTGCACTGCAAGGGTAAAATGCTTGCGGTCGAGAGCGCCACAAGCAGTTTTACTTACCTGTTCCTCCACTCCCGCAGGCTCCCTTTGGGCTATAAAACCGCAGCTTTTTTCCCTTATGGTCAGGTGGTTGTTGGTCATCTGACATCATCAAGTATAACGCAGTGCTTAGAGCTCTGCATTGGACGTGAGGATTCTGAGGGACAAACCACTGTCTGAGTGTAGGGGACTAGAGGAGAGCGCTGGCTTCCAGGGGAGAATTGACTTTGAAAAACTGCTTTTTTTAAGGAAGCATTTTTCCTTTCCCTGGAATTGAACCTGATGCCTTTAGAATCACTTTGATGCATGTCTAGCAGTCTCCTCTGACTGATTAAACACAATAGACATTCTAACGGTAATGGCAGGCCATAGATTTCAGAGGATGGCCATATTTTACATACACAACCCATCCAATGTAAAGCTTTGTTCACTAGTCTTTTTTTTTTTTTGTTCAACCCAGCAGGCTGAATGAAAAAAAAACCTGACAGCTCAGGAGGAGATGCTGTACTAACTATCTGATGTTAGTGAATGCTCTGCTCAGAGCTCTTAGCCACTGACTGAGAGTGCTGATCGGGAGCCGATCGGCAGACTTTTTTCGGGTCATGCCCCTTCCACAGAAGCTGGCTTCTGTCGGACTGACTGCAGTACACACGGGCCAAATGTCGGCCGCACTCTATTGAACTGGCCGATTCCGTCCAACATTCGGCCCATGTGTACTGCAGTCAGTCCAACAAAAGCCAGCTTCTGTGGAAGTCTTTAGGCATTTCCAGCTTTTGGCTCTGCCCAACCTTAGAAAACATTAAGATTCTCTAACAAACCTCTGAGGGCTTCACAGAACAGCTGTATTTATACTGAGTTAAAATTACACAGGTGGGCTCTTTTTACTAATTGGGTGACTTTGGATAAAAGGGGGCTGAATACAAATGCACGCCACACTTTTCACATATTTATTTGTGAAAAAAATTGAAAACAATTTATCATTTTCCTTCGACTTCACAATTATGCACCACTTTGTGTTGGTCTATTACATAAAATACCAATAAAATACCTTTACATTTTTGGTTGTAATATAGAAAATCTCTAGGGGTATAAATACTTTTTCAAGGCACTGTATATACAAAACACAATCACATGTGACCTACAAAGCAAAGTTATTGCCATGTAAACATTACAGTAATAACTCAAAATGTCTACCTCCTGAAAATATTGTATGCTACAGTTACCCTTTAATGAAAATCTCTGAATTAATATAATGCTGGGCATTCACAGGGCAATTTTATATTAACGTTCACCACTTTGACACAGCATTGGATAATAAAAATAGTTTAATGCTTTCAGATAATTTACCAGCAACTGTTTGTATATTTATATGTATATGAAAAAAGTTGGTAGGTTAAAATTGCCTGTGTTCTGGCCATCAAAATTGCACAATACTGCAAGGCCAATCCCAGACGACGTCAACATATGACGAAACGAGTAGGTGTGGCTTGCGTGCTGACGTCATCATGTTTCTCGGAAGTAGACTGACATAGGAGAAGGAACGAACGAAAGGAGACACCGAGACTTTGAGAGCATATCGGACACAATTTTATTGATTGGGCCCTTTGTTACTTTGGATCTTGTAAGTGCATTACTTTTTTTCATTAAATATCTGCATTGCAATCTACACTATGGGCCTCATTTTTGTATTTTCACCTGAGGAACCTATCAATGGCTGATTACATACAGAGGAATCCATCCCATTTTATAGTCTATTGGGAGACTTTAAAACCTTGTGCCTGGCTTGACTGATTCTGTGCGGTTTCAGTATCTGGTAAAGAGACTACATCTCTCTTACCTGGGTGCTTATTTGGTGTAAGAAACTTTTACTTTGAATATCCTAAACACCCACTTCTTAGAAGATTTCTGGATTCATCTCTTCACTTCTAATATACTTGGGATTGTTTTATGGACATTTTAGTATTATATTTGACACTAACTTTGTTTTTGGTTTCACATATCGATCTGATTAGTTACAGATGGTCATTCAATTATTTTATTTGCTATAGTGCATATGTATGTATTGGCACTTTAATTTTATATTCATTTTTTCCTTTTTTTGGTATCAGCACTGAATTTTCACATTAATTAATTAATTTTGCGCCGTATTTTACCCTCTTTACTAACAGACCAATACCAAGCCATCCAACCGCAGGTCAAAGGAAAGGAAAGTGCTTGATTCTCACAGCGGGAGGCTTCCCAGCCAGTAGAATACCATGATCACTGTTATCAGCAGTGATCGCACGAAAAAAAACAACAGGCTGTATTGAAGTCGATCATTGGTACAACCACAAAGGAGTATCTTTTTGTATTTTGTATAGACTCTGAACAGGTCTCTTGGGCTGGAGCACCCTTCCCCCTCTTCATTACCTCACATTAGTGGCCACTAGTGTATAAGAAGAATCCCTTCACTTCTCCCACATAGAGGAGTTTATCTCCCATGGTTGAGACCCAGGTTCTTTCATTCTATTACTAGGGTAGGACCCACTAATTCGGGGTACTTTGTCGCAGTAAGTGGGCTTAGCACTATATGACCATATAGTGTGACCAAACCCCCGTATTTTTGAATATGTTCAGGTGTTTTTAACTAGCCTTGCAGGATAAATGTCATTTTTGCATGTGTGCGCTATAATCTGTTTTGTACTGTATAGAGACACCATCTTAAATGTATAGCATTTTTAGGGTGTGCCCACCCAGTATCTTTTTGCATTGGTACAACCAGCCTGCCCATAGATGGATCGAAATTTGGATAGTTCCTGCTGAACCGGACGCATTTCAATCCCTCTATGGCCGACTTTAGTATGTGAAGGTTTAATTCTCCAACTCAAATATTTCTGAAAACAACATGAAACTGTAAAAAAAAAAAAAAAAAAAAAATAACATTCTGAGATATATCTAGTCTAACACCAAGCAAAAGACAAGTTTGAAACAAATCCTCTTGCCAACTTACTTTGCGTTATTGCCATGACGCCGGATATGGGTGCCATGATAAGGTTTTGCGATTGTTGGGAATTGTGATGGACTGAGTGGGACAGACTGTGGATATTTGTCAGTGTGCTTACTGGTGGTAGTCCACCTCCTGACACAGATATCTGTAAAAAAGGAAAAAGGTGTGATTATAAAAGAACAAAAGAGATGCAGGACACTACAATAATGATGACGTATGAGAGAAATACAGAGGGAAAAAATATGAATAAGGGAAAATAAATGGTATATTATGCAAAAAAAAATAACATGATATAACTTAAAAACTTTATTCGCACAATTACAAAATCCTTAAACGCTAAATGCAATGCTTGTATAACAATGGCTAACAACACACACAGGCCAATGATGCATCCTGCCATTATGACTGGCCTGGTCTGAATAAATTGGGCATTTCCTAGAAGGACAGCTTTATAATATTATTAATATGTGCCAAAGCAATATTTTTTTAATTTTTAAAGAGTCTCACTTTGACTGATGATTTAAAAGCTGCTTTTCATATGTGTGTTTCAGTAAAAAAAAGTGTTGCAAAAAATCAATTGGAGAGGGGTAAGAAATACTTGAGTAGGTAGTAAATTATACTACCAAGATGACTGAGTTGGAAAACATACAATTAAAGAGATCCTATCATCAGAACACTCATTTTAACAGAAATCTTCCCATAAGATTATATGTGCTCTAAATGTATTTATTGTAAATGCCTATCTTATGTAGACACCCGAGTCTCTCTAAGCCCTGGGACTGATATTGGGTGTCACCAATGGGTGTAATGTCAGTGGTCCGAGCAGACTGTCACTGAAGTCACCCTCTAAGGCTGCATTCACACTTAGGCGTTTTGTCGCCTGAAGCAGGACGCCAATGCAGCCCTGAGGCCCCGTACACATGACCGAGCTTCTTGTCAGAATCCAGCGTGAAGCTCGCTGGGAGACATATTCTGCCGAGAAAATCGGTCGTATGTACACTTTCGAGGAGCATCCCGTCAGGAAGCTCGTCGAGCCAAAATAGAGAGCAGGTTCTCTATTTCCTCGCTGTTCAATGAGGAAATTTAGCTCGATGAGCTTTCCGACCGCTCATCGGGAACCTCGTCAGGCGGAACGATGAGTTTAGCCCGACGAGGTTCTCGGACGTGTGTACGCGGCCTAAGACACTAGAGGGGAAATTTAACATTCCCCTCTATGGAGATGGTTCACATCTCCACGCCGAACGCCGAAACGCCGTACGCCTGAAGCTCAAAACAAGTCCCGGACCCTTTTTTCAGGTGGCTTTCGGCGTTCAGCATAGGAGATGTGAACCTGGGGGTTAAATGGGGGTTAAATCGCGGCGTTTTGTCAAAACAGCGCAATTTGTCGCTGCAATTCGCGGGACAAACCGCCGCGATCAGGACGCCTAGGTGTGAATGCAGCGTAAGGCCCCTTTCACACTGGGGCGGTTTGCAGGTGCTATTGTGGTAAAAATAGCGCCTACAAACCGACCCTAAACAACGGCTGCTGTTTCTCCAGTGTGAAAGCCTGAGGGCTTTCACACTGGTGCAGTGCGTTAGCAGGACCATTTCAAAAGTCCTGCTAGCCCCATCTTTGAAACGGTGAGAGGAGCGGTGTGTTTACCGCTTCTACACCGCTCCTTCCCATTAAAAGCAATGGGAAACCACGGCTATACCGCTGGCAATGCGCCTCTGCAGGGGTTAAAACCGCACCGCTAGCCGCCAAATACTGACGCAATTACAACGGTATAGCTATACCACCACCGCACCTCACGCCCCGGTGTGAAAGGGGCCTAAAGCCCAGTACACATGATGAGATTATCAGCTAAATGATTGTCTGTTTTGTTTTTGCATGTTTTTGATTCCATATCGAAAACCAATAGGTTATTAAAGTCCGAAAATTCTCATACGACAGAATAAGTATTTGGAAGTCATGTGATGTATTTGTATTTTATTTTCAGACGAAAACTGTACTGATTAAACAAAAAATCGATACGAAAATGTTCATGTTTGTCCCTTCAGAAAATTTCGGACAAAAGCTGTGTACTAATGATCAGATTATCATACGATTGCTTCGAAAGCAGTCCTTTTTTGTACGATATTCTGATCGTTTGTATGGGGCTTAAGTGTTCCTCTTTGCTCCTGCCTTGCCAGACACATATAGGGCTCATGCTGATAAGTGCTGTTTTCTTGACTTTGATGTGTGTTTAGAATGCAAGTCAAACGCAGGTCAGAAAAATCCCATTGACCTTAATTGAGCAATACATGTTGCAGTTGAGGAGCTTGATCTGCTTTGTATTGCGCTGCATTTCTTTGGAAGCAGCTTGTCCTATTAAGGTGCATTGATACTGCTGGCAAAGCCGGTCAAATTCAGGCATTTCTTGTCAAGCACTGCATTTTTCATTTGAACACATATGCCTATGTTTGAATAGAAAATGCATCTTTTGACTAGCATGCTTATAGGCATGAAGCAAAGGCTGTATAGGGAGGGGCAAAGATTCTGGGTCAGCACAAAGAGTATGTAGACCAGGGGTAGGCAACCCGGGCCCTGCAGCGGTTGCAGAACTACAAGTCCCATCATGCCTCTGGGAGTAATTGTAACTGCCAGCCTTGCAATGCATCATGGGAAATGTAGTTCCGCAACAGCTCGAAAGGCTCCAGGTTGCCTAACCCTGATGTAGACATTCCCCTCAGAGGGTCTGAAGAGGCAGTGTTCAACGTATACATTAAGACGCTTAACCCAGAAATGCGTAAAGTGGGCTTAAGGATACGTCATCATGTGACCAGTTTTAGGACTACTGATGAAAATAAGCATGGTGACTATATTACTATAACATTGGTGTCTTAAAGCGGAGCTCCAGCCGCGATTTTTTTTTTTTTTAAAGTCAGCAGCTACTAACAGTGTAGCTGCTGACTTTAAATAAGGACACTTACCTTGTCCTACTTGCCCACGCTGATGGGCCCCCCAATGCCGGTCCCACGATCGCTCCGGGTCCCGCGCCGCCATTCACACTATGGGAAACAGGCAGTGAAGCCGTATGGCTTCACTGCCCATTTCCTACTGCGCCTGCGTGAGTCTCACGCTGGCTTGTGAATGGGCGCGCTGCTCTCTGAGAACACACACAGTTCCCAGAAAGCAGCGCGCCCCATTCACAAGCAGAAGGACAAGAAGAAAAGGCACTGCGGAGTGGAAGATTACGGACTTCCGCATAGCAACAGGTATTTCGGGTGAGTATTTTTTTTTTTTCAGGTTTTTTTTAAAAAATTCTTTTAAACAACATGGGAAAATGTTGTTTTCCTGGGTGGAGCTCCGCTTTAATGTCTAAAGTGCATTTAAAGTGTTAATAATTTTGTTTTTAGGGATTGGAGCACCTTGTAGTGCATTTTGTGTATAATGAGTACATATATTTTTATTTTAATACTACTACTTCTACCATACATTTACATATTGGGTCAGGGTATCAACATTTAAATACTCAGTTACCTAAGCAAAAAACACATTCATACAATGAGATTTATTCTGTTTATTTTTATAATAGATAATTATTTAGCTGCATGTTAGCAACCACAATGCCAACTTGGGAAAGCTTGCTTTGAAAAAATTGCATATTTTTGGAAGAAGAGGAGAAGAAGCAATTGAAAATTAAGACACTTGGATTAATCTATATAATGTTGAAATAAAATGAGTGGAGGGGGGCATTTTAAATGTTTGAATCCTCCCTACCAGTGCTGACGGGTATACAGACTGGTTTCGGCATGGTGAGAGTTCTGGATGCACATAGCCCTTCATCAATGGCAATGCTATTCTATATATTCATTGTAATATTACAGTACAGATACTGGGCTAGATTCGATTTAGGCCACGCCTCCGCAACTTTTATAGGCAAGTGCTGTATTCACAAAGCACTTGCTCCGTAAGTTGCGGCGGCGTAGCTTAAATGGACCGCCGTATCCCCACGTAATTCAAATAGGGCAGGTAGGGGGCGTGTTGTATGTAAACTAATCGTGACCCGACGTAAACGACACACCGAACAAACTGCGCATGCACCGGCCGTGAACTTATCCCAGTGTGCATGCTCCAAATCACGTCGCAAATAGTCAATATAAATTACGTGAACGTAACTTACGCCCAGCCCCATTCTGATTCGACTAACACAAATGACATAAACGACGTACAATACAACGCTGTCCCGACGTCCAAACTTAACATTGGCTGCGCCTCACTATAGCAGGGGTAACTTTACGCTGGGCGTAACTCTAACGTAAACGACGCAAATGGATACGCCGGCCGCAACTACGTTCGTGAATCGGCGTATCTAGCTCATTTGCATATTTGACGCGTAAATCGACGGAAACGCCACCTAGTGGCCAGCGTAAATATGCAACTTACATATGACGGCGTAAGTGACTTACGCCGGTCCGATCTAATGGCGCGTACACACGATCATTTTTTGTGATGAAAAAAACGACGTTTTCTGTGAAGTAAAACACAACGTTTTTGAAACGTCACTTTTCAAAGACGATGTTGCATACACACCATCATTTTTTTCACAAAAAGCGAGGTTACGTTCACCACTCTTTTCCATTGAAGCTCGCTTCATAACTAGCTTCTGGGCATGCGCGGGTTGAAAAACGTTGTTTTTGCTACACACGGTGACTTTTTGTGAAACAAAAAACGACGTTTTGAAAAACGACACAAAAAATTCAAGCATGTTGGAATTTTTTTTTGGTCGTTTTTTTTAAGACAAAAAACGACGTTTTGCCCACACACGATCAATTTAAATGACGTTTTAAAAAACGATGTTTTTTTTCATCGCAGAAAACGACCGTGTGTACGCGGCATAACACAAATCTATGCATAACTGATTCTACGCCCCACTCAGTCCTTGCTGAATCTAGATCACTATCTATAAGAAATCTTTTACATTGGGATGTAAAATGAAGTGGCATTCTCAAGAATTGATGCAGGCAAAAGTGTATTTTTTCTGACCATAAACTAAATAGCAATAAGCTAAATAAGCAATTTGAATTTTTTACATGGATTAGGAAATTTGGAAAAAGTGCATTACTAAAAAAAAACTGTGAATATCCTCGGAGATTAACCAGTTGTAATATATGTTTACCTGTTCCATAGCAACTTTACTCACGTTGCTGCAGGTTTTACTAAATATATTTCTATATTTTAAATCTAAGACCACTCTGCAGTTTAAACACTGAGGGCCAGATCCACAGAGAGACTACGCCGGTGTATCTACTGATCTACTGATACATCGGCGTACTTTCAAAGTCCTCAAACCAAGATACGACGGCTTCTGCGTTAGATCCGTTAGGTGTACGTCTTTGTACGCCTTCGGATCTAAGATGCAATACTTCGGCGTCCGCTGGGTGGCGTTCACGTCGGGTATGCAAATGAGCTTTTTCCGCCGATCCACGAACGTACGTGCGGCCATCGCAATCTCTTCCGGCGACTCTAGTCGGCTTTTTCCGGCATATAGTTAAAGCTGCTTTTATCCGGCCTATAGTTAGACTTGCCATGTTAAGTATGGCCGTCGTTCCCGCGTGAAAATTTTAATTTTTTTAAATTTTTGCGTAAGTCGTCCGTGAATAGGAATGTACGTAATTTACGGTAGTCAAAAAAATAACGTTGTTGAGACGTAATTTAGCGCAATGCACGGCGGGAAATTTCTGAACGGAGCATGCGCAGTTCGATCGCCGCGGGGACGCGCTTCATTTAAATGAATCACGCCCACTACTCGCCGATTTGAATTTCGCCGCCAGAAATACACTACGCCGCCGTAACTTACGGCGCAAATTCTTCCAGAATTCGAAGTTAAGCCAGGTAAGATACGGCGGCGTAGTGTATCTCTGATACACTGTGCCGATCTATTTGTATGTGGATCTGGCCCTGAGAGTTCATAAAAATATCATTCAAGATTAGTCATGCACTGTACATGGCAACAAATACCACTGTTACATTATATACCTGCCTTAATATTAACTGAAGGGAAAATAAAGTGTTACGGCTTGGCAAAGTAATTATCTCATTAATGACACATTTGACACCTCTCTACTGATTACAAACACCCTGTGAAATAAAGTAGCCAATGACTGAGATAGAAAAGGGAAAGTATTTTGCCTCAAGTGAAAAAAAGTCCTGTCCTGTCTACACCTAGCCAAAGTCTTTAGACATGAAGGCTTCAGGAGAGCCAGTTTTATCAATGTGCATGTCATCTGTGAGGAAAAACAAACACTGTTCCACCCACTTTCCTACTTTGTAAGGCATTTAATCAATAAAAAGTGAACAGCTCTTTGTTACATTTATTGGTCAGCTTCAAAAAAGGCCTTAAAGTGGGTCAGAGTACTGCTTTTTAGAGCAAACTGTGCATTCATGATTTTTTTTTCATCCACAATGCCTCTTTGTTTACTGCTGACCCTGTGAGAACCTAAAAAAAAAAGAATACTGTGTGTTTTGCTTGCTTGTCTCTCTTATCTTATCAGCTCTGCAGCTACAATAGGCCAGGTGTACTCACCAATTTACCATCAGGTGAAAGCATGTTATGGCCAGAATCCAAGCCTGCTGGAGAAACTTGCTGGAGGACTGATTGGCTGGTTAACATGCCATTGTTACCATGGTGATTAATCGTTGATGATGACGTGACTTCACTGTTTCCTTGCTGACTGTATCTTATACCTGAAAAAAAAATTTTTCATTATTATGTATCTTATTTATACCATGGAATTATTTAATTCAATTCAAAAAAATCATACTCTAAATCTTGACAATTTAAAATAAAAATAAAGACATTTACTGTAAGCACCAGTCCAGTTATGTTTAAACTTGGGGCCAACTTTGTCCATCTGGAGACAAAATCACTACCATTTTGTTAAAGACCAACTTCAGACAGAACATTTTTTACATAATATGTCAAGCCTCGTACACACGAGCCGGTTTTCCGATGGGAAAACTGCGAGAGGAGCTTTTGGGCGTGAATCCTGGCCATGTGTATGCTACCTCGCAGTTTTTCCAACGGGAAAATACTGCCAAAACCACTGGACAAAAAAAGAGAACCTGCTCTCTTTTTTCCGACCGGGATTCCCAGCTGACTTTTTCCCGGCAGTTTCTGGCAGTTTTCCTATGGGAAAAATTGAGTTGGAGCATACACACGGTCGGGATGCTCTCATCTGAGTTTTACCGATGGTAAAACCTCTCGCGTGTATGGGGGAAGAGTTACCAAGCAGGTTCCCGGTTTCCCCCCTGGGATTTTCGATGGATCTTGTCCCATTGGGAATTCCGCTCGTGAGTACTAGGCATAAGACTAGATCGACTATCAGGATTTATTATTTCTGTCTGTGACTCCATGAGGGAGATTTCCCCCCTGTCCTATTGATGGTTTCTTGTCTGCTCTGTTTGCCCCATAAAAGGGTAATTTATATTTTCAATATTAATAATACACTGCAGAAGATTATGATCATATCCAGGGCTGAGACAATGGGTGGGTGGGAGAGTTGGCTGCCCTGGGTGGGTGCAATGGCTTACTGTAGGGATAGGGTATTTTTAATTCTCTTACAGGGCTGGGTAGTTTGGCATCCTTACTCTGGGCGCTGGATGACCTTGTCCCAGTACTGATCAAATCCTAAATATTTCAACACGTTTAATAACTAATTAGTTCATATATAGACTGTGACAGTAGATTACATTTAAAAACCACTACCAGTTGAGAAGTTTTGAAACTTTTTCCCCATGCTTTCCATTGTGAGATCTAGATAGAACCATGCTCATGGCCAGTGTGCACTGAAGCGTTGTGAAATTAACGTGTGTTCACTTCACAAAAGTATTTAAAAAACATGAGTTCATAATTGGATGTTTGACACAAGCAAAGGCTGGCGTTAATACATTTTACCCCCAATATGTTGTGAACCACTTCTGTATATTGGGGCCTTAAAGCATATTTCTAAGTCTTCGCCATTCCTAGGAGCATTTCTATGCAATAAAATGTGTGTGGGCATTTCACAAAAGAATTGAAAACTTTAATTTGCATTATGGAAGCTGAGATTTTGTTTCCTGGTTCATACCCAGTTAAATCATGAGAAGCAGCAACAAACTAACAAAACTCAAGCCTTTCGGTATCTCTTGGCATGTTTGTGCCAATACACAGGTCAATCGGCTACCAAATCCAACCACTTTTTAAGTGACTTTTGCCTGAAGAAAAATTATATAAAAGCTCCCTAGAAAAAAGGCTCATAGTACTTACTATGTCTCTCAGTTGGATCTTCAGTGGGCACTTTTTAATGTGGATGGGCTACCTTATGTTTTTTATGAATATCATATTAGTAATAAACACTGCACAATAAAATGTTCCTATCAGTCTTTGGTAGTTTTGTGGGACTGCTGAGAGGAGAAGGAACGCAGTATTCTAAGCATCCTGGATGTTGGAGGCTGAGGAACAGAGGAGTTTCTTCTGTGAAAAGTGCATTTTGACCTGCTTTTTTATAAGAGGTCAGGGTTATCTGCTGAGTGAGCACTATAAATATTGGAGTTACCTGTGGTGTCATGCAGGGACTGGAAATTGGAAATTGATTTAACCTGTCGCCATATAGATATGAATATAAAAATGATTGGTGGCAGGTTGCCTGGATCCCTTCAATAACTTTTGTGATGGAAAGCTGAGTAAAATCAGATTCCTTGTTCATTATACAATAAAAAAAAAATCTGACAGGTCACTACGGGTGACAACTATACTTTGAATCATGTTTTTTAAAATGTTTATGAATAATTGAAAAAAAATCTATTTGCAGGGAAGATAATTTTTCCATAAACACTTGTTATTCAGTAGAATACACAAATATTCATAATGATAAAAATATTAATAATAATAAGTATTATAAATAAAATTATTTATACTGCTATTGACATCATTATTAATCAAATCTAACAAAATAAAGGTTACTTGTACTTGTAAAGCATTTTCACAAATAAGCAAGCCTTAGCTAGAGTTCCAGCTTCACGCAGCATAAACATTAATTAACCCAGGCAATGTTACACACATTCTTTTACCGTATTTTTAACCTCATGCATAGCTGCATAGTTATTAGGCTTGAAAAAGGCAAGTCCACAGAGTTCAGCTTCTCCTACATTACCCCACTGTTGATCAAGCAAGGCAAACAAAAAGTCAGTGCTAACTACTTTCAATTTGTCACAGTGGGAAAAAACTGGGTTGCTTTCATAAAAAAATATCTGATTATTCTCTAAATAAAAAAAAAAAAGGTGTTTTACTCAATTTAAGTAATTTCTTGGTATACAAGAAAAAGAAAATGTCTGTAGATACAGTTGATAGTTTTAGGATGGCCATAGACTGGCATATCTCTGTGAATTATTTGCCAGTGGGTCCCAGGATCTTATTGTTTTCCAACTGTACTAATTATCTCCTAGTGTAATACTTATTGGATGGATAGCAGGTTTTCAAACAAGGCTGGCTATAATTTATTTGACTTTCTTTTTGGGAACCAAAGATGCCATCTGACAAAGCTACATTGACCAGGTCATTGGTTCACACCCATGAAGAAGGCAAGGGCAAAGCTATGAAGGCAAGGGCAAATAATTTAGGCCCATTTCACACTGAGGCGTATTTCAGGCATGTAAGCGCTAAAATTAGTGCATAAATAACACCTGAAATACTTCTGCCCCAGCATTCTCAATGTGAAAGCCTGAGGGCTTTCACACTAAGGCAATGCGCTGGTGGGAGAAAAAAAATCTCCTGCAAGCAGTATCTTTGGAGCAGTGAGAGGAGCGGTGTGTATACCGCTCCTTTACCACTCCTTCCCATTGAAAATAATGGGACACTGCAGAGGCACATTGCCGGCGGTAATAACCCTTTTTCGGGGTTAATACCACTAGCGGCTGAATACCGCCGCAATTCCAGGGCAATTCCGACAGTAGAGCGCTGCTAAAAATAGTGCCGCTATAACGCCACCGCACATACTGCCCCAGTGTGAAAGGGGACTAAGGAAAAGCCACCCAAGCTAATAAATCCTTCCCTGAGTAGGCTTAGCCAGGAAATGTTAGCCAGGGTCATAAAGGATTCTACAAACATATTAGTAATATTATTATTCAGAATGTATATAGCGACAATGGTTTGTGCAGTGCTTTACATATTAAAGAGAGACAGTACACTTACAATACAATTAAATACAAGAGGGTTCTTATGAACACTGCTTTAAGAAGTAGGATCAGTAGATAACTATTTTATGTCTGTAGATACCTTAATATGTAGGGCACCAAGCAACCAATCAAAACCTCAAGGGATTTCAGGGCAGATATGAATGAAAATGGCTGCTTATGGAAGTATCTTCAATTCGTAGTACACATAAAATAACTCATCAGGCTTAGTGTCACCTATGTTTGCTGAACTAATTACTGTATAGATTTTTCAGGTAAAAGCCAAGAAAACTGGCAATGAGTTCTGATGCTTGCTTTCAAAAAGGGGTTTGTTTACTAAAGGCAAATAGACTGTTCACTTTGCAAGGGAATTTGCCCAAGAGCTTCGTGACTTAGGTGAACCTCTGCTGACTTCCAGCATCCATTCATGTAGAAACCCCAAAAAAATGATTGTCACAAAAATTGTACCGCTCTCCTTCAATAAAGTGCATTCAAAGGATAGTGCATAAATAAATATCTGAAATAGTTTAAAAATCATTTATATATAATATAGTCCCCCTTCAATTCAGACCCCTTCTCTCAGTATAGATCCCCCACTAAGTACAAAACCCCCTTCCGAAGTACAGACCCCCCACTAAGTACAGACTCCCCTTCCTCAGTATAGACCCCCCCCTGTTAAGTACAGAACCCCTCCCACAGTACAGACCCCCCACTAAGTTCAGACCCCCTTTCCTTAGTACAGGCCCCACACTAAGTACTGACACCCTTTCCTTAGTACAGACCCCACACTAAGTACTGACCCCCTCAGTACAGACCCCCCTCCATCAGTATAGATCTCCCGCTCAGTACAGACCCCCCTCCTTCAGTACAGTCCCCTCACCAGTATAGACACCCCCTCAGTGCAGACCCCATCAGTAAAGACACCCCCCTCAGTGCAGACCCCCCATTAGTATAGACACCCAACCTCAGTGCAGACCCCCATCAATATAGACACTCCCCTCAGTGCAGACCCCCCATCAGTATAGACATCCACCTCAGTGCAGACCCCCTACCATCAGTATAGACACCCCCATCAGTATAGATGCCCCCCTTAGTACAGACCCTACCAAAAATAGGTGTGTGTCCCTCGGGCTCCTCCTCCTGCTGTGTGGATGTAAACAGAGAGGAGGGGAGGCAGCTTTGGTCTGCTCCACTGAGGGACACAGCAGGGAGACCCGAGAGACGCAGATCAGTGTAGAGCAGCGAGTGGTGTTGCTACCCACAGGTGTCACCCCTTGGTGGGTGTCATCTGGGTGCGGCCCACAACTCCCACCCCCCCTAGCGACACCACTGGGTAATATACATACACAACAGCAGTTGCCTTACATTAAACAGCTACTGAGTAAAATATAGAGATTTGTGTAAATAGTACTGTTCCTTGAAAGAAGTTAAGATGCTTTCATACTCTATCATCCTTTTCTAGGTAGCTAAATGCAAGAAATTGTGGTCAGCCATTTCATGCTGGGGAAAGGCTCATAAAGAAAGAGTATAGTGTTCTGCACAAAAAAAAGTCTTTCCATATCACAGTATCTGGTACATTCCTAAAACAAATCCATTTTTTCTTGTGACTTACTTAAACCAGCTCCTACCCATATACTTGTCCTTTAAAGTGACTGAGGTACACTAATATAGCCTTGTACCCAGCTTCTCAAAGAAATGCTACAGTGGTAAAAGAAAATGCTAAGATCTGTCTTGCAAAAGTGCAGTAAATGTATGCAGTAAATGTATTAAGTGATCCCACCGTTGTTCTCCAGTGCCAGGCAACCAAGTGTCCTTATCAGTAAGTCAATAAAGATAAGAAGTCTGAGATGGAGGAGGGGTGAGAGAGTTGAGTAACCATTTTAAAAACTCCACTGACATCTGTCAAAACAAGAACACAAGCCTGTTCCAAGGGAAACTTCCACTTATGACACGTATGCATATAATGCATAGACAAAATATAAATCAACTACATTGGTATGATACCATAAGAAAAAGTTTGCTTGAAAAGATTACTTAGCTCTCAGTAATGCAACCCTTTCAATATCCTGACATTCATGCTCCTTGAGAGTTATTATGTCACAAAACGTTATAAAGTGTAGCTTTTATTTCCATCATAAACCTGTTTATTGCCACCAACCCAACCCACTCAGCAGTGGTTTCAAAGCACTTATTACCCCAATAAAACTGAAAGATTTTCAGCATCAGTATGCTGTGACATGTCATTGCACTGAATAGAATGGTAAGATTTTACTTTTGCATTGATCTGAAATATTTCAAGGTTAATGACATTACTTTTCAAATGTATTCCACTCTGAATCCAAAATAATATATTCCTGTGTATAATAATATGTATAATACTCGTGTAGCTATCTATCACAGACATTAGTATTTCATATTTAACTATTGCGTAAGGATGAAAAAACATCATCAAGGTTTTTATAATGTCTTCTAACTTCCAACATTATTGCACATGTACACTTGTTTCCCTACTTAAAACCATCATGCACACAATATGTACTGCAAAACATAATTACTTATAAATTACAATACATGAGTTGCACATAGCTGCTTGCAGGTCCTCCTCGTGGTCCCATTATGGTTTAAAAAAAAAAGAAACAAATAGAGAACTGTGGTTATCTTAGGGCTGTTCTATTCTACATAGCATCTAGTCCCAATTTCCCATGAAAAACAGGAGGCAGAGGCAGGGCTAGGGATGGCCGAGTAAAATAAATGTTATGAGCGCATCGAGGCCTTCGGGTAATGACTGCGCTCCCAAAAAGCATTTTTATAAATAAATAACTAAATATGATATGGAAAAGGATTGCAAAAAAAGTATCGGAACTGCTTAAGCATGAGAAAACACCATAGAGGTTTTTATAATCGCTTAGATTATTGTACATGTATACTTGTCATACTCACAATATGTACTGCATATCTTTATGGTAGAACATTAGTTACACATGGCTGTTTGCAGGTCCTTTTCATGGTCCCATCATGGTTTAAAAAAAAATAAGCAACTGTGACTGTCTTAGGGCTGTTCTATGCTACACAGCTTCTAGTCCCAATTTTCCAAAAACATCAGGACGCAGAGTAGAGGCACGGTTAAGGATGACTGAGTAAAATCAATCTTGTTATATAAAAATGGATTGCAAAATAAATAAATAATTGCCCCTGTTTTCAGTAATGATTAACCTATATTTGACATGTTGGACAATCAAGTCTTTTTTTTCAACTGTTTAAAACATCCTACTTTGATATAGCACAAGCAGGTGTTCTGTCAGATATGGCGACCTGTCAGAATTGGTAACGGAAGTGAAGTTCCGTCGCCGCCATCTTGCTACACCCCGCACTCCTCCATAGTAATGATACACCGAGAAGGGGGCAAGCGGACATCTTATTACACCCACAGGAGTTTTGCATTTCACAGTTATTTTTAACACACAACAGAGCTTATATGCTTAAATACAGTATTTGGAAATCCGACGGACTGTTTAGATGTTACATTTTAAAAGCAGCGCACAACCCTGCTGATCTCACAGAACACCACTGTGGTTTTCCTGTATTTAAGCATATAAGCTCCGTTTTGTGCTAAAAATAACTGTGAAATGCAAAACTCTGGTGGGTGTCAGTGTTGAGCGGAATACGCCATATTCGATTTCGCGATATTTCACGAATATATAGAAGAATATCCGTGAAATATTCGTTAATATCGAATATTTCGTGATATTTTATCGAAAAAAAAAAATTTGCAAAATTTCGCTAATGCGAATGTGAAATTGATTGATATGCACTAAACACTAACTCTACTTACACAAACTTATATGACTAAACTAAAGCTATTTTTTTTTTTTATACACAAAACACAGAAGGGCAGAGAAAGTATTCGCGAATATTCGTAATATGAATATTCGCATTGCGAATATTCGGCAACATAAAAGGATCGCCTCAGCTACTCGGCCCAGGGTCTCTAATCATAGCAGCAATGCTTTTAGACGTTGATGGAGATCACTAGGATGTGATCTGTTTTAAAAGTAAATTTGAAAAAATACGAATATTCGCAATAGCGAATATTCACCGCGATATTCGAGTTATTCGCGAATACTCGAATATGCAATATTCGTAACGAATATTCGCAATGCGAATATTCTTGAGCAACACTAGTGGGTGTAACAAGATGTCCGCTTGCCCCCTTCTCGGTGTATCATTACTGTGGAGGAGTGCAGGGTTTAGCAAGATTGCAGTGATGAAACGTCACTTCCATTACCAGTTCAGACAGTTCGCCATATCTGACGGAACACCTGCTTGTGCTATCCTCAGTAAGCATTCATCTGGACATTTTGACATCTCTCCTAGACACCTTTCCTCCTGACAGCAGTCTTTTGGCAGTAACAACACTTGACACTTGTTAACATTTAAGCACGTAAATCATTTGGGCGTTAATTAAACGTATTTACCAGAATAAGAATTTAAAGTCCAAGCACTAAACAGGCCTAATGTTAACGTGCGTTCAGTCGCATTTACACGCGTCAATTGATTTTCTGCCAAAAAGACACTGCTCCTGGACATGCTGAGAGTGAGGTTTTTGCTGCCTCAAAATGCCCCTGCCTCTAAAAGTCTATGTGTGTATGGACACATAGGCTAACATGTAGAGGCAGAAAAAAAAGACCCTAAAAGCCATGTGAAAAGCATCCACTTTGCATAAGGCTCTCATTCTTAAAGGTTGCAGTCTTGATAATTCTTATTTTCATGTGATAAATAAGGCCTGCTTTTTGATGTAACTTAAGCAGGCCATACACGATTCGAAATTCGAATCGTGTATGGCCTGCCTAAGTTAGCTAAAAAATCTATTATTACTTGCTAAAAAAAACATATTTTTTTTTCTTTAACAAGAATTACAGAACCAGCTATGGTTTCCAGATCATAATGCCCCTACAGGTCTACTAGTCTTTCAAATGCTTACCCATAGCTGGTGAGGTCATCCCTATCAAAGTAGGAAAATAGCCATTTTCCATTTACTCTACTTCTGCAAGAGTAAACTACCAGCATTTGTTGCCCAATCATGTGAATCAGCCACCTATGTCTAAGTAATTCCAATCACACTGCATTTCTCATTTACTGCAATAGCCTCCAGCTCTTCAGATTTACAATCTTCATGCATTAGCAAGCATATCAAGGTGTAACAATAGCCACTCCAGCTCAGTCAACTGGTTTGAGACCGACCAAGTACAGACAACCCTGAATCCATTTAACAACTCTCTTTGGTAACTTTATATATGACTACATATTGTAGTTTATAAAGAATTTGAGTAGGGATCTACTGAATACAAAAGTAACACGTACATTAGGTTAAATTAGCTATATGATCAAATAATACAATGTACATTTTTCAATATTATCTAAATATCTTATAAATAAAATACCCAAATATTCCGCAATGGCTCAAAATTGATATGGCCCAGAAATATTTAGACATCATAAGGGTGAATAAAGCACCTGGACTAGATGGCCTACACCCATGGATTCTTACATTTTTAGGGAATTATTAATGACTGGAATAGTACCACTGGATTGGCGGAAGGCCAATGTGGTCCCTATATTTAAAATGGGATCAAAGTGAGAGATATCATTTTGCCACAGTACAAATCATTAGTAAGACCTCGTCTGGAATATGCAGTTGTGTTTTGGGCACCAGTTCTCAAAAGGGATATCAGGGAACTGGAGAAAGTGCTAAGAAGGGCAAACAAACTGATAAGAGGCATTTAGGAGCTCTTGAGAAGAGGAGATTAAGGGGAGATATGATCAACATATATAAATATATAAGAGGTCCATATAGTGAACTTGGTGTTGAATTATTCACTTTAATGTCATCACAGAGGACAATGGGACATTTTTTATGTCTGGAAGAAAGGAAATTTAATTTCCAAATACAAAAAGGCTTCTTCACAGTAAAAGCTGTGAAAATGTGTAATAGACTCCCTCAAGAGCTGGTTCTGTCCAGCTCAGTAAATTGCTTTAAAAAAGGCCTGGATTCTTTCCTAAATGTACATAACTGGATACTAATATTTCTAGGTGAAGTTGATCCAGGGAATATCCGATTGCCTTTTTTCTCATGTTCTTTTTTAAGGGTTTAATCCCTTGGGACAGATCAAATTTATTTGATCCTCCCATGGTATATGTGTCATTCTCAGATACTCATGCCGCGTACACACGATCATTTTTCAGCATGAAAAAAACTTTGTTTTTCAGCATGTCCAAAAAACAACGTTTTTCCAACTTCATCATTAACCACTTGAGGCCCGCGCTACCGTCGGATGACGGCAACAGCGCGGGCCTGAATAGCCAACATGCCGTCATTTGACGGCATGTCATTCTGGCGTTCCCAGCGCGCGCTGTAGAGCGCGCTGCGGGGAAGCCCTGTGTTGTCCGTGTCCCTTGGACACGGCCAATCACAGATCGCGGCAAACGGCCAATCAGAGCGGCCGTTTGCGATGCGATCTGTGGGCGAATGAGAGATGATCTCTCATAGATCATCTCTCATTGCCGGCTCACACAGAGACAATGTCCTGTCTCCGGGAGGGGAGGAGCCCGATCTGCGTTCCTTCCTACATAGGGACACAGATCGGTCACCCCCCAGTCACCCCCCCCCTCCCCCCACAGTTAGAACACACCTAGCATACACATTTAACCCCTTCCTCACCCCCTAGTGTTAACCCCTTCAATGCCAGTCACATTTATACTGTAATTAGTGCATATTTATAGCACTGATCGCAGAATAAATGTGAATGGCGCCAAAAATGTGTCAAAAGTGTCCGATGTGTCCGCCATAACGTCGCAGTACCAATAAAAATCGCAGATCACCGCCATTTCTAGTAAAAAAAAAATAATAAAAAATAATAATTCTCTCCCCTATTTTGTAAGCGCTATAACTTTTGCGCAAACCAGTCGCTTATTGCGATTTTTTTTTTACCAAAAATATGTAGAAGAATACGTATCGCCCTAAGCTGAGAAAAAACAATGTGTTTTTTTTTTTATTGGGATATTTATTATAGCAACAAGTAAAAAATATTGTATTTTTCTTCAAAATTGTCGCTCTTTTTTGTTTATAGCTCAAAAAATAAAAATCGCAGAGGCGATCAAATACCACCAAAAGAAAGCTCTACTTGTGGGGAAAAAAGGATGTAAATTTTGTTTGGGAGCCACGCCGCACGACCGCGCAATTGTCAGTTAAAACGACGCAGTGCCGGAAGCTGAAATTTTACCTGGGCAGTAGGGGGGTGTAAGTGCCCAGTATGCAAGTGGTTAAAAACGACTTGCCCACACACCATTGTGATGAACAAAGCGCGGTGACATACAACAACGGCACTCTAAAGGGGAAAAAAAGCGGTAAAGGGGGAAAAAATGCAGCATGTTCAAATTTTTTTTTGTCGTTTTTCAGAACCTGAAAAATTATGTGAAGCCCACATACGATCATTTTAAATGACGTTTTTCAAAAACTACCTTTTCTTCATGCTGAAAAATTATCGTGTGTATGCGGCATGAGTCAAGCAATGGTGGCAAAGTGAAATAAAGGAAATGATCGAGGAGGGTTGAAAGGCTATTTGAACAATTACTGGATATTTAGCAATTTGAATGAGAAAGTTCAATATATAATTCATTGCACATTCTTTTAGAGGGTAAAAGCACCTTAAAGTATGCTGGTAATGGAAGTCCTTTTTGGGGAAAGGTTAAATACTGATCGAACGATTTTGCCAAAACTTCTTGAAATAAAAGGTTAGGTCTATGCCTTAATTACTATATTTATTGGCGTATAACACTCACTTTTTTACCCTGAAAATAGAGGGTAAAATGTGCCTGCGTGTTATACGTAGGGGGCTTTGGAATGTTTTTTTCCTAAAACTTCCCTCTTAAAGTTAGGATGCGTGTTATACGCCTGTGCGTGTTATACGCCGATAAATACGATAAATGGAGTCCTTGGCAATTCAAGTGGCATTAGTAATGATCAATCCTGTTTATACAATTTTGCAGGTGTAACTATAGGGCAACTGTTTTCCTTTCACTGGACCTCTTGGTGGGTCTTGGGTAGTACTAGGAATCGTGACCATTCAACGGGGTGAGAAAGTACATTCATCAGGTGATCTATATGTGATATTGTGTTTGAGTTAATAGGAACCTTTGGGGTTCCCTAAATGAATGTATTGTTTGTTTTAAATTTAATATTATTATTTTTTTTTACTATTTTATTCTGTATTAGTGGTAATGTTTTAAAATAAAGGTCCTATAAAATCTCCAGAAGAAGCAAACGTGGTGAAACATGTAGAGGCAACCATTCTTTTGTAATATGACCATTGGGCTATCTATAGCCCTAATTGTATAAGTAGTTTTATGCTGTTTATGTATCAATACATTTTTTGTATAGATGATTCTTTGATTTTCTGCACTTAAAACTCCACTCACTGCCCCTTTGGGGCTTACACACTTTTTTGCGTTTAAATAATTTTTATTGGAAATTTGCAAAAATACAAAATAAGGCAAACAGTGACCAGAGCAAATGGATGACAACAAATCACCTTAACCAAGAGAACACGAAAGAGCGAGTAATTCAGTTACATACTAAGAAACTAGGAGCTCCCACCCCACTCTCACCGGGGCTTACACACTTTTTTTGTTATAGGAGGTGGTGCATTTATTGAAATCTCTGGACTTCATGAATAATTTGATAAACTATGTAGTACAAATGACTACCTGATGAGATATAGGATGTTTTATTTAGTCCATTGCGCAAGCCTTTGGTAAAATGTGATAGAAGGTCCAACATGAATCTATTACAAATTCAGACAGTAGTAGTTTTTATGTAGTTTTACACTGTATACAGCAATGACTTTAGATTATTTACCTTTGATTGCTAACCGTTCTTACACTAATAAATTTTTGTATAAATGTCCTTGACTTGCCTACATGTCAATTTGTGAATAGACCATGTCACATTTATATAGCATGTACTAATTACTCATCCCATCTCCATCACATATCTTTACAATATCACAGCTAATTTCAAAGTCCAGGACAGAGATTACTTAAATAAATAATAAATAAAATGCTTCCGCTAATTATCTGTGTAAACAATAAGCTTTTTTTTTTTTTTTTTTGCAAAGCAGTTATAGTTATCCCAGTTCATTTGAAATATTTAATTGTCTACCTGACTATAAAAAGAAAAAAATATATATTAACAATGTCTTTTCAATATCTTTATCAATTATGTGTAAACCATAAAAAATAAAGTCTATTTATGTAAAAACACTGCACTTTAGGCTGCATTCACACTGGGGCCTACCCAGAGAAAAGCATTTCCAAACGCGCCTAAGCCGCATTTCAACAAATGTGTTTAGGCACATTTGGGTGCTTGTTTATTTAATTAAAAAAATGCTCAAGTGCCAAACCTACCTAGCATGTAGATACGTTTAGACTTGTTTTGACACATTTACACACGTTTGGCACGTTTTCTGCCAAAACCCTCCTCTCTTGAATGCACAAGTGATGTTTTTTTTTGCCACTAAACTTCTGTAAATGTCTATGTGTGCATGGACACTTAGGCTAACATGGAGGGGCAGTTAGAGTTAGAAAAAAAAAGTTAAACGTCTGTAAGACAGGCGTTTTTAAACTTGTGTGCATGACGCCTTGTTTTATTTTTTTTAATTTTTTTTTTTTATTCTCTATTTAGAAGAATCAGCACATCAGATCTTTACAGCACAGATGTAGCAGTGGGAAATGTAACAGATAATTGTACACTGAAACATAAAGGAAAATTTGTACATGATTCCCCTGTCCCAGCACCTCGAGAAACCTTGCATCTCTAAGGATTGATTGAGCAGTTTGTTGCAAAGTCCCACTCCAACATATGGTTGGGAAGCTAATATAGTTTGATCTTATTAAAAAATGTAAGGGGTCCAGTACTTGTCTTCTTGTTTCAATATCATCATGATCAAGTTTTCCATCTTTTGGATCTCATTAATTCAAGCAATCCAGTGTGTTTTATTGGAAGGCACCATACTCTTCCATAGGGCTGGAATACAGGTTTTTGCTGCATTAAGGAGATGTTGCAATAATTAATTTGTAATTTGTATCGCTTGTTTGAGAGTGGTAGAAAGGCTGCTGGATGTCCACCAAGAGACACTCCCATTATAGTTGTTATTGTTTGCTCCACCATGTTCCAGAAATCCCTTAATTTAAAGAACTTCCAGAAAATATGGAGTTTTCCCAGACCCCTCAGAAGGCAGACACTGCCTTCAGATATTTGGGACCTGGGAGAACATGTGATGAAGCACCTCTGGCATCCTATACCATCTTGTGAGGAGTTTGTATCCTCTCTCTAGGTATCTGCTGGACAAGGAGGTTGTGTGGGTGAAGAGCACGATTCTTTTCCTCTGCTTTTGAGAGAGAGTTTAAATGTGTTTAAATCCCGCTCCCAACTCTGTAGGAAGAGGAGCTCTTGTGGTGCATTGAGTCCTGAATTTAGGACATCTACAGTCACAATAATATTACTAGAAAGCATAAAAGATCTCTACACGGAAGTAGTGAACACGTTCCACTAACCAAGGTGTAGGGTTGTGGGAGGAGTTCACTGACAGGTCAAACATCATTGTATTTGTCTGGCAGCAGCAGAAATTGAATATTGTTTGACATTTTTTTTTTGTAAAAAATTCTGTTTTGACTGAAATTCTTATCTAACAAGCTATAGGTAATACCACCTTAACCTGTCAGAATTCTTTCTAGAGTGAAATAGGCACCTCTCCAACTATACAACATGTCCACAAACATTCTATCAATATATCAAGCGACATGTGTCCAATTTCATTCTATATTAGTAAATAAAAAATATAAAAAAATGAGGGCAGAAGTTTGAATATATAGTTTTCCAAAATGTGACTATTTATACAGTTATTCCTGGTTGGCAACATATAAGCAATTGACCTCTGAACTCCTCCCTAGTCAGCTTTAAGTGATGTCCTGTTGTGTTCTTCAATAGACTTACAATACCGGGCTTCCTTCTTTATATGAACAGGAAACCTGCTGTGCATTCAACAAATTTGTCTTCCTTTAAGAATAAAGTTGCTTTTTTAAATATATCCTCTATATAAATATTTTTAACTATAACACTTAGAATTATACCAGTGGTATGTTAAGTGGTGTAGCTAGTCAAAATTAGAGAAGCTTTATCATTGCGTTGACAAATCCAAAAGCATAATTTTATTGGCTACAACATAAATATCTGATTAGAACATTGTTGTATATTAAGTAGAACAAATGTTCTGTAGTAGATTATATGAAGCTTAAGGTCATAGGAGTAGCATGAAGGTCCCTAAAAGTAGGTCTGATCACCTTTGTATTAACTGCTCTTGTGCATCCCAAAGAAGTAGGAAAATTGCGCCTTTATTTCTCTTGTGTCCAGTTTGCGTTCTGTTCCATAATACCAATGGTACAAAAACATCAGCTGGAG
Source organism: Rana kukunoris (assembly GCA_029574335.1). Lineage (NCBI taxonomy): Eukaryota > Metazoa > Chordata > Amphibia > Anura > Ranidae > Rana > Rana kukunoris. Next base: position 471,405,711 of record CM056050.1, read on the forward strand.
CATTGGCAATGGGGCCTACAAACCTCCTTCAGTATCAGGTGGAATCTGCAGGTTTCATATTCTGCTGTCTCCAGCAGAGGGATCTTCTACATGGTTTTGTCTATACTCCTGCTTTAAACTCGCATTGGTGTCAAACTTGTCTCCTGTCACAAACACACCGACAAACTAGTGCAGCCTAGAAAAATACTACTGCTTGATATAGCAAATAATTAAAGAAAGGAAATCGAAAGCGTACAATTAATTCTTGAAGAGTTTACTCTTTAGAAGCTTTTATTGCGGCTTGTGGTGTGACAACTGTCATAATACCTACATGTAATAATTTACATGCAAGTTTCATGTATTTAAAGGGCACAGAACAAACCTAAAATGTTATCCTCACAAACATCAGATCATGTGTTCAACCTATCTTTCACCTAAAACGTGCAAACATATTTCCTATATCTTTGCAAATATCATATTTGTCATTACCGCTAAAATTCTTTATATGTATAATGCTTTACACAACTATTGGTAGAATGTGACTTTTTTCTAAACTTTTTTGTCTCCTATTTAGTCTTCACCTTTATCACTGATGTTACTCATATCCCTAACATTAAGAAGAAGCTCAAAAATGTTTTGCCCTATTTTACCAGGAAGCCATATTTACATCACTGCACTTTAGTGTCAAACAAACAAATGTCCTGTGTAAATGTCCTTCTTTTATGGAATCTAATCAATGCGCGCACCAGTCTCCAGCTAATTCAATCAATTTTCACCCCGACCTAGCATGACCTCAGTAACTGTATTATGGAGGTAACCATCACTCCTGTCTGGTGAAAGAGAACCACAGAATAGGTTGCCACTATACCTCCTATACCCTAGGACAGCTCCTGCTGTCTCAGTCTAGTGGCAGTAAAATAAACTACGAGTTTAAGAGGCCTTCTGGGTAAAGATAAATGAACACTTGTACAGTAATTGCAGTCCCTTTAAGAGAAACAAAACAAAGGGTGTCATGGTGTGACTGAGTACGCAATGGAAGAGTGAGGGCACATCAAAGACTACAAGACTTGTACAAAGGTGCCATTTAATTGTCTTGACTATGCATAAAGGCAACAATGCCATGACAACAGAAGGCTACATGCTGTTGTATTATAGCACAGCCAGTGAACAACACTGAAAACAGCTGACTTTGCTGACAGTGCTCAGTTTTGGGGAATCTTGAAAGCTATCTGTCTCAGAGAGCAGAACTTCTCTTCTGTCATTCTTTTATGTGGAACATTCCTGAATTAAGGTCACCTTTTGGTCATCCCAAGATCTGCCAAAAGATGCGTTCTCATATCTTAGGCTAAGTGTGGCCCAAACAGTTAAAAAACAAAGAACACAAATTATTATATTTTTAACAGAAAATAATATGCAACATTCAACAAGAGAAATCAATTAGGGATATTGCTCTTCATGACATGTAGTAAATACTTGTATACTGTAGAGGCCATAAACACACCTCTGACAGCAAAGGCAACAGAAGCACCTGTACTCTATATTATGTTCTTACCTGAAAAACTGATAAGAGTCACCATAAATTACATGTGCAGTTTTATATAATGTAATAAAATCATTTGAACCAAACTATGATAATAGAAGGGTTATTTCTTCTCTGGCGTATAATACAGTTTAAGCAATATAAGCTTAAATCGATTAATTGGAAAAATGAAAATTAGTTGCTAAGGTTCAAACTGAGGGGTTGATTTACTAAAACGGAAAAGGGCAAAATCTGGTGCAGCTGTGCATGGTAGCCAATCGGCTTCTAACTTCAGCTTGTTCAATTAAGCTTTGACAAAAAAAAAAAAAAAAAAACTGAAAGCTGATATGCAGAGCTGTACCAGATTTTGCACTCTCCAGTTTTAGTAAATCAACCCCTGTAGATAATATGGGCAGAACACTGGGCACAAAGGGCACATGTGCAGCAAACTGGGCACAGGAGAAAAAAAGTGCAATTTTCCTACTTCTTTGGGATTCAAAAGAGCAGTCCATAAAGCCGGGTACACTCTAAGTCTGCGTACACATGATCGGTCAAAACCGGACTGAAGGACCGTTTCATTGGTCCAAACTGATCGTCAGTTATTCTTCGGTCAAAAAAAAAGAGAACTTGCTTTAAAATTTGACCGATGGACGCCTGACTGATGGGTCAAAACTGATCGTTAGTATGCAAAACCATCGGTTAAAAGGCAGTGCATGCTCAGAATCAAGTTGACGCATGCTCGTTTTTTTCAGCGCGTAAACGTCACTGCGCTCTAACACGATCGTTTTTTTTTTTTAATGTGCAAAAAAGACAGATATAGGTAACAATCACCACAAACAGCAAGTAGACGTGTTAAGGATCCAAAAACATGCTCAAACATGGTCGTGAAATAAGATAATAAAGAGAGTGCGAACAATTCAGCCCTGCACAGTGGAAATCAGATGAACAAATACCAAATTAAAAACGAAGTGCAGAGCCGCAAAGGCATCCTGATCAGCATTTACACTACCTAAAGCTAACTGCAGTGTTCGAAACATCATACCAACGATAACAGTTGTCAGTTTTGTAAATATTTGGGAAGCATAGCGACCCAGTGGCCAAGTAGGCCCACGATCGTTTTTTTAACCGATGGTGTGTAGGCACATCAGACCATCAGTCAGCTTCATCGGTTACCGATGAAAACGGTCCTTCGGACTTGATCGTGTGTATGTGGCCTAACAGTTTCTTTCATGCAACCCAGCATGCAACCCATGCAAACTTATTTCAGCAATAGACACATTACCACTTTGCCAAGTTTTTTTTCTAATGGTAAAAAATTCCAAAGCAGCAAAAATTGTTACCCATGAAAACCAATCAGGCATCATATAACTGCTCTTTGCCACTGGATAAAGATAAAAAATATTGGCTTCTGTGCTTTGCATGCCTTACAAAATAGATCATTACTGTCTATTCAATGACATAGTTTCCATAGCATTGACATGTAGTCTTGTAATTATTCAGTATACTGTAGAGGTTATCATACATATGAATTATGACACAAGAATCATCACTGTATAAGGACTTATCCTAGTGTCAGTTGCAGGATCACTAAAAAAGCTGACGATTTGTAGATACCAACACTTGTACAATAGATTTCAGTACATTGAAACTAATGATAAAATCTAATGAATGTTTTTAAAATTAAATATTTCAAACAAAAATCTGCTAGTGCATGGCCAGCCTAATGCCTTGTACACATGACCGGTTTTCACGACGAGAAAACTGCCATTTTTTATATTGGTCGTGAAAAGTGGTTGTGTGAATGATCCCTAGCAGTTTTCTCAATGAAAAAACTGCCCGCAAAAAAATTGAAACCAGCTCTCTCTTTTCTCAACGTGTTTCCCGTCAGTCTTTTTCTTGTTGCGAAAAACGGTTGTGTGTATGCTTTTCCGAAGGAAAAAAAACACGCGTGCTCAAAATCAAGACGGGAGCGCACGTCCTGGTAAACTAGTGTTTGGAATGGAGATATCACATTCATCACGCTGTAACAGACTGAGAGACATGAAAACTGAAAAGCGTGAATCGTCTCTCACCAAACTTTTACTAACACGAGGATCAGCAAAAGCAGCCCAAAGGGTGGCACCATTTGAAAGGAACTTCCCCTTTATAGTCCTGTCATACGTGTTGTACGTCACTGCGCTTTGGTCAGACGTTTTTTTGCATGAACGTGTGTATGCAAGTCAGGCTGGAGAGGAATCACGTCAGGGAAAACTTTGTTTTTTTTCCTGCTGAGAATAATGGCATAAGTCTTGATATCACACAACAGTTTCCTAATAGTCTAAAGCCCTGTACACACTGGCAGAATTTTGTCTGGAATCAGCCATTTCAATAGAAACTGGCCGAACTTCGGCCTGAGTATTTGGCAGCCAGTCCGAAAGAAGCTGGCTGTTCAGCTGGATTCTGTCGAAGACTCATGAAGGCTCATGACCAAAAAAGGTCTCCCCGATCAGCACTCTCAGTCAATGTCTGAGAGCGCTAACCGAGGTGTTCTAGCGAGGGGGCGTCCCCCTATCAGAACACAATAGAACAGCAGGGGAGATTGCTTTACTAACATAGGATTGGTAATACAGTGGCTCCGACCCGAGCTGTGAGGTTTTTTTCCTTCAGCCTACTTGGTATTGGTTTTTACGAGGCTTTAAAGTACCTTTAAAAAACATTACCATATTTATACATCACAAACATATTGAGTTGCTATTTGGGTTTGTTTTTTACTCTGTTTTCAAACTTTTTAGATATAAAATAGACATATAAAATAGACAGCTATAGTGGCAATGTTATCAGACACAACTGTAGTGAGTACATATTCCAAATGTGTTTGGTGTTTTACCAAGTACAAAAACAGGTCTTCACAGGTCAGTTTTTATGACAAGCTAATTTTACCCACTCAAACGCCATCAAAAGTCACATGCCATAGCAAGTCTGATAGATAACAAATGTACTGTTTTTTTTTCTGAATGCTTTTTAGATTTTGATATAAGGTAAAACAATTTATTTAGTACTGTATAGTGTTTACAGTATAGTATATACTGTAGTATAATATGCTATAGTATGATATGTACTGTGAAATTTGATAATGTTCATTATACTGGATTCATATTCATTTATATAACGTTAAATACAGCCGTCCAGTGGCTACATCAGGGGTGTCCAACCAGTGGCCCGGGGGCCACATGTGGCCCGCGGAGCCCTCTGATGTGGCCCGCGACCTCCTGCTCTAGGATGGCTGGTTGAGCCATAGACCTCTGTTATTACCTAAGGTTTAGTGCGCTTTCAGAAAGTGCACCATACCTGCAGGATATAATAGAAGTCTATGGCAAGGTGCAGCTAACCCGCAGGAAATCCACAAGTGCACTGCTCTGCACCCACGATGTCGGTAAACCACAGCGCATCAGTGTGAAAGCAGCCTGAGGCCCCTTTCACATGAGCAGTCCGACCCAATCAGACCCTCCATTCACCTCTATGGAGCTGCAAATGTAAACGGACTTGTGCCTGTTTACACCCCCTACCTTTTATCCGATCCGCAAAAAAAATTAAAAAACACAGAAGGGGCAGATCAGAGAGCCCATAGAGTCGGGTGGGCTGTGTCGGATAGAGTCGGATGGGCTGTGTCCATGTCCGTTCTGCATATGCAGAGTGTAGCCCGCAAACAGTTACCCGCGACTTGTGGCCCGCGAACTGTTACCAAGCCGCTTAAGTGGCCCTCGCTCTTCAAAAGGTTGGGCACCCCTGGGCTACATGCTACCCCTTTTGAGAAGCAGCTCATTCACTGCACAGCAGGCAAGTCTATATTATTTATCTCATTATTAATATTATACCAAATTTATATAACCTTATTAATGCCCATTCAAAATTTTCAATAATATATGGGAGATCAAATGATGCTTTTTTGAAAGATGCAACCCTAGGGTAACAGTCCATCCACAGACTGTCTTTCTGGCATTATGGTATTTGTAGATTTACAAGGCTTCAGAGAAAGACCTCCACTGATCAGACTATGCATGTGCATCCCTTTCTGTGGCCATCAAAGTGGAAGTCCAGCCAAAATGTATCCTTAGTTTTATACTGTATGATGTGGATAGGGGCTAGAAATGCAGCCACTTTTATTTAGTCACCAATTGAGAAATTTTCCCTCACTTACTGTCCTGGTGGCAGCAGTCAAAATGACTGAAAGTGAGGGTAAATATTTCCAATGGGGACAACAGTAAAAACCTGCCATTCAGACACGGAGCCCTGACCTATCCCCGCCCCTCTCTCCCCTGATTGGCTAGCTGACTTTGATTGACAGCAGTGGCAGCCAATGGTGTCACTGCTGTGTCTCAGCCAATCAGGAGGAAGACTTTCGAACAGCTGAGACACTGGTGGACATCGCTGGATAGAGATGGAGCTCAGGTAACTGTTAGGGGGACTGCTGCACACAAAAGGCTTTTTATCTTAAAGCGGAGCTCCACCCTAAAGTGAAGTCGTGCTGATCGGCACCCTCCGGTGTCACATTTGACACCTTTCAGGGGGAGGGGGGGTGCAGATACCTGTCTAAAGACAGGTTTTTGCACCCACTTCCGGCCACATGTCTCGGGCAGAAGACGGGTATTTTCTGACATCCCGTCGCCCCCCCGTTGTGTGCTGGGAACACTCGGCTCCCAGTACACAGCGGGAGCCAATCGGCGGGCGCAGCGCGACTCGCGCATGCGCCGTAGGGAACCGGGCAGTGAAGCCTGAGCGCTTCACTTCCTGGTTCCCTCACCGTGGATGGAGGGGGGAGCAGCAGGGTGAAGAGCGATCGCTCGTCCTCTGCTGCGGACGCCGCTGGACTCCAGGACAGGTAAGTGTCCTAATATTAAAAGTCAGCAGCTGCAGTATTTGTAGCTGCTGGCTTTTAATATATTTTTTTGAGCGGACATCCACTTTAATGCATAGAATGCCTGCCTTTACAACCACTTTAAAGTCACCAAACACATTACAGTATAATTGAATAATCTTTAGATCTACCAAAACATATGTAGCTCAAGGGCCTGCCTGGTATTATACAAATTGTTCGGATAGGTTAGGTAGGTCCTCATACTATACACTTTTGGTAAATCCAAAGTTGATTGACCATACATGTTTGTACAGATTATAACATGTATTGTGGCCCTCATATAGGTAATTGGATTCTGCCCATTACACATCTTGTCACGGTTATACATAACATGGCAGTGAGTAGAGAACTAGTAAGCAGAACATAAAGCTATAGGGACACCAAAGTTGACAAAATCTCTGCCAGGTCAGAGGATTTGAGGGCTGTCATTGTTACACATATTTGAAAAATGCTGGTTGCTTGACCATCACGCTAAACCACAGTCTTCAATGTTTTCAGAGGCATTGACCTTGAGTATGTATATGTAGATGAGTAGTTCTGCCTTCACTCTGGCTTTCTAATGTGCATACTTGTTCCAGGTCAGTAAATAAGAAAGTACTGACACCAGCCAACTAGTATTCGTATTTTTATCAGTGTAGGTTTCCTGTAATTGTTGGGGTTAAAAAAAAGTTGTTTCACTATATCCAAGGTGCACATGTAAAGACAGTAGACCTTATTTGTCAGCCTCATTTCATTTACATTTCACTGAACACCCACCTAGGGGTAGATAAGTTGAATGAACACACAAATGTTTGAATACACGGGGAAGCTCTTCAGAGAGATGTGTGTAGTAACCCTGTCCTGACCCCATGCTAACCTTTGTGCTTGTCACAGACTGCTTTCCTTTGTTTGACTTCTGAGTTGGCTCGTGTTTAGATTACAGGTAAAGGGACAATGGCTTTGCTATCATACAATACCTCCTGATCTACTGTTCATCTCAGACCTCCAGTCTGGAATCTTATCACCTGGACACACTAAAAGAATGGCATATAGATGCTGCTAGTCACCAAAATAAATGTCATGAAGAAGGCAACTCATAGGCGACATGACACTTATGTTTCCCGGTGTCCAAAGACACTTCTGGCTGACCACTTTTGGGCAGAATTATCGACTGCAGATCACTGTGTATTGGGCTACAATTGTAGTGAAGAATATACTTTTATGGAGCACTACCCTTCATCCTGCAAGGTCTAAAGTTGGATACATACAGGCTAAAAATCAGCCATTAACAGTTGGGTGGGAACCAGATGACTGTTAGCTCATGTGCACAGCTGTCTATTCTACGGAAGCCAGTCCTACAACAAGCTTCTGTCGAACGGGCATGTCAGAAAACCAGCAACCAAACAGAATTCGATCAGCACTGTCAGCCAATGGCTTCAAAGGCTGATCAGTGTGTTCTGGCGGAAGGGGCAGTCCTCCTGTCAAAACACAAAAGCCATACCGCACAAATATTGCTTGTGTTAGTTTGGCAATCTTTACGTTTTTTTCGTGACAATTTCACTGGGTTGAACAAAGAAAAACGTTAGTGTGTACCCAGCCTGTGACATCATAGAATTTCTCTTGAGGTTGCTAGATGTCTTGAAAAATAAGCAGAGGTGAATTGATGCCCCTATCTGCACTGATCACCAATACAAAGGGGAATTTTTCCACAAACCACTAATATAGGGGGCCACTTCTACACTGACCATTAATATAAGAGAACACATTTTTTTCATTATAAGATTATTACAGAAAATATTGTTTAGAGCAGGGGTGGTAAAAGTGATCTGTCCTGGGTATCAAATACAGTGGGAAGCTCACATTCTTTGTTATTTTATTTAAAAATGTTTGCAACTTACTGATCTTGTTAATGTACCATCAGCTGTAGTCTTATTCATTTTTGGCAGGGGTTCCTCAAGACTTGAATGCTATTTCATGCTATTTCAAGGACTTTATAAATGTATAGACGTTAAGAAGCCTGGTCCAGGTTGTTGTGCCAAGTCAGATGTCATTGCTGGCCACCTCTTATAAATTGCCAGTTACTGAACTACTGACAATTTAAAGTGGTGTAAACCCAGTTACACATATTTTACCTACAGGTAAGCCTAAAATAAGGTTTACCTGTAGGTATTGGAAAAATCTCCTAAACCTGCAATGTTTAGGAGATCTCTACCATATACGCTTGCGCTGACATCATTGGCGCATGCGCATTGAAGAAAGGGCACAAACGTGCCGTTTCTAAAGAGCACGTGCCGTGACCAGCGGCTCCTGAGCACATGCGTGAGAGTTACGTCGCGTGATTTTGGACAGTCACAGAGCCAGAGTGCATGGCCCCGGAAGAGGGGTGAAGATGGATGCGGCCACATCGCGGACTTTGTTTGCAGGTTACTGCAACATAATGGGCTAGTGATGCATACTAGCACATTATGCTTTTACTTTGCAGGGGGAAAAAGAAGAAGTAAAACCAATAAGGCCACGTACACACGATCAGACCGGTCTGATGAAACTGGTCCGACGGACCGTTTTCATCGGACCACGCTAAAGTGGTCTGATGGTCTGATGTGCGTACACACCATCGGACCACAAATCCGATCAGACTAGAATGCGGTGACGTAGAACACAACGATGTGCTGAAAAAACAAAGTTCAATGCTTCCAAGCATGCGTTGACTTGATTCTGAGCAGGTTTTTGGTCCGATGCTTTTGTGTACTAACCATCAAATCTGTCCAACGGACAGATTTTAAAGCAAGTTTTAAAACTGACGGACAACGGTTTGATAGGCCGTACACACCATCGAATTGGTCCAATGATCGTGTGTACGCGGCCTTAGGGTTTACTTCCTCTTTAATATACCAGTTTAGGTTGCCAGTAGACATGCAGATCCTGCAGCAAAAATTATACATAGAAACATGACAATACTTGTAATCTCAATCCTTACTCGAACTATTCTCATATATATATAACAAAAATAACAGCTATAAATTTCCCAACAAGCTTGTTTGTGAGAAGTCAATTATTATTTTCGGACTCGGCTTTCTCTGCGGTTTCTCGGTAAAAAGTCAGTCGAGAAAACCAAGGGGAAAGTCGAGAACCCGGCAGGAAAACTGCCATGGAGCTTTAGCCGGGAATCTCGGCCACGTGTATGCACCATCGGCACTGCTTCGCAGTGTTTCCCATAGGTAAGTAGTAGATCTGTCAGGAAAAAAAAAACGGGAATCACAACGGGAAAATAGAGAGCAGGTTCTCTATTTTCCCATCGGAATTTCCGGCTGTTTTCCTGATGGGAAAACTGCGAGGAAGCATACACACATCCGGTTTTCGCGGCCAAAAGCTCTCCTGGCATTTTTCCTGCCGGGAAAACTGGTCGTGTGTACGAGGCTGAACAGTCACAGATGATTCAAAATTCAGCCAGTGCCTCCTGAAGCCAAATTTCGACCCATCTATGGTCAGCTTTAGTCTGCATTAAACTAAATTTGGCCACAGCCCATATTTGAGCAGACATGATCTCAGTCTGCTGCTTTTAATTTAAAGTCAGGAACATCCAGTTTTTTCAAGTCTGTAAACCAGAAAGATCCAACTAAAAGGAAAACTATAGAAACCCATAAGAATGAATGCTAGTGATAGTGATATTTTAAAAATAAAGTGAATTAAATGAGCACATACGCATATGAAATTGGAATCTGGAAAGTGAATTTGGCCAGATACCCTCAGGCACTGATTTATCTCATCTGTTTACTAGTTTCCTGAGATTAGCTGACTTGAAATGTCAATGGCATTCGGCTAGATCTGGCAAGAAATGTATCATGACCATGGGAATTTTAAAGCATATCTAAACTTGTTAACAATGCATTTGTTATCTTTTTCAAGTTTTCTTTTTTCCATTGATATCACCTGGTAATGCAAATAGCATACCTATTGTCTCTGGGTGGCTATGCTCACTTCCACACTGTATATACCATGGTGAGCCATGGTTGCCACCCATCTTGACTTCAGACATGTCTGCCTTTGTTTATTTCCATTACAATTGGGGCAATGGGATTAGTAGCTTACAGAAAAAGATAAGGTTGTTTGGGCTTTCAATTAACAGGAAATGACATGGAGAGGTACAGGACAGGTATGTTGTGTACTTGCTGAAAATGTTCTTAGCCTAAAAAATAAAAATGAATGCAACCACCGCATTTAAGAACTGGTAAGCTGCAATATATTGCATTTTAGTTCTTGGGTTTAGTTTTCCTTTATTATGCCGCGTGCACACGACCGTTTTTCATGACGAGAAAAATGCACATTCGTCACGCTGTAACAGACTGAAAAGCACAAAGACTGAAAAGCATGAATCGTCTCATACCAAACTTTTACTAATACCCGGTAACACAAAATCAGCAAAAGCAGCCCAAAGGGTGGCGCCATTCGAATGGAACTTCCCCTTTATAGTGTCGTTGTACGTGTTGTACGTCACACGCTTTGCTTGAGAATTTTTTTCCACGATCGTGTGTATGCAAGGCAGGCTGAGAATGTCATGAGAAAAACTTTTTTTTTTCCATGACATGAATAACAGTTGTGTGCACGCGGCATTAGGCACAAGTAAAGCAAAAACCTTCTGCCCCTTTAATTGCAGTATCATTAAAATATTTTTTGTCAGAAAAGCAAAGGGCCAGATTCACATAGAATCTGCGGCGGCGTAGCGTAAGCCATTTACACTACGCAGCCGCAACTTAATGGAGCAAGTGCCGTATTCCCAAAGCACTTGCTCCGTAGTTTGCGGCGGCGTAGTGTAAATGGCCCTGCGTATCCCCGCGTAATTCAAAGGGGGCGGCTTGTATTTAAATTAAGCGCGCCCCCGCGTCGATCGAACTGTGCATGCGCCGGCCGGGAAAAAAGCCCAGTGCGCATGCTCCAGCTCACGTCGGAAATCGTTGTTGAAACCGACGTCAAAACAACGTGATGGTCACTTACGCAATGCCCTATTCGCGAACGACTTAGTAAAATGACGTAACCGACGGAAAAAGACGACGCTGACCCGACGCCATACTAAACATGGTAACGACGGAACTTTGTAAACCTACCCCTCATATAGCAGAAGTAGGTTTAGGCTTACGGAAACGACGTAAACAACGACGGGGCGGCGTAAAAACATTCGGGAATCGGCGTATTAGGCTCATTTGCATAGGCAAATGAGAGAAAAACTTAAAGGCCACCTAGCGGCCAGAAAAGTAATTACATCTACGATCCGACGGTGTAAGTGTTTTACACCTGTCGGGCCAGATTCTCAAAAGAGATATGACGGTGTATCGCAGGAAACACCGTCGTATCTCTGTTTTTTTTACTGTGTATTTATGCGTGTGATTCCTAGAATCACTTACGCATAGATACACTTACATAAGTAAAACACTTACACCGGCGGATCGTAGATGTAATTACTTTTCTGGCCGCTAGGTGGCCTTTACGTAATTTTCTCATTTGCCTATGCAAATGAGCCTAATACGCGATTCCTGAACGTTTTTACGCCACCCTGTCGTCGTTTACGTCGTTTCCGTAAGCGTAAACCTACCCCTGCTATATGAGGGGTAGGTTTACGAAGTTCCGTCGTTGCCATGTTAAGTATGGCGTCAAGTCAGCGTCGTCTTTTTCCGTCGGTTACGTTGTTTTACTAAGTCGTTCGCGAATAGGGCATTGCGTAAGTGACGATCATGTCGTTTTGAAGTCGGTTTCAACTACGCTTTCCGACGTGAGCTGGAGCATGCGCACTGGGCTTTTTTCCCGGCCGGCGCATGCGCAGTTCGATTGACGCGGGGGCGCGCTTAATTTAAATACAAGCCGCCCCCTTTGAATTACGCGAGATACGCAGGGCCATTTACACTACGCCGCCGCAAACTACGGAGCAAGTGCTTTGGGAATACGGCACTTGCTCCATTAAGTTGCGGCGGCGTAGTGTAAATGGCTTACGCTACGCCGCCGCAGATTCTATGTGAATCTGGCCCATCGGATCTTCACTGTATCTATACGTAAGTGATTCTAGGAATCACACGCATAGATACCCAGTAAAAAAAACAGAGATACGATGGTGTTTCCTTTTGAGAATCTGGCCCAAAGCCTATATCATTGTTAGTTCTCAGCCATCAGAACAGTGAATCATTTTAGCTGCATGTTTTTTCTACCCCCTTGGTCTGACACTTTCTGGTTCCTCTGATGATCTCATGTGCATTCCGATAGAAATGACTGTTACTGAACGCCTGCTGGCCCCCTGGAAGAAGCAATGCGCTATGGTATAAATTGTGAGCAGCGCCTAAAAGGTTAAACAATGTTACACAAACGAACATTCCAGACAGGCACCACGCCTCCGAAAACACACTAAGCTGGGGAAGTTTCATTCCTTACTTCATGAAGCAAAGTACATCTCCAACAGCCGTAGACTTCCAAACTGACCATAAAGATAACCTCTTCGTTATTAATTTTGATGTGATCAGTCTTTGGAAGGGGAGTGATTAATGGAGTGCATTAGAGTGAATTCTGTCATTGCAGGGACACCATTAGTCTCATTTAATAAGCTTAAGTGCAAAAATGTCCATAGCTGTTCTTTAGAATTCGCTAACATGAGCTGCACACAACTCAACTCAACTAAACAACTCATTAGCTTTCTTTGTGCTTCCAAATAAAGCCTGTTTGGTGTTTATACTATACATCTCTGTTGCATATTTTACACAGGGCTATAATTCTCCTCACGATTTTCTAACACTGGCCATACACAGGGACTTTTTCGCCGATAGCAAATAATCTGATAGTTGTCTGCACTTCAATAAATACAGTAATTCTATAAAGCGCTGCGCAAACTGTTGGCGCTATATAAATCCTATATAATAATAATAATAATAAGCAATTACAATTATTGCGACAGGCAGTTTACAAAGAGCAAATGTCAATGGCATTCCATGCTATATCTTAGGTATTATATGAGGGATGGCTACCTATAAAAAAAAAACAACACTGGAAAAATCTTAGTATCAAGCATAGGTGTGTACCCCAAAGCCCAAACACTACACTACAGATCGATCACGGTGTTCATTCAGAAAGGGAATAGGCCGGTAGATTACATATTTACTGGCCCCTTTCCCACTCCTAAAACATCCCAGCAGCAAAAGCCAATAGGAGAGGAGGGAAGCTGGCAGCGCTGCGGGGGAAAAGATGGGAGCCAGGACAGTAGGGGGAATCTGTGCTGTACAGGGAGATTAGGGTGTGCCCGGGACACACCTGGCACACCCTGTGCGCACGCCTTTGTTATTAAAAAAAAATAGAATTTGACTAATGCAACCACTGCAGAATTTTATAACATTATACTTCCTATGGGCCTGATTGACTAATGTGTAAAGGAGAAGTATAGTAAAATAAACTTGTGATCATTTTCAATCTCATGTCACATTTCAGTACATTTGAATCAATGACATGGGAAAGCTTTCCTGTCTCAAATGTTTTCCTGCCTCAAAGTCATAATAATCAGTAATTGCAGTATTCTAGTCTGCATCTCCCCAAGGTAATACATAAAATCTGGCCTGCTGTATAAAATACAAGCGCAGTTTTTGCATGAATTCTTAAAATGATGATCTCTTACCTTTCATTTTTCTGACATAAATCTTTAAATTTGTCATAAAAAGACTTTATACTTTTATTATAGCCAATAATTAAAAAATAATAATAATTGAATTCTTACCTTGCAATTTGCTTGGAGGAGAAGAGCTTGACTGAGTATGGTGCGGAGAGCCATGTGACATAAGAGAAGTCATATTATGTGGATGTGAGGATCCTGAGCTGTATGCATCCATGGCTAATTTCTGCCGAAATGCTTCTTCTTTCCTCCTGTTAGCAAACCAGTTATAAACACGAACCTCTGTGACCAGATTTGATCCTAATCCATGAGCCTTTGATGGTGATACACCTCGTTGCAAACATTCTGCTCTGTAAACATAAGCAACAAAAGAGTGCGCAGAGCATAAAACATTTGAAATATTTATTTTTCTATAAGCAAAGTAACCATGAATGAGTCAATATGTGTGCAAAAATACATGCATTGGGTAAAAACTGTCTGCTGCAGAGTTTAAACCATGCCTTGAATTCTAGGGATATTTCTAAAAAGCCACTTACAACTGATTGTACAGCATTGGATAGACTTTAGGGGGATTGATCGCCCATAGCCTTGTCAATATACTTCTTTTGCAAGAATTTTTCTCCCTGAGATACCAATTCCGTTACTCCATCACAACTATGTTAAAATTCAGCGTTTCTTATAAGCAATGTTTTCTCAGGTCCGTAATGGTTTTTGTTGGACCATACAGACTGACGAGTGTCTAGGCCAGGGGTGTCAAACTCAATTTCATCGTGGGCCGCATCAGCATTAAGATTGCCCTCAAAAGGGCCGGTTGTATCTGTAAGATTAGATGGCCAGTGCATCCCCTTGACATTAGATGTCAAAAGCCACCCCACCATCAGAAGTTGGGTCCCCCACTCTTCCTTGCATCACAGTGCACCCCTCTTCCCTTTTGCTGCTGCTGGGAAGAAGATGGATGCATTGCTTGAAAGCAGAAAGTAAGGGTCACGTGAAACGACCTGGAAGGCCGGATTTGGGCTGCGGGCCTTGTGTTTGACATCTGTGGTCTAGGCCATATGGGCAGTGGAGCTTACAGAGGATGGATCTCTGGAGTTGGGATGGTAAATTTGGCGGGATCCCTAACAATTTTTGAAAATATTTTGTAGTGTATGTATCTAATATGTAAAATACCTAAGAATGCTATTTCTTGCATCTTAAATAACTTGAGTCCTTATGCTTTTTTCTCCCTGAATCCCTTCGAGTCCCAATTAATTACTTTTGCTTTGGTGATGGTTGGTTCCATGCATTATACTTTTTTAGCATTTGTAGCCTAATGCATTATACGTATTTTTTGGGAAAAATAGGGCTTTAATTTGGTAGCAGATTTGGTTTTTAGGGAAGGGCCCAAAGCACTGGTGAGAGACCCGAGATAAGCTGGATATGGGCTGCTCTGTGCAAAATCACTGCACAGAGAAGTTAAGTATAACATGTTTGTTATATTTTTTTAAATAAAGCCTTTAGAGCCAGTTCACACAGGGGCGACTTGGGATCCGACTTGAAGTCGCCCCAAGTCGGGCTGTTGAGAAAAGCAATTGAAGTGAATGGAGCCATCCTAATACACACTACTGAAGTCACTCCGACTTCAGAAAAGGTGCCTGTACTACTTCAATCCGACTTCTAGGTGACTTGTACCCATTGATTTCAATTGAAGTCGCCTAAGAAATCGGATCACTGTGTTAAAGCGGAAGTAAACCCATCGATTTAACAGTTTCAAAAAGCAGTTAAATTTCCGGCATGACGGGATTGCCAACTGTCACATTGGTTGTGCTCTCAACCAAACTGTCAAACCATCCAATGGCTGGTGTCATAACTGATCACATGTGCAGCACCATGGCAGTTGAAGATTAAACATAGGCCAAGATGGCAGCTTCCTTGGCTGAAAATGATAGAAGGGTTTACTTCCACTTTAACAGAAGCAACAATACAGGAAGACAACATACATTTCTCAGGCAAACCCCTCCCTCCCACAGAGCTGATTCTTGTTTGATTACCCACTGGAAATCCTCCTGTCCTGGAGGCGACTTGAAGTCGCCTTGCAAGTCGCCCCATGTTGCGCACTCAGGTCGCCTCACAAAGTCGCGGCCAGAGTCGTGTCCCCCTGTATGGACTGGCTCTTAATGTTCCTTAACATTTTCAAACAGGTGAATTTACTGTACATACTCCAATTTCTCCATTACCTGTTACACTCTTCAACCAAAGCCTCTCTTTCTTCTTTACTGGGGTTCTTTTGTCTTTCATAGGCCTGGTAGAGAATGTGCTGGGATGCAGGTCCCCATTTGAAACGGTTCCGTCTCATTTTCTTGTTAGCTGGCTCTGAGCAGGAGTCATCAGACTGCGCTGTGACTTGAGTTTGATGGTTGAACTCTGGAAAGAGAAACAGCAGCTGATCCTGACTGCTTTTGTCTGTCATATTTCCACAACCCTGGACCGTCTGGTTGAATTCTGTAAAGAAAGGGCAAAAATGTCTAGCCACAGCAAACATATATAAAGCAGCACAAACAAAATGGACACATAGTAATCAAATTCTGCTCTCAGAACACCCAGAGGCTGTAATTGCCATTGGCATTCAAAAATGAAAAGTCGGATAGCTGGGGGCTATAGCAGCTATTAGGCTGGCCATACAGTAAAGCCTCATACACACGATAGGAATATCTGACTAATGACCATCCAATTTTTTCCATGCTAGCCTCATATAGAAAACCAAGAGGTTACTGAAGTTACAAAATTCTTGTAACGGCAAAATACAACTTCGGAAGGGATTTAATGTATTGTATTGTAATCTGTTCTTTAATTTCCAAACATCTGTGGTCTTGGTCACATGGTTTGTACAATTATCATTCTAATTGCATGAACATCATTTGTTCTGTTTTTTGTGCTTATCACTTTGGATTGTTGAACTGTTGTGATCAGCTCTCGAAATGATCAGATTATCAGATCATCGCTCCAAAAGCGGTATTTTGGCATCCGATTTTCTCATTGTGTGTACTAGGCATTCGTTTTTTTTGTCATTCTCCTTGGAAACTTAATTTAATCTCAAACTGATGCCGAAGTAAGCTTCATTTGTCCATTGAAAAAGACCGCAAGTCCATTGACCCAGGTTGATGGAAAAATTCCACATTTTTTGGTCTTTGCAGACCATAAGGTGTGGCATGTTTATTAGTGAATCATCTCATGTCATGACATTGACTTCATTGTTTTTCCTTCTGGGAATCTGCAAAGATGATAAAGAGATATCTGCAGCAACACACAATACCTCGGAGAGAGGTAATTGAAATGATCAAATCAGAGAATACCTTGAAAAGTTTCAAAGAAAAAATTGATGTTCTTTGAATAGCAAGGGTGCCGAGTGAGGAACCTCCTGTGTTCTGTATACAGAAGCCAAGTCACTCCAGCAGCACCCAGAAGAGGCTAGCGCTGACTGCATGTAGCACAGAACACTATAGTGAATTTGTTCATCCTCAGCAGCCCCCCAGATGTGAGATATGAAGAATTATGCCGGGCACACATGATCGGAATTTCCGATGGAAAAATCCGACAGACTTTTTCCATCAGATATTCCAATCGTGTGTAGCCCCATCGGAGTTTTTTCATTGGAAATTCCAATTAATTCCATCAAAGTTTTATCATTGGAAATTCCGATTAATTCCATCAGAGTTTAGATATAGAACATGTCTCTGATGGAATTCCGTCGGAATTCCGATGTGATTTGCCGGGCAAAAGCCTGATTGTGTGTACGTGGCATTAGATGTAACCAAGCCAGACTGATGTAAGTTTAAAAAATAAAAACATTCTTGGAGTTCAGCTTTAATGTCCATAATCTGGACACAGATCCACTTTCGAGAGCAGAACCTCTAAACTGAACCAATATAATTTAGCTCACTATTTTATACATTAGAAAACTATCACTATCATCAGTCCCCTTTTTTTTTAATTACCCACTTAGCTCACTACAATGTGGCTTTTGTTCTAAACTAGTCAAACAAATCTTAGAAAAAGATGTCAAAGCATGTCATGTCAACAGACACTTTGCACATGTTTTCTTTATTTTGAAATGGTTGGCAGTTTAACATACATCTATAAACAACAACCTTACAGTGACTTGAAAAAGTATTCATCCACATTTTGTCATGTCACAACCAAAAACGTAAATTTATTTATTGGGATTGTATGTGATAGGCCAACACAACGTGGCACATAACTGTGAAGTGGAAGGAAAATTATAAATAGTTTTAATATTTTTTTACAAATAAATATCTGAAAAGTGTGGTGTGCATTTGTATTCAGTCCCCTTTACTCTAAAACCCCTAACTAAAATTTAGTGGAACAAATTGCCTTCAGAAGTCACCTAATTAGTAAATAGAGTGCACCTGTGTGCAATTTTATCTCATAAATACAGCTGTTCTGTGAAGCCCTCAGAGGTTTGTTAGAGAATCTAAGTGAACAAACAGCATCATGAAAGCCAAGGAACACACCAGACAGGTCAGGGATAAAGTGGTTGAGAAGTTTAAAGCAGGATAAGGTTATAAAGAAATATCCCAAGCTTTGAACATCTCACGGAGCTCTGTTTAATCCATCATCCGAAAATGGAAAGACTATGGCACAACTGCAAACCTACCAAGACGTAGCCGTCCACCTAAACAGACAGGCCGGGCAAGGAGAGTATTAATCAGAAAAGTATCCAAGAGGCTCATGGTAACTCTGGTGGAGCTGCAGAGATCCACAGCTCAGGTGGGAAAATCTGTCCACAGGACAACTATTAGTCATGCACTTCACAAATCAGGCCTTTTATGGAAGAGTGGCAAGAAGAAAGCCATTGTTAAAAGAAAGCCATAAGAAATCCTGTTTTCAGTTTGCAAGAAGCCATGTGGGGGATATAGAAAACATGTGGAAAATGATGCTCTGGTCAGATGAGACCAAAATGTAACTTTTTGGCCTAAAAGTAAACCACTTTGTGTGGTGGAAAACTAGCACTGCATCACCTTGAACACACCGCCCCCACCGTGAAACATGGCGGTGGCAGCATCATGTTGTGGAGATGCTTTTCTTCAGCAGAGACAGGGAAGCTGGTCAGAGTTGATGTAAAGATGTATGGAGCCAAATAAAGGCCAGTCTTGGAAGAAAACCTGTTAGAGTCTGCAAAAGACTTGAGACTGGGGTGGAGGTTCATCTTCCAGCAGGACAATGACCCTAAACATACAGCCAAAGCTACAATGGAATGGTTTAGGTCAACGCATATTTATGTGTTAGAATCGCCCAGTCAAAGTCCAGACCTAAATCCAATTGAGAATCCGTGGCAAGACTTGAAAATTGCTATTCATAGACATCCATTTCCATCCAATCTGACATAGCTGCCTCAAGCTATTTTGCAAAGAATGAGCAAAAATGTTCACTCTCTAGATGTGTAAAGCTGGTAGAGACATACCCAAAAAGACTTGCAGCTGTAATTCCAGTGAAAGTTGGTTCTACAAAGTATTAACTCAGGGGGCTGAATACAAATGCACGCCACACTTTTCACGTATGTATTTGTAAACAATTCTTAAAACCATTTATCATTTTCCTTCCACTTATGTGCCATCTTGTATTGATCTATAACATAAAATCCCAATAAAATACATTTACGTTTTTGGTTGTAACATGACAAAATGTGGAAAATTTCAAGAGGTATGAATATTTTAACCACCTTAGCACTGGTAAACCTTGATGATTGCCCTACTGTCCCTCTCCATTTGAGTTTTGATGTGTTCCACATTGTTTGCTCCACTTTGTGGAAATCATTATTAGGTTTAAAAAGAATGGTACTATGTTTATGGACCAGGTCTTAAAATCAATGTATGATGCCAAAAAAAGACCTAAGGTTTAAAAAAGCACTGTGACTAGGTTTGCAAGGAGTGTCTATCGCTGAACACATAAAATCCAAGTTAAAAAAAATGTCAGACTCTTATGTTATAAAAAGCCAATACCTTTAAGGCCTCGTACACACGATCAAATCTGTCTGCTGGAAACGGTCTGCTAGACCGTCCCAGCAGACAGATTCGATCGTGTGTACGGGCGAGCAGACGGATTTGGCCACCCGACAGATTTCAAAGCATGTCTGCTGGTTAGTACACTTACCAGCAGACATGTCGTCTCGCACCGCCGCCGAATGGATTCGGCGCATGCGCGGAAGTGTTTTACTTCCTGGTGTGGTGACGTGGCGGCGTCAACGTCACCGCCACGTCACCGACACGTCAGCGCGCCGTCTGCTGGCGGGGATTTTGGTTTGCTCGTGTGTACACGCGAGCAAATCAAAATCCTATCAGACAGATTTGTTCAAATCGGTCGGTCCGACCGATTTGAACAAATAGATTGCCTCGTGTGTACGAGGCCTTAGAGGTTCCAAGGCTCCCCTTCATCAGGGCTTGGTACTGTTAAACAAACTGTGCACTTGACTGAAAAGAAACTGAGGGATCCTAATGGATAATTAGTATGATTGCTCCAGATGGCAGATAAGACAGCATCCACTCTCTACCTGAGCAAAGAGCCAGATTTCAGCCATCACTCCTTAGGCTGCCTAAGGGGAAACATTCCCTATATACTTTTTTAAGTGATTGTACACCCTTACAACAAACGTTTTGATACAGGAAAGCCTATAATAAGGCTTATCTGTAGCTACCCTGGACATCTCCCAAACCTGTACGATTTAGGAGATATCCCCTGTATTTACATACGTGCCGTTGCTTTACTGGCGGGTCCCGTGCGCATTCGTGGGAGTGACGTCATCGCGGCTCCGGCCAATCACAGCTGGAGCCACGATACCCAGAAGTAACTCCGCAATGACATGTCACCGGCTGGTGTTGTGACGGGGGCTTTGAGCATACTAGCTCATTATGCCTTTGTCTTGCAGGTGTTATTTTTTTTATTTTTTCCAAAGTTGGTTTACAACCACTTTAAAGCAGTATTAAACCCAAAAGCAAACCTTTATCATATTGCAGCTTACCAATTCTTAGATTTGGTGGCTGCATTATTATTATTTTTTTTTTGGGGGGGGGGCTTTTTTTTCACCTGGTGTCAAGTGTTATCTGGAGTTTACCCCTAGTACATCTAACATTCCCCTTCTCCCAGATTGACAATGCTACTGTCCACAGTGCCCCTGTGCTTTTTTATCCAGATTGGGAGCAGGAGGTGCTGTACCAGGCAGATCACCAGGGGAAAACAGGGGGAAAAGACAAAAAAAAAAAATTAATGCAGCTACTACATCTAATGATGGGTAAGCTGCAATGTACTGTATTACATTTTTGGTTTTGGGTTTAATACTGCTTTAAGACCCGACAGAAAATGCCTATCACTTTAGGAGATTTAATACACCACATCTTTCTCCTACTTCCTTCTACTTTCCTTTTTCCATCGGAAATTCCGACCGTGTGTATGCCCCATTGGATTATTTCCATCGGAAATTTCGAGGAATTCCATTGGAGTAACATGTTCTCTTTTACTCCAATGGAATTCCGTCGAAATTGTGATGTGATTTTGGTTGGACAAAGGTCGGACCGTGTGTACAGGGCTTTAGCTGTCCAGGGACCCAGTGATGTCCTCACCTGAGCCGATTCTTCAATGGGCTTAGGGTGCAGGTGCCTGCATTGCAAGTAAGGGAAACAAGAAGTAAAGCCTTTCGGCTTCACAGCTGGTTTCCTACTGCGCATAGTGTGGTAAATCATATAAACATAAACATAAAAGTAAGGTACACACATGATGGTGAAAGACAGTATTGCATCAATGCATCACTCCATCTTCCCCAAATGCAATGCAAACTCACCAGAAGTAAGAAAACCCGCAATTGGTGGCCCAATCAGCTCAACAGGGATAAACGGATGAATCACAGCAATGCCTCAAATATTAACTAACTTTCAAACTTCAGCTTGTTGAATTACGCTTTCACATAAATCAAAAAACCTGGATGCTGATTGGTTTCTATACAGAGCTGTGCCAGATTTTGCACAATCCAGTTTTAATAAATCAATCTCAACCTTTACTTATCTATCAACTAAAAGTTACAGCTGTGGGCACTGTGCTGTGGGCACTATTGTTACAGAGGTATTGTTGGAACAATTATCGGCAGACTAAAGCCTGGAATTCCCCCCTTCTTCCCCTGCAATCTTCTGGGACACATCACAGGTTCCAGAAGACTACGGGACCATTCACAACAACAGATCATCTAACCATTCACGGTGGGCAGTGCCATTCACGTGATATCACACCCCTGTGATTGCAGACCGCGCATCGTTAACATGTGAGCGACAAGTAATATATTTTTTATTGATTTTAAACAATTTTATTTAGTTGCTCTGTTATTGTTTCATGGATCAATAAACATTACTACACTATGATACCCTGTTTTTCCTGTCTAACTGATATACGGATGTGGTGTGAGTGGCTGAGTGTCCCCTAACATCTTTACACTATAGCTCCATACACACTATCAGTTTTCCTGCAGATTTACTCTTCAGGTTTACCAAAACCATGTAGTACAAGGGCCTGCCTGATTGCATACAAATTGAAACTCTTGAGGACCTCATATTAGATGGTTTTGGTAAACCTGAAGAGAAAACCTGCAGGAAAACTGATAGTATGTATGGGGCTTGAGAGTCTCGTATTAAATTAATACTGGAGGCATTGCTGTGATTCATCCGTTTATCCCAGTTGAGCTAATTGGGCCACCTATTGCGTGTTTTCATACTCCCTTTGGTGAGTTTGCATTGCATGTGGTGAAGATGGAGTTATGCATTGATGCAATATTGTCTGTCATCATCACGGGTGTACCTTCCTTTTATGTTAATGTTTATTTTATTTACTACACTATGAGATTTAACATCCAACATCAAGAGGGGACTCCCTTTAAAGAATCGCATGGGCACTAGTAGTGCAAAAAGCCACTGGGCTGTTGAGACAGCATTCATCTCTGGTGAGTGGCTACTTCTTCCATATCCATACACGTGAAGGATTATTGCACATTTTTATGGACTATCTTTTGTGGACTACTTCTACACTTTGTGGGTCTTTATAAATGTTATGATTGTCCAATGAAGGACTATTGCAAGTTGTTTCTTTGTTGACCATGTATAAGTTTTTCATAAACTATTAGCACTGCAATCTTTTCCTTTCTGCAGTAGAAAACTTCATTCTGCTGGTCAAAGGAATTTCTGTTAACTATTACAAAACAAAATGTTTCTTTTTAAGTAAAGTGAACCATGTCATAGAAAAAAAGAAGAAACAGTCAAGTTCCCCTTTATACTTACGTATGACAATTTCCCTTTGTTTCCTCACATACCAGGTATACAGGGCAGCACGTTTTTGTGTTTTCATTGGAGTGCCTTTGTTGAGATGCTGGGAAAGATGTGATTGGTTCAGTCCAGTAATATCAACTACCTCTCTCTGAGGAATGTTGTGCTGCTGCATATATCCCTTTATCATCTTTGCAGCTCTCCAGGGATCCTCGCTGTAGAGAAGAAAAGATAATGAAGTCATTGTCATGGCATAAGGTGATTTACTTACATACATGCCACACCATATGAAATGAAATGAAATGACCAACAACTATGGAATTAGTCCAACAGATTTTGTCCCTGGACTTTCAGCTTACTTTTGACATCAGTTTGGGATGCTTCTGAAATCATTTACACTTTTCTGACAGGTGCATTTGACCTACAGTTAACCTCCTTTTATAATGTGTCAAGCTGCTTTTGCATCCGTATAGGCTTGTAAGGGTAGAGAAACAGTTGACATTAACAAAATTCTGTCGACACAGGGTCCCAGACCAGCCACAGATGGTAGTTATCTCTTGAAGAACAGCTGGTGGCAAGCTATCTGTCCATGCTCTCATGACTCATTGTATATCAAGAAACTACCCCAATCCTCACCAAATGGCAGTAGTGCAAGATGTACCCCCAATCTTTCATTTTTCTACACAAAACAAGGAACCATGGACATACTCACAGGAAGATTTTTTGAAAAACTCCCTGTACTACAACAAGCACCTCCAGTTGTGTGATATGCTGCTTAATGTCTTGAGATAATCACTATATTTTATCCAGCCATTTATGGGCAGCCTAAGAAATGAAGGGGTGTACATATAAAGTAGAAGCTGTTCAAGAAACACACCAGGCCTGATGTGTACAATAGAAATGGAAGAAAATTATGTTATGACTTTATCGAGTAGATGCTTTTTTTTTTCTAAACTGTATAGGACATATGACAGTTAAAATCTGATTAAATGTTGTGGGCAACATATTTTGCCATTCCCTAATATTCATATATCAGGAGTGACGTTGTGTATGACGAAACTAGTAGGGTGGAGTCTATGCTCAATACACCATGCTAGTTTGTATGTGATCTTCAGATGCTTTTTAACCCTGGAGCTTTTTAATCCATGTTTTGTTGGACTTGTGGAAATCTTCAATAAACCACAATGGTTTTACACTATGTGGAGATCTTTCTCTTCTTTTATATCACATCCATGAGAGAGAGAGGGAAAGGGAGAAAGCAGCACAGTTGGCTTTAACACCTATCTATTTATTACATCCATTTGATAGATCCTTCAAGATGTGTGAATCTATGTCTTATTACGCTCCTATAACCTGGAGTCTAGTTATCCACTAAAAGCACATCTTTTATTATCACGGTAGAAGGTGCACTTTGGGTGTTTTGTCATGTATTATCCTCTGAGATACGACTTTAAGGATTTTTTCATTTGTTTTGGACACTTTATGGACTGATCACCATTATTTATTTATTTTTATTTTGTTTCTAATTATTTTTTGTTTCGTTTTTGTTTTGTTATTTTTTTTTTAAATCCGTGCATGCTTACTTATAAGAAAGGAAGGGAAGCTTCCCACAAGAAAGCACAGACAGCAAAAGAAAACTGTCAGGGGTTTTAAAGTAGAATTCCAGATTACTCCTAGTTAGCCTTAAAAATGTCCTCTCCTTACACCTATGCTGATTAACCTGTGTAAAATTAAAAAAGATGTTTATACCTACCTATGTTCAACCCGCTGTAGTCCAGTCACATGATTTCCCTGTGGCTGCCAGGCTGGCTGCAGGGGTGGAGAGGAGAGAGAGCTTAACAATGGCTGGTAAAGCTTGAGCGGTGACGTCACCCATAGGCCCCAATGGCCCATCCATTGTCGGCACTCTCTCCTCTACTCTACTCTACAGCTACACAGATGAGTTGGATCATGTGACTGGACTGGAGCGAGCAGGAAATAGGTAAATATATACATCTTTCTTGCACAGGTTAGTCAGTATTGACATGGTTGGGGGGGGGGGGGGGGGGGGGGGTTAATTTTAAGATTAGTTGGGTGTAAGCTGGAATTCTAAAATATGTACTACATCACTAGCAGCCTGTCCATGGGGCCCCCTCCCCAGCAGTCTTTTTTTTAAAAAGGCCCTTTTTTAAAAAAATGAAGAAAATGTCCTTTAAGTGCACTGTGTTCGGGCAGTTATGTGTTATGGGAAGCATTATCTACGCTTTATTTGCAGGGATTTGAATTGCCTTGTGTCACAGTCCATCGCGCCAAACAACTTCCAGCCGGGGGCTTTGTTCTGAGTTAAGTGCTGCTTTAAACACTTGAAGACCGGCATGCTAAATTATTTTCCTGTCCAGGCCATTTTAAAGTTTGCAGAACTCTGCAATTGATGGGCACAGTGGCTGCATTTGATGGGCGCAGTGGCTGTATTTGATGGGCACAGTGGCTGCATTTGATGGGCACAGTGGCAGCATTTGATGGGCACAGTGGCAGCATTTGATGGCACAGTGGCTGTGTTTTATGGCACAGTGGCTGCATTAATGGCACAGTGGCTGCAATTGATGGCACAGTGGCTGCGTTGATGGCACAGTAGCTGCGTTTTATGGCACAGTGGCTGCATTTGATGGGCACAGTGGCTGCCATTGATGGCACAGTGGCTACATTTGATGGGCACAGTTGCTGCGTTTGATGGGCACAGTGAGGCTGCAATTGATGGGGTTTTTTTTCATAATTTTTCAGTTTGTTTGCACCCTCCAAAAATTTCGAGCACCAGCCGCCACTGTACTACATTAAGAATAAACCACTAGTTAAATAAATCCAAGAGGGAATTTATCACACACAGAAGACACGCATTTCATAGGTTGCAAAATTCAGACATGCCTTCTATGATGGCTTCTTTGACATGCCTTCTATGATGCAGTCTTGCCTTAACTGGCATTGCAGATATACAGTGAAATATATTTTATTGTAGCTTTGGATTGCATTGAAGTGTTGTATGCAGGTTTGTTTCCTAAAATATTTTTGTGGTGAGGTTTCTGTCACTGCTTGGGTATTGTACATGTGCGTCACACTCGAGACTTGGTCACCAGCCATATGTTTATTGTTACATTTGAAGGTGAAAAATTATTTTGGATTTATTTATGTACAGTATTTCCCCAAGTGTTAAAAGTACATTGTATAAATGCTTATACATTTGTTAATCATATCCAGGGCCGCCATCAGGAATTTTGGGGCCCCTTACACAGCTTCAGCCATGGGCCCCCTGGAGCAGAGAACCGGGGGGGGGGTGCTGCCGCATGAAATTGAGAAGCGGGGGGGGGGGCTGCTGGCGCGAGTTGAGAAGCGGGGGGGCCCTGAAGAAATAAAGAATAAATATAAAAAAGGGGGTAGCCATTCGGGGCCCTGGGGACCTCTATGCCCTTTAATAAAAAGAGAGAATATATATATATATATATATATATATATATATTTTTTTTTTTTTTAAAAGGGTGGTTGCCAACTGGGGCCCCGGGGACCTTATTTTTTTTTTTTTTTATAAAAGGAAATTACAAAAAAAGGGGCTTTCCATTCGGGTCCTCTGGGCCCTTTAATAAAAAGAAACCTCTGGGCCCTTTAAAAAAAAAGAAATAAACATTTATATAAATAAAAATAAAAAAAACCAAGGGGGGTTGCCTTCCAGGGCCCTGGGGACCTCTGGGCCCTTTAATAATAATACATCTATATATTAAAAAAAAGAAATAAAATAATATAAAAAAGTAAAAAAAATATATAAAAAAGGAGGATTGTCATCCGGGGGCCCTGGGGACCTCTGGGCCCTTTAATAATAATATATATATATATATATATATATATATATATATATATATATATATATATATATATATATATATATATATATATATAAAAGAAATAAAAAAATATATAAAAATTATATATTTTTTTTATAAAAAAGGGGGGTTGTCATCTGGGGCCCTGGGGATCTCCAGGTCCCTGTGGACCTCTAAAAAAAAAAAAAAAAAAAAAAAATTGGCCCTTTAATAAAAAATAAAAGAAAAATATATTAAAACAATATATTTTTTTATAAAAAATAAAAGAAAAAAGAGGGGGTTGCCATCTGGGGCCCTGGTGGCCTACGGGCCCCTAGACCCCTAAACAAATGGCCCTTTAATAAAAAATAAAATAAAAATATATTAAAAAATATATTTTTTTATAGAAAATAAATAAAAAAAGGGGGGTTGCCATCCAGTGCCCTGGGGGCCTCCGGGCCCCTGTGGACCTCCGAACCTCTAAAAAAAAAAAAAAAAAAAAATTGGCCCTTTAATAAAAAAAAAATATATATATTAAAAAAATATATTTTTTTATAAAAAAAAATATTTTTTTATAAAAAAATATATTTTTTTATAAAAAAAAAGAAAAAAAGGGCTTGCCATCTGGGGCCCTGGTGGCCTTCGGGCCCCTGGGGACCTCCGGACCTCTAAAAAAAAAAGAAAAAAATTGGCCCTTTAATAAAAAATAAAAAATATATTAAAAAAATATCTTTTTTTATAAAAAAAATATATTTTTTTTATTAAAAAAAAGGGCTTGCCATCCAGTGCCCTGGGGGTCTCCGGGCCCCTGTGGACCTCCGAACCTCTAAAAAAAAAATAAAAGAAAAAAATTGGCCCTTTAATAAAAAATTAAATAAAAATATATTAAAAAAATATATTTTTTTATAAAAAAATATATTTTTTTATAAAACAAAAGAAAAAAAAGGGTGGCCTCCGGGCCCCTGGGGACCTCCGGACCTCTAAAAAAAAAAGAAAAAAATTGGCCCTTTAATAAAAAAGAAAAAATATATTAAAAAAATATATTTTTTTATAAAAAAAATATATTTTTTTTATTAAAAAAAGGGCTTGCCATCTGGGGCCCTTGGTGGCCTCCGGGCCCCTGGGGACCTTCGGACCCCTAAAAAAAAAAAAAAAAAAAAAAAAAAAAAAAAAATTTTTTTTTTTTTTTTTTTTTTTAGTGTGGTTCCCATCCGGGCCCCTGGGGACCCCCGGGCCCCTTACAGGTGTAATGCCTGTACCCCCCTGATGGCGGCCCTGATCATATCATTTAAGTAGGATGCTAGAATTTCAATCCACACTTATTTATTTGCAAATTAGTCAACCAAAGCGAGTTACAACCAGGGAATCAACTATTGAGAGCAGCTGTTATAGCCCAGCAAACACATGTGTGTGCAGAAATGCCCAGGCAGGTGTGCATTATGCTTGCCTGCAAAAGAGAGCAAACACTGCTTTACCCTTACTAGCATGCTTGTAGTAAATCAGGCATATAGTACAGTAGACCAGTTTTAGTCTGTTCGGGGGTGGGGGGACTGGTACTGGGATTAAATAAGTGATTTACTTTTTTGAAAACCCTACAGTAACCCCCCAACAAAAGGAATGCATGTTCTGCATTAGGTAATGAAGTTCAAAACGAATGTATACACCTGTTTATACAAGCCATTTCTTTTGGCATTCCATTGATATCAGATGAATCATTTATTTTGTCAACATGCTGAAAACCAAACCCATCTAGCTAGTAAAAAAAAAGTATACGGTCTAAACTTGATGGAATAGTATTTTCCAGTATTGCGTTGTGTGCAGGAGGCCTTAAGTCCACGTTCACAACGGGCCATTTTGACATATCAAATCACTGGCTATTGTCGTAAGCTCCGTGACCGCACCCCCGTGGGACCCGCGGACCCGATCGCCGCCGGTGTCCTGTAATCGGGTCACAGAGCTAAAGAACAGGGAGAGGTGGGTAAAAATCGCTGATTGCCGCCATTATTAGTAAAAAAAAAAAATATTAATAAAAATGCTATAAAACTATCCCCTATTTTGTAGGTGCTATAACTTGTGCACAAACTAATCAATAAACGGTTATTGCGATTTGTATTACCAAAAATATGTAGAAGAATAGGTATCGGCCTAAACTGAGGAAAAAATATGTTTTTTTTTATATATTTTTGGGGGATATTTATTATAGCAAAAAGCTTAAAATATCGATTTTTTTTCAAAATTGTCGCTCTATTTTTGTTTATAGCGCAAAAAATTAAAACCGCAGAGGTGATCAAATACCACCAATAGAAAGCTCTATTTGTGGGAAAAAAGGACGTCAATTTTGTTTGGGAGCCACTTCGTACGACCGTGCAATTGTCAGTTAGAGCGTCGCAGTGCCGAATCGCAAAAAGGAGCCTGGTCCTTTAGCAACAAAGTGGTCCGGGGCTTAAGTGGTTAATAGAGCCAATCAGGTATTTTGTGCCTAGATTTTAATTTATTTTGTGGGAGTACTTGTACTCGCGCAAATGCTCCCGATGCTTTTGCCGATACTTTTTTTGTATTTATTAACATGTTCTGTGAAAATTCTTTGAGTTTTTTACTACTGCGTGACAAGCAAATAAAACATTTTTATTCATTTTTACTCATTTTTATTCTTTTATAATGTCTTGAGTTAAGAGTTCTTCATAATTCTAAAGAAAATATCCTTAGTCTGTATTGTGGTTTGAAAACTGTCACATGACATTTAAAAAAAGTATCGGTATTCGGTATCGGCGAGTACATGAAAAAAAGTATCGGTACTTGTACTCGGTCCTAAAAAAGTGGTATCGGGACAACCCTAGTCATATACAGAAAGCTTAAGGGATAAAGTGATAGCGATACCAACTATAAGCATCCCCAAATCTCAGAGAAATGGTTCACCACTACTAAAGTGATTTCTGCTGCATAATTGGGGCAGGCCTACGCTCACAACAAGCATTCGAGTTTGAGCTTTTATTCTGTATCCTGGTTAAGAAAATGTTACCTGTTTTTCACTAGTTGTACTGCCAATTAATGTAGCGTAGGGGGAACAAAGCAAACACCCATTGCATGGTCAGTTGCCAAGATCCCTCAGTATTCCAGTGAATTCATTCATGCAATCTTCACGTCCTATCACTAGTGTTAGACGCTCTTATTTTTTTGTTTACTACTATATTTAGTCCTTAAGCCAAATTGATGGACTGAATGTAGGACAGGAAATTTGTTACTGTGATGATGTTATCATATTATATTTACCTGGATTTGTTTCCCTGCATTTAACATTTTAAATTATGTTTAATCATTTTGTATTTATATATTCGGGACTAAAAAAAAGATAATATATTTTCCAAGTCGATTAGTCAATTAAACATGAAGAAATACATATGATTATTTTATATAAATTATTTGCGGGGGGAACAGGACAAGAACAAGCAGCTGCACTTTACTTTTTACTGCTATGCAGTGAATAGCCTGAATAACTTCTGTAAATTGATTTCCTGCTATTCAGATCTATTACTATCACACGTTTACCCTCTCCCTGTCTGTTAGAATGGGTTTTGCTGGGGTTTCTAATTAGAACACCTAGCATTTGCTGCAGACTAGATGGATGGAAGCACCCTTTATTAAATGTTAAATTATAAAATGAAAATTTTACAAAAGTAATTAAACAAGTGTATAAAATATGAATTTTTAATTTGTAAACATTAAAAATATCTGATAAAATTTACCTTAAAGTGGAAGTAAACCCTTCTATCATTTTCAGCCAAGGAAGCTGCCATCTTGGCCTATGTTTAATCTTCAACTGCCGTGGTGCTGCACATGTGATCAGTTATGACACCAGCCATTGGGTGGTTTGACAGTTTGGTTGAGAGCACAGTTGGCAATCCCGGCATGCCGGAAATTTAACTGCTTTTTGAAACTGTTAAATCGATGGGTTTACTTCCGCTTTAAGGCATTATATTTTCCCATTAAGGCTCCATTCACACTTGTACGACTCCAAAGTTGTGCCGACTTTGGGGTGCAACTTTGATGAAACTTTGACCGAAGTTTGGATGGGTGTGACTTGGATACGACTTTAGCTTTGACCAGTGATAATGGAATAACTGTTGTACAATTGTTGCATTTTATAACATTCAGGTACAACTTTCAATGTTAACCCTCAAAGGTTGCATGAAAGTCTATGGCCCTCAAGTTGCATGAAATTCAGACCAAAGCAGTGTAGGAACTACTTTGAAGTCGCTGTAACTTTAAGTCGCACATATAAATTGTTATCATTGGAAAAAATGGGGAACGACTTGTCATGCGACCATGATGTCCAAAGTTGCATGCCAAGTCACACAAGTGTGCATTGAGCCTAAACGTAATTATTTGTATGGCTTATCTAGAAGAGGACAAAGCAGCAGTAGCAGTAGTAGGAACAATCATCAATTCTCGACTACGCAAACTCCCTCTACATAGGACTACCTAAATACCAAATTTCGCACCTACAAGTCGTCCAAAATAAGGCAGCCAGACTGGTAACGGGAAAAAAACGTGGGAATACATCACCTCTTCCCTGAGGACCCTTCATTGGCTAACCGTAAAGGATCGGGTCATATTCAAGACCCTCTGTCTCACCCACAAGTGCACACAAGGAAACACTCCTCAATACTTGTGCGAGAAAATAAAACACTGCACCCCGAATCGCGTTCTCTGATCAACCAACCAAAACCTCCTCCACATCCACAAGTCCCGCTACAAATCGAAGGGAGAATGAAGATTTGCAATCCAAGGACCACGGCTATGGAACGCTCTACCCACAAACATCCGCATGGAGGAAAACCATCGGGCCTTCAGGAAAAAAATTAAGACCCACCTCTTCTGAAGGATTAGGACGATACTGGATGGAAATAAGCGCCTTGAGGCTATTTAGTTCGCATTTGTATTGCTATACAAGTTATTCGCTCACTCACTCAGAAAGATAATGCGAAGAGCATGTGCAAAGTGCAAAAGCCCATGGCACCACCAATCTATTTTCAGCTTACTGAAATCAATTCAATGAAGAACATTTTTGCTTGGTTTTTCTGGGGTTACTTAATCTCATTCACTCTCTCATTGCCTTCAGGAAATGTATAATAGGACAAATATGTAAACTGCAATTGGCGATGTTCTGAAAATCCTATGCTTTCTGAGTCATTAACTTGGAACAAGTATGCAGCAAGTGAAATCAGACAGACGTTAGCACACCTGATCTGCATATAAATTTCTGAAAAATTTAGTTTTAGTTTAACTTTCCCAACTAAATTCAATTTACTAAGTAGGCTGAATCAGAGTATGGGTTTATAATTAGACTTCTGACTCATGATGAAACCAGTGGATGGATGTATTTCTTCTCTAACAAATGAGTCATAAGTATTTATGTAATAGTAGCGCTCATAGCCACTACTAGTTACTGTTAATGCCTAGCAGTTTGATTGAGATAAAGTCCAAATTTAGGGTGAACCTCCGCTTTAAACTAAAGAAAGACTAAAGAATTTTTGTTCGTCGTTTACAATAAATACAAAAGAAAATACATATTATAGTAAAAAATATTGCTTTTTTTTCAAAATTGTTGCTCTTTTCTTGTTTATTGCGCACAAAATTAAAACCGCAGAGGTGAATACTACCAAAATAAAGCTCTATTTTTGGGGGCAAAAAACATACATTTTGTTTGGGTACAATGTAGCATGACCACGCAATTGTCAGTTAAACCGACGCAGTGCCGTATCACAAAAAATGGCCTGGTCATTAAGGGGGAAATTCTGGTTAATGGACTCACCGGTACATAATTCTGTCCTGAAAGTTTAAAGATTTGTATAAATGATACAGAAATAAATATATACAGGCATACCCCACAAATTGGGATTAGCAGCTCATTGGTTTCTATGCAGAAGTGAGCTTGATTTTGCACTCTCCAGCTTTAAAAATAAACCCCATTGTGTAATTAAAAGTGGGGTATGCCTGTATATTTTTAAATCAATTTAATGCAAAAAAAATGTTTTGTTAAATTAAGAGCAATACAGCATGTTAAAACACAGTGTTGCGTAAGTTGTAGGCGCTATGTATGTACCTGTAATAAATAAATAAAAAAAATGTACAACTGCAACATATTGCAACCTATAGAGAGAGACATTGACATTCTGCAATAAAGGATATGTACACCCAAAAGTAATGTTATCAGTGGAACTTGGTGTCATGACGTGGTGGTATGTTATAAGTCTTGGACACTCCAGAAGAAATCTCTCCCTGCCATAATTCCTGACTATGTTCCTGTCCAAGCCCACCTTTGTGTGTTTTTGCATCTTTTGTTGCATTATCTATAATATAAAATAAATCAAAAATTTAGCGGGAAGATTGTTAAAGGGGTTGTAAAGGTTTGTTTTTTTTATTTTCTAAATTGGGTTCCTTTAAGCTAGTGCATTGTTGGCTCACTTACCTTTTCCTTCCATTTCCTTTCTAAATGTTTTTTTCTTTGTTTTCTTTGTCTGAATTTCTCACTTCCTGTTCCTCCTCAGTAAGGTGTTCAGTAAGCTGTTCTAAATGACTTTCCACTGCTCAGGTAATGGTGGAAAGCTTACTGAGGAGAAACTGGAAATGAGAAATTCAAACAAAGAAAAAAAACATTTAGAAGGGAAATGGAAGGAAAAGGTAAGTGAACCAACAATGCACTAGCTTAAAGGACTGATCCATGAAATCAATATGCCAATTTACTAAAGGAGTAGAAAATGTTTACAAGGAAAATTAATGTTGGGTTAGCTTAACATATAATAAGGGGGTATTTACCAAAGCCAAGTGC
This sequence comes from Rana kukunoris, assembly GCA_029574335.1. Classification (NCBI taxonomy): domain Eukaryota; kingdom Metazoa; phylum Chordata; class Amphibia; order Anura; family Ranidae; genus Rana; species Rana kukunoris. The sequence goes on from CM056050.1 coordinate 471,439,670, forward strand.
AGCTCTGCTTAGAAACCAATCCGCTTCCAGGTTTCATTGTCAAAGCTTAATTAATTTAAAAAAAAGCTGAAGTTAGAAGCTGATTGGCTACCATGCACAGCTGTGCCAGATTCTGAGTGCTCCAGTTGTAGTAAATCTCCCCCAATAGGAATCTATGTTTTTAAATATCCAATCTGGTGCATGACAATTTAACCTCCTGAGCGGTATTACCAAGTCTGGCTCGGGGTAAGAGTTCAATAATATTAGCGGTAACCCTGAGCCAGACTCGGGATTGCAGTATCCAGGCATAGTTACTTACCTTGTCCCCTGGATCCTGCGATGTCTCCCCGCTGTGTGAGCGAGCTGTCTCTACGCTCGATTCACACAGTGCCGAGTGCCGCCAAGCTCCGTTCCCTGCCAAATTATAAAAAGTAAAAACAGAGTATACATACAGTACACTGTAATCTTACAGATTACAGTACTGTATAAAATAATTACACACCCCATTTGTCCCTAGTGGTCTGTCCAGTGTCCTGCATGCAGTTTTATATTATAAATACATTTTTTTTTTATCTGGAAACTGGAGATTGTCCATAGCAACCAAAAAATGTCCCTCTATGTCAAAAGTGGTTTTAGACCAGCTAGGAAACAGCGATAATATATTAGAATCACTTGCAGAATAGAGCGATAGCGATTTGTGGGGAAATTCGTCTTCAGACACTGAAAGTAATGACAGCGACAATTGTACAACTGAGAAAATTTCAGTATTTTTGATTTGATTACATTATTGAATAATTTTTATTATTATTATATTATTATTTGTTATAATTATTTATAGTTATTTATTATATTATAATTTATGACTCTTGTTTGGACAGATTTAAGTGAGTTATTCCTAAGAATTACAGACCTACAATATAAAACGCTAAATTTCCATAAAATAATTGTACCGCTTTCAGCACCTAAAATCTGAAATAATCATACCGCCAGGGAGGTTAATGTCATGTCTCGTTGCATATAATTGGATTGAACATATCTTTATTTTATTAACTTCTTTAGTAAATAAACCCTGATTGTATTGCTCATTATACAGTATATCTAAAATATGTATGAAAACTTCTTAGGTAAATATGCTCTTTATGAGATTGTTATCTCAACTGGCTATAGCATAACTATGAGCTGAAAATAGCAACAACACACAAAGGTTTTTTTTTTTTTTTTTTTTTTTATCAAGGCCTGCCTAGTACACAACACATTCTTTATTATTTTTAAATAAATACACACAGATAGGTATAGCTATAGCTCCTATTCAAAAAGTTATGTACTAAACTCTGATAGTAATGCTATGGTAAATCCACAGCAAAGATCGACTGTGGTACTTCAGATGCGTTTATGCAAGGAAGGCCTAAAATATCCATGGAAAACCCCCATATTAAGATTCCTACTCACTTTAAGTGCAGCTTCTAACATACAGATGATGATTAGTCAATGTAGTCAGTGTACTAGCACTTGCAATGTGAACAACTTAAAGCGGAGTTTCACCCTAAATATAAGTCCTTCCCATGTGACCCAGCATACTGGCGTCAGCGCCAGTATGCTGTTTTTTTTTTTTAAATCCATGTACTTACTGTCTTATTCAGAATTTTATTTTTTTTACCCCGCGGTGGACGGCGCCAGTATAGCGCGTCACATCTTACGAAAGTACCCGAAAAGGACTCGGGTAATCGCGGTGAAAATGCGGCGCCTGCGCACAGACCTAGGAGCTGACTGCGCAGGCGCCGTATTTCTCTGAGTCCTATTTCGGCGTTTTTCGGAGGGCGTGACGCGCCATAGCCGTAGGACTCGGAGAAATACGGCGCCTGCGCAGTCAGTCTCCTAGGTCTGTGCGCAGTCCTTTTTGGGTACTTTCGTAAGATGTGACACGCTATACTGGCGCCGTCCACCGCGGGGTAAAAAAAAATAAATTCTGCATAAGACAGTAAGTACATGGATTTAAAAAAAAAAAAACAGCATACTGGCGCTGACGCCAGTATGCTGGATCACATGGGAGGGCTTATATTTAGGGTGAAATTCCGCTTTAATACAAGTGCTAAAAAAAATCTGTTCACTGATTCAATCTTGTTCCAGGTTTCACCATATTGCCGATTCCCCGCTTGTTCCAGTTTTTCGATGTGGCCGAAGGTGGGCTTTGTATGAAGGAGAACAAGACTGGATGTTCAGGCTCTTATATGGTTTAGGGAGAAGAGTGCGGGCCTGGGAACCCAAACTCAATATTTGACTTTGGTTGCACTTTAATGACAATATACAGTACATGGGCAGTCCACTGACAAGAAAATACAAAAATAACTAAAAAAAGATTGGTGGATATACTCCATAAGAGTGATTTACTAAAGTGAAATGAAACGGGTACAGTCAAGTTTAAACAATCATTCACATTTGGGAGAATAGGAAAAAATAGGAAGTTTTTCTTCAAATGATTGGAGTAATAAATATTATAACATGCTACTGTATATTAAAGTGATGATTAAGCTGGACAATAAATGCTGCTTTGTGAAGATGTACACTGTGGCTGATTATTCCAAACAATTTAAATTCATTTCATTTAATAAAAGATGCATTTGTGCAAATGGTGTCCGACTTTCTATCAAAAATTATTTATTGGTTAGATGGAGCATGTCTTACATTTAACACCACATAGCTCCGTAATCAAGTAAGGCCTCATTCACACTAGAATGCCTGTATTTAGCTTTTCTGAACGCAGTTATCCGGTAAGTATAAACAACTTTTATGTCTCCCAGATCTCTTTTCATTTTTTTTAAAGTCTCTGGCTTTAGCCACATTTAGCTGCACTGCAGAAAATCGAATTGGATTCTGGATACACACAATTCTATTTTCTCTAAACGCCAAACTGAATGAACCTAAAGGCAAGTAAACTTTGAGTTTGAATAACACCATTGAAACGTCATTACCTACACTTAGGCTTTATGTATACACTGCCTAATTTGGGCACCAGCCACGAGAAAACGCGCAACATTTTGCGTCCGGCGGTCAAATGTTCTTATCCTGAACGCGATTCTTCCTCGTTCAGGAGAGGGGGGTTGAGCTAGGTTGAAGCTCCCCTAACCACGGCAGCTTCCAAACTCTTGTAAAAGCCTATATGTACACTGGAGGGTTTATTTACTAAAGGCAAATCCATTTTGCACTACAAGTGCACTTGGAAATGCAGTCGCTGTAGATCTGTAGGGGGACATGCAAGGAAAATATAAAAACAGCATTTTTGCTTGTATATGATTGGATGATAAAATCAGAAAATGCTTCCCCTCATTTCAGATCTTCCCCTCAGTAAATCAACCCTAATAGAATTTTATGGAGTTAAAGCGGAGTTCCACCCTTAAAATCACTTTGTTTCATTACATCCAGCATACTGGCGTCAGCGCCAGTATGCTGTTTATTTATTTTTTTAATGCACGTACTTACTTTATATAAAATCATTAAATTTCATGTGCACCGCGGAATGTCGCCGCTATAAGGCGTCACGCTTTCCGGAAACAGCCGATTAGCATTCGGCTTTTCTCGGCGCCTGCGCACAGACCCAGGAGCTGACTGCGCAGGCGCCGTATATAGCCGCGTCACGCCCTCCGAAAAAACCCGAACTAGGACCGGCTATTTTCGGCGCCTGCGCAGTCAGCTCCTGGGTCTGTGCGCAGGCGCCGAGAAAAGCCGAATGCTAATCGTCTGTTTCCGGAAGGCGTGACGCCTTATAGCGGCGACATTCCGCGGTGCGCCTGAAATTCAATGATTTTATATAAAGTAAGTACGTGCATTAAAAAAAAAAAAAAAAAACAGCATACGCCAGTATGCTGGATGTAATGAAACAAAGTGATTTTAAGGGTGGAACTCCGCTTTAAGTTTAGGAGCTTTGGCAAAAATATAAATGGCAAAAGCTTCTAAACTCAAGTTTAGGAGCTGCTAGTGTACATTAAGCCTTATGTGCATTTACATTTATGTAGGCAGTGCGATTGATATATGACAATATACAACTTAGGTCTGCTAGACACGGCTTGAATTTTATCCAATTCCTGCTGAATTGGTCAAAATTTGAGCTGGGGGTGGCCCTGCAGACACTACCTGGCTCAACAAACATCAATTGAAAAAATGAAGGCGCAGGGTGGAAAATTGTCATCCAAATATTGACTGCAAACAATCAGATGCTGTCACTGCTTAGTTATTCAGACTATCGCAGATACTGTGACTGTATAAATTCAACACTTGGCAGAGGAGATTCCTCCATTCCCACTGTTTAGTGGGCATGAAGGACTTGTTCCACCGTAATGATAGACTTGTGCATTAGTTTTCATCCAAATGTATTTTTGTCCAAATTTCAGGTATTTACGTTTTAACAAAAAAAAAAAACGAATGCGCAGAATCCGAAATCCGAAAGATCTGGCATAAATAAAAGCATTATTTTCACTTTCGTTGCTACAACAGTTCGATATAGATAGGAGATTTGACATGCCACTGACAATAGCAATCTGTGTCTATCGAACCTGTGGTCGAATGTGCCTAACCTTAACTTTATTAGTCCAAGATTATTCTACATAGAGAGGAAAGATTTGACATAGAGAGAGAAAAGATTCAACATTATAGAGACAGTGTTGGGGTAGACCATTCGTCATGAATGATGAAGATTCGACGAATCAGCGAAAAACATACAAACGTTGAATCTGCCATTGAAGGCATATGCTGTCTGTCGAAAGTTCTAAGAAGATTCGACAAGCAGCTGAACTGTTCGCAATCGTACATTTCTGGTCAAAGGATAGGCTATAGAAGAATTTAAATGTTGGTTGACTAGTAATAATAATTTCTAAATATAATTATTACTAGTGTCATACATTAGAATTCTTCTATAACTTGTACGAGTGCGGCGTTGTACAGTTCAGCTGCTCCGTCAAATATTCTTAGAACATTCGACAGACACCATAAGCCTTCAATGACAGATTCGACCTTAATTAATTCGGATTTTCGGACTAATGCATTTTTTAACAAAACAAAATAAATAAAAACTAATTTCAGGAGTAACTAAAGAAAATTATTTTTCAGACGAAAACAAAATTCCGAAATGAAATATTTCAGTGTGCACATGTCTACCGTATGGCTAGTCTAAAGCTGGCCGTAGATGGATAGTTTTACTTTATTCAATCGGGAGGCTGAACAAAAAATAAATATGAACAGATTCCTTCATCTACACAAACATGGTGAATGAAGGAATCACCCCACGAGCACATTGTACTCTGACAACAGGAATACACTGAAAAGGAGCTACAGCCACTGCTCAACCAAAATGTTGGTCCTTGCTGAATCGTAATCATTTCTATCACTCTCTGGCTAGCTTTAGTCTGGACATGGTAATGTTGAATAATTTATAGTGTTCAAAGAACTGTGATCACAGTTTGACTCATTGCCCATCTTCCTTCCCTATGATGTTGTAAACTTTTTGAGGCCCTAAAGCCGAGGAGTTGAGAATATGATCTCAAATAATTCTCTAATTATGTGCAGTTAAAATTAACAAACAAGAATCAGATTTTTAGGTAATTTGGGTAATTATAGTGATTTGTTATTTCACTATTTATCTGAGTGAATATAACTCCTTTAGTAAATACGGCTTACTGTCACCTATAAACCAACACTTAAACAAGTAACAATTGAATAATCAGATTAAGCAGCATATTTTCTCTCTATCAGTGTGTGGATTGGTATTTATTGCAGTAATAACTTCGCTTCCCTCACCTCCATATTCAATAATTCTTTGCAGGCCAATATCGAGGAGTCTAAGTTGGCTCATTAGCTGCTATCTCAAAAGTTTAAAATGGAACTTCAGTCATTTTTTCATCTTTCTATCTATTAAATCTTCTGCCCCTGTTGTTTTAAAGTGGTTGTACAACCACTTTTACCTACAGGTAAGCCTATATTAAGGCTTACCTGTAGGTGCTGGAAATATCTCCTAAATCTTCACGGTTTAGGAGATATTTACAAGAAATCCTCATGCTGATGTCTATGGTGCATGAGCCAATGTCTACGGCGCATGTGCACTTTAGAAAGGGCAGATAGTGCCATTTCTAAAGTGGTCCGTGACGGGTGGCTCCTACGCGCACGTCATGCGATTCCAGCCAGTTACAGAGCTGGAGTTCACGGCCCCCGGAAGGAAGAGGGGTGAAGATGGACGTTCACTGCTAGAGGAAACAGCGGTGACATCGCAGGCTTCAGTTTCAGATTGACACATAATGGGCTACTATGCGATGTCTCGAAAATGAAGTTACAAGAATTCTCTTATGACGGAATAAAAATAAAAATAAAAATCTATGTATTATATTTGTATTTTATTTTCGGATGAAAACTGTACTGATTAAACGAAAATTGTACGACCTGTCTGAAAAATTTTGGACGAAAGCTGTGTACTAATAATCAGATTATCGTAAGATCGATTAGAAAACTGTATTTTTTGTACAATTTTCTGATCGTGTGTACTGGGCTTTAGAATAACTATATAACAATATGGATGCACATCAATCAGTACAATAATAACTCAAAATATAGATAGATAGATAGATAGATAGATAGATAGATAGATAGATAGATAGATAGATAGATAGATAGATAGATAAGTGTAAATTTAGTTTGTGTAAAAGTTCAACTACATGTGCTGTATGATAGGCTCAGTAACTCATTTGTTTCTTACATATCTTAAAGTGGAGGTTCACCTAAAAAAAAAATGTTATCATTGCATTTAGGCTAGTTACTAGAATGAGATTTTTTTTTAAATCCTTGTGGTACATACGTTTTCTATATAGATGATCACCGCGGCTTCCGGGTATGGTCGTCTGGACTGGGCGTTCCTAATTGACATTCAGCGCGTCACGAGTAGCCGAAAGAAGACAAACGTCGGTGCCGCTCTATACGGCGCCTGCGCACCAACGTTCGGCTTCTTTCGGCTACTCGTGACGCGCTGTATGCGTCGGTCGACATGCCTGTCAATCAATTAGAAACGCCCAGCCCCGATGATCATACCCGGAAGCCGCGGTGAACATACTGCCGATTCTCATTGTAATAACTAGCCTAAATGCAAGGTTAAACCTCCACTTTAAAGACTGCAGAGGAAAGATCTGGGGAAATCTCTTACGCTTACCATAATTCCTGGCTCTGTTTGTATTTTGTACTACTTTAGGGGTTTTCAAGGCATCCACCCTGTCCTAGTTATATTCCATTTAATAAAAAAGCTTAATGACCCAAGAGGGAGAGTTGACATTCCATTTAATTGCCAAAGCAGGTATATGCAGACCTGGGATATGACAGGTACGATTTTGCGCTTTCCAGCTTTAGTAAATTAACCCTATTGCTTACTTAAAAGTGGGGTATGCCTGTACATCACCATTCCAGATAGGTATTACCCCTTTAGACTTTAGATAATGTACTAGTTTTGGGTGATCCTTTTGGGATCACTCTATGAATCACTATATAAATCTATGACTTTAAACCAAAAAAGTCACTGTTTTTCTATAACAGGTGGAAAGGCTGGTGTGGTGACTCTTGTAGTCTTTGTTCCATTTTGAAGCTTTACAAAAGAGTAGAGTGAACATATGGTATAAGTACACAAACCCTGTTGAGTAAATGAACCATACTTTACATCAGCAATTCAGATATTTGTTCTCATATGTATGCCTCATTAACACACACCAACAAATAAGCAGAATGAAAGATTCTGCTGTTTAAAATAAAACTCACAACAGAGCGATAAGAATGCTTGTTAATTTAGAGAAACTTAAAGGGGTTGTAAAGGTTCATTTTTTATTCTCGAAATAGGTACCTTTAAGCTAGTGCATTGTTGGTTCACTTACCTTTTCCTTCCATTTCCCTTCTAAATGTTTTTTTTTTCTTTGTTTTCTTTGTCTGAATTTTTCACTCCCTGTTCCTCCTCAGTAAGGTGTTCAGTAAGCTGTTTTAAATGACTTTCCACTGCTCAGGTGATGGTGGAAAGCTTACTGAGGAGAAACAGGAAGTGAGAAATTCAAAACAAAGAAAAAAACATTTAGAAGGGAAATTGAAGGAAAAGGTAAGTGAACCAACAATGCACTAGCTTTAAGGAACCAATTTAGAAAATAAAAGACGAATCTTTACAACCCCTTTAAGTTGTATTTGTGAATACAGATTTACTGCTCTACAGAATATTTGTTACATCTCCCCCTAAGTGTAAGTATCAAATTCTGTTAACACTCTGGTAAATATTTGCTAACCATGCACCTATTTTAAGCATTTATAGTGATAAGTGCCTAGGGTTTAAAGGAACCTTTCGGGAGAGAAACAAAAAGGTTTGTCTCTGAATTAACTTATTGCCCAGCTGTTGTGCTGAAACAATGACTTCAATATCCCAAAGCTGCCCATTGATAAATCGGCTGGTTCAGCAGGCACCAGCCAAAGTTCTGTCCATCTATTACCATCTATTACCACGCCAGACAGTGTATTCTGATATCAGAGTTGTCCCCACTGTCAGAATACAATAGTAATGTGGGGAGAGTTCCTCCATCCATCTCCCATGTGTAGATGGGGAATACGTTTTATTTTTTCTGGCTGATCGGGGGGAAAAAACGAGGCATCTATGCCTCGGTCTTTCGATTTTAGTTGCTACATGCTTTTTTCAGGTCAAGTGGGGTTTGTTTACTAAAGGAATAGAATGTGTTAACTTTGCTAACTGAATCTTCCCTTTGCAAATTAATTTTTTTACTTTGCTTAATGTAGGAGCGGTGAAGTAAGGCAAAAAGTCAAGATTTTTGGTTGCATAGGTTTGGATGATTGCATCCAGCACAGCTTCACTTCATTCACTAAGCTAAAGCCAACCCATACATGGATTGAAATTTGCAAAGAAGGGACTGGCTGAATTTTGATCCATGGTATGTTAATTGGTTTCTGTCTAAAATTGGCCCCTAGTATATGAATGTGAGTTAGGGACCTTAGATTGTAAGCTCCTTGAGGGTAGGGACCGATGTGAATGTACAATATATATGTAAAGCTCTGCATAAATTGACAGCGCTATATAAGTACCTTAATTAATAATAATAGTAATAATGTATGGGCAGGCTGGATGTACACATGTCAATCTCTCGATCGTCTTGTGTACAAGCAGCCTGTTGGAAAATGTTCTCTCGAGCAGCGCCACCAGAAATCTCCCTGCTGTCACAATACAACAGCACAGTGGGAGGGATTCCCTTACCCACATCTAGTGTGTAGATGAGGGAATTTTATTATACAGGATTTATATAACACCAACAGTTTACGCAGCACTTTACGACATAAGGGCAGAGAGTACAATTACAATGCAATTTTATACAATAGTAATCAGAGGGACTTGCTTATTAGAGCTTACAATCTGAGAAGGAATCAAATAACTTACTTTCTTTCAACCCGCTGGTTACTCTTGTAGGGGCTGCCCAAAGCCTGGTACACACTAGTAGTTTTTTTAAATGAAAAAAACAATTAAGAGCTCAATCCAATGTTAGTACAGTAAATTCCCCTGCTGAGCCGGTCAGCACCGATTGGATGCCGATCAGCAGAACGTTTTTGTTCATGCCCCTTTGGCAGAAGCTGTCGGACCAGCTGCAGTACACACAGGCTGAATGTTCATTAGAAACCGGCCGATGCGACCCAACATTCGTCTCATGTGTACTATGCTTAAATGTGCATTCATTTTCCAAAGAAACCTAACTGCCTTCAAGGACAATTAAAAAAAACAGGAACTTTGCTTGCATAGGTTTGTATGATTGAAGGCACCGCTTTACTTCATTCACTAAGCTAAGTATAAACTCATTTTGCAAACAATAGGTTTGACTATGAATCAACCCTTAAGATTCAAAAAGTATTAAAGCCCATTAAAGCCAGTCAACTAACATTTTCAAAAGCAGGTAGACAATGATTGCTCCCATGTTTCTTTAGGTTAAGGTATGACAGAACACAGGTGTTTACAAATGGCTATAACTATTGGTTGCAGAGGTTTTCCAGTGTGCGGAAAAATACTTTCAGATACATGTCTGATTATTCCTCAGGGAACAATTCTTCCAGGTGTATAAAGCAATTTACAATTATAAACTATTCACAACATAAATTCACACATGGTAAAAGGCAAGTAGAATTCATTAGATTTATCAACAATGAACTTGGTAAATAAGTAAGGCCAATCTAAACAATCCAATCAATTCATATTCAGCCAAGTAGGCTCTCACTCTAAACTTGACCATAAAGTAATCAAAATATGGCAGGTCAGCAGGGACTTCTCTTGAATAAGACCGTTGGAAAAATTCCATGCGATCAGTGCCTGCAGCCAATTGGCTGCAGCACTAATCGGTGTATTCTGGCAGTTAAGGAGTCCCCGCTGTCAGAATACTATAGCACGGCAGGGAGGATTAGTTTGGGAACTAAACCCACCTTGTGACACGAGTTACCGAGGGAGGTTTTAAAGGAAACCGTAGTCACTGAGTGTCCCCATGTACACAAACTACAGCCATTTTCCTAGGATGTAAGGTTTTTCCCACCACTAGATCACTTTTCACTAAGGTGACCAGACATCTACCTAGCTTGCATGGATATGGGAAGGCATTCATTTTTTTAATCGTCCCACAGGCTGATGGGGAAAAAAATTATCCAAATGTGACCAGCCTAGGTTTTGGTTCAAACTTTGTACATTGTACGCGCAACCTGTAAAATTAAAGTTCTCCCGATAGGCCAACAGACAGCAATTTATACCTGACAGAGGCTCTAAACCTTCCCTATTTTAACTACAACTAGGAACATATTTTGATTGCTCCCATGTATAATATAAAGATTTTGGATTTGACTACAATTTTGAAAAGTAAATATCTAAAACCCCAACTCTCCCCTTCCGGTAACTACACATTTTCCTGCAGTCTTCTAACCAGTCTGGTATTGTTACAGCAGCTTATTCTTCTTGTGGTGGTGGAGTGGGGGAGCATTTTTTCCTGGACTGAGCAGCTCACATGTAATTACATGAGAGTACCGCTCAGTCCTGGAGTACTATATGAGCCCAAACTGTGTGGCCCATCAGGGGGCATGGAAAGGACAGACTGACTCACAGTAAAGAATAACATGACTGCCATCCTACTCAAAGAGGACTGCCAGTGCCGTATATAGGGAAAAGCTGGGTACAGCACTGAAATGTGGAGAAGGTAAGTAGAACTTGGATTTTATTTTTAAACAAGGTTTGGGAGGGGGCTAAAAGAAAAACAGTAACTGGAGTTTCACTTTGATCATGATAGGTTTATTTCTATATAAACCACTCTACAATGAGCAATATAAATGGAGCCTTTAGTGTGTAAAATAGCTCACATTGTATTTGACACAGAAGGCTAGGTTTTGCTGCTTTCACTTTAAAGAGAATCTGCCGCCCAAAAAAAGCAGTTCCTGGTCATGCAGCACTCAGTAATTAAACAAAGTCAGTGTGGGGCCTCAGGGTGTGCCCATTTTTGACAGCATGTACATGGAGCCCCACATGCTATGTACATTTCTGCTATAGAGCTATAGAGAATTTAAACAGAAAGAACTATAAATGGACTTTATAGGTAGTTGTGTATATAGACACAATCTGATTGCCGTCAATGCAAGCTATCTGCGGCGTATACCATAAACATGTTTTAGGTCTGAAAACCTCACTATAGAGGAGGGGAATGGAGAGCAGGGACCGACAGCCATCCAGACTGGGCCACTGTCATTGCGTGCATGGATATTTTAGGGGTACAGTGGCAATGTCTTTAAATAATGTATCATCTTATTAATTTCTACTTTTACTTTTTTTTTTTAAGGAAGAATTTGTCTTTTTCAGTTTTATTATATTAGTTTAGAGATTAATGTGTCAAACTGATACCTTTTATTAACTAAAATATTTAAAAGATTACAAGGTTCAGGTAGTATTAGAGGTAAAAAAATGAAAAAATTTAAATGAAAAATACAAACATGTATAAATAAATAATATATATATATATATATCTATATATATATATATAGATATATATATATATATATCTATATATAGATATATATATATATACACAGAAATTCTGATTTTTTTTATAGAATTTTGACAAGCTTTTTTTACTTTTTTACTATATTTATCCCTGACTTACATTTTTTATCATCTGCTTAACCCTCTTATTAGTTTGTTAGATCTCCTAGGTATCTAGGTAACTAAGAAAGTTAAGGAGTATATATAATCATACATTTTAAAATAGTCTCTTCTACAGCACCATGATCCTGCTTTGTTAGAGGTTATCTACCATTTCCGACAACATGACAGAAAGCACAGCAAAGCTGGGAATTTACTACACGATTCTCTGCCCGCACAATGGAAATAAATATTCAATAGTGACACCCACACTACATATAGTAGTACATTACTAAAAGCCTGAAGTTATACTCACTGCTATTTTAAACGCAATTGTTATGGCATGCCAGCAATCCCTGATTAAATGCACATCATAATATAATATATCATATATATTGTAATATCATAATATATTGTATTGGTTGGTTTGCTAGAGGTCTTTCAGACGGTGACCCACAAACCTGTGTTATCATCAAACAGCCATTCTGGTGCCCATAGACATTAGATGGCAGTCTACCATTCCAGATGTTTTTGGATGGCTCCAATGAAGATCTTTTACCTTTGATCTAGCTGCACATGCCACCAACTATGGCTCAGCTGGTTGAATAGCTATTGGACAGGGTAGAAAACTTTATCCAATCATAAGATTATGCCACTGATGGGCGAGCAACACAGGTGTCTGCAACAGTCCTCCCCATGAATGGTTATCCATGGCAACTACTGTATTTGCAATACACTGAAGATGCCTGGGGGGTTTCAAGTCATGCCTATATGCCCAACTGCCCTCTAGTGTCTACGGCCAGCTCCAGTGAATATATTATTTTTTTAGTTTTAATTCTGTTTCATCTCTTTCCTATACAATTCTCCAGCAGGACATCTATTTATATGTTAAAAATACCTATGATATCTATTGCAACACCACTATTGACAAGCTGGATAAGAAGTCACTGCTTACATCCCATCAAGATCCCTTGAATGATTACCTTTTGCCTGAATAAAAGGAGATGATCCTTTCATTAACTAAATAATAAAGAAAATATCACTCTAATTATAGTGGCTATGTGGTTAGCACATCTGTCTATCTTGGTTTGAATCCTAACCACGACACTACCTCTACGGTAGGGGTAGGCAACCTGGGGCCCTCCACCTGTTGTGGAACTACATTTCCCACAAGGCATTTCAAGGCCGGCAGTTACAATTACTCCCAGAGACATGATGGAACTTGTAGTTCTGCAACAGCTTAAGGGCCCAGGGTTGCCTACCCCTGCTCTACGGGGTTTGCATGTTCTTCTTGTCCCTGCGTGGGTCTCCACCGGGTACTCCAGTTTCCTTCCACACTCTAAAAGACATGCTGGTAAGTTAATTGGCTCCTGTCTAAATTGGGGACCTTAGATTGTAAGTGCCTTAAGGGCAAGGACTGATGTGAATGTATAATACATATATAAATTAATGGCGCTATTTAAGTACATGTAAAAAATAATTGTAAGCTAAAATTATGGTAGCTCTTTGCACTTGCACATTTTTATAGGGGTACACATATCTAAAAAAAAAAAAATCCTTAGGACTATGCAGATCCAAAGCCAGCTAGAGGGTAACTAGGGACAGTAAGATTGATCACTGACAAAATTAGAAACTGCCTTACTAACTCAAATATGTTTTCCCTTTTCCATATGGAAAACTTAAAAAATGAACTTTTAGAACATACTAGTTAATGTTATCAGGACCACCTATAATACAATATTACTCCCTTTGGCCCACAATAGGAGGCTGTTGATAAATCTAAAGCTCACCATGCATGATACAATCTAACTATTCATTCAATATTGCATTTACCAAAAAATGTATACAATCAGGACCTGCCTAATCTTTTCAATCAATTTGTATCCAATTAGGCACGCCCTTACGTTACACATTATATACTGTATGCATGAGGTACTCTGCCCTCAAAAATGATCCTTTATTTGCCTACTTTGTATTGAAATTAAATTTGAAAAGTAGTTGTGTGATAATATAAGGTACATACAACAAATAATCACTAAGTATGCACAGCACAAAAAGTACCAAATAAATATATGTAAAAATCATTTAAGTGATAAAAAAAAAAAAAAAATTTGGACCACTTATACAATTATTTCAGATTTTTTTTCTAGAGTACTGTGCGTGATACTTTTTTTGCACTAACATATAATAGATGTATAATGTAGATTTTTTTTTCTACACACACACGCACACACATATATATATATATATATGAATGTGTGTGTGTGTAGAAAAAAATCTACATTATGCATCTATTATATGTTAGTGCAAATAAAAAAAGTATGTATATATATATATATATATATATGTATATTTATATATATATATATATATATATATATATATATATATATATACGTACACCATATATATTGCAAAGTACTTTTAGCTCTTTACATACTTAGTGATTATTTGATTCCTTGCACTACAGAGTTATTGGTATAGGAGATTGTATACTCAGATTGTAAAGTGTGTGGTGAGCTCAAATGAGTTTGTACATCATACTGTAGCATCAGCCTTGGTGCTCCTCACACAGTAGGGCAAACACAAAGAATATTAAAAAATATATATTATAAAAAGATCTCCCATGTGTGTGTCTGATTGTTCAGCAATAGTGGAGAAACTTTAGTGTTCTGTAATTTTCACTTAAGAACTGAACACATTTTGAGAATGTTGTATAGAAAGTAAATACTAAAGCAAGTACTAAAGTAGTACTAGTCTGTGTTCATTGCCAACACCCAGTCTTGTGCATTGGGATCTAAAAGAAAAAAAGTAAGTTGTGCTTGTCTACAAAACTATAGCTATGAATTACTAAATGGTTGTTGTTTTTTTGTTTTTGTTTTGTTTTGTTTTTTGTTTTTTTGCAAGATTTGTGGTTCTGTGGGGTAAAAAAAATGTATAATAAATAAATAAAATAATCCTTTTAGTAAATTCCCACCAGAACAAAGCAAGGTTACAGCCATCATTGTGTAAGGTGTGTGCCAGTGCAGTAGGTGTATGGCTCACGTCCTTGTTCCCATGAGTCCTCCCAGGCACATTACACACAGGTATATGTAGAGGGATCAGTACACCTCTGTGCATAACTTAGTGCCAAGCCATTAGTCACCCCCTATAATGTGCTCATGTAGTTTCTCTCAGCACCCCTCAAGCAGGAGAACTGGGCTGCCCAGGACTAAATGAGTTCACTAAATCTTCTCTGATTTATGTACTTTGAAATTAGCTGCATATCCAACTTTGCTATGCAAGACTTTTCTTGAAAAAAAAAAAAAAAAAAGACAGCAATAGCAAATAATTCTCGATTTTTTTTAGAAGGATGCAATAAATGTTGTCATACTTTCCCAGGTATTATCCTAACACACTGCAATTACTGTTTTAAATGTAAAAGCAGCCATTTATACTCTTCAGCAGGAACTGCTGGCTTTTATTGGAGAGCAGGAGAATTTCCTGGTTAAAGTAGATGTATTAAGCAAATATTTGAAAGGAAAGAGTAAACATCATCAAAACATGCTCACTTACTTACACTAAGAGGCGGCAGTTATTTTTGTTATCCCACTATTCTTTTACAGTTGAAGAATTCTTTTTTTTTTCTTTTTTTTTATCTCTGGGCGGTGGGTGTCATTTAACACAGACTGGCTGTCGGCAAGTGCCAAGCCTTATTTCTGATGTAGTATTACTAAGAGAAAGGGGCAAGCTGGGAGGGTACACAAAAACTCCAAATGGTGGGCTGATTTACTAAAGAATCAACACAACCTCACTACAAACACCATTGTTTTATGAAGTTACAAGGGTAAACCCTTTCGCCCGTAAAATAATTAATGGATGCATATAAAAAAAAAAAGAATAATAAGCAATAAAAAGCAGTAATAAGGGAAAAAAAGGGGCATACCTTCTGGATGCCATCAATGCAACAAACTTAGCCTAAACAAATATTTGCTTAGGAATATTCAGATACTTATTCTTACTGATAATATTTCATTCGTCAAATATTACACTCTGGTTAAAAAAAAAAAAAAAAATCAGTAGCTTTTGATAAAAAACTTATAATACTTATAATAGTTTGGAACGCCTTTGGAGTATATATATATATATATATATATATATATATATATATATATATATATATATATATATAGACAGATAGATATATATATAGATATATCTATATATATCTATCTATCTAGATAAATAGATAGATAGATAGATAGATAGATAGATAGATAGATAGATAGATAGATAGATAGATAGATAGATAGATAGATAGATAGATAGATAGATAGATAGATAGACAGATAGATAGATAGATATGTGTGTGTGTGTGTGTGTGTGTGTGTGTGTGATCCAATGCCCTGGTGTTCCAAAAAGTATACACACACAATATGTAAGTCAGATAGATATATCTGTATCTAAATATATTTATATATATTTATTTATTTATGTATGTATTCCATTGTCCTGGTGTATCAAAAAGTATACACACACTATATATAAGTCAGATAGATATATCTATATCTAAATATATGTATATATATTTATTTATGTATGTATTCCATTGTCCTGGTGTATCAAAAAAGTATACACACACACTAAATATAAGTTAGATAGATAGATAGATAGATAGATAGATAGATAGATAGATAGATAGATAGATAGATAGATAGATAGATAGATAGATAGATAGATAGATAGATAGATAGATAGATATTTTCTCCAATGTCCTGGTGCATTTTTTTATATTTTTTATATATCTATATATAGATCTACATCTATCTATCTATCTATCTATCTATATATATATTTGTTTTTTATCAAAAAGTATTTACACAGATATCTAGAGAGATAGATAGATAGACAGATAGATATTTGCTCCATTGTCCTGGTGCATTACATTTATTATGGAGTATTTATATATATACATATATGATATATATAGACACACACACACATACTTCATAATAAATGTAATGCACCAGGACAATGGAGCAAATATATATCTATCTAATGTGTGTCTATATATATATATTTATATATATTAAATTGAAGCACCAGATTTAATAAAATAATGTTATGGGATTTTTCTTTTTTTACCGTATATTAACACCGTATATTAATAACTGCAGCGGTAGTAGTAAGACTTCGTGAAAGTGACCTGTACAGACGGATCTGGTCCGAATCGTGAACTAGGACCTTTTAACTGAAGCAGCTGACCATTATTTATTTTTTTAAAGCAAAGATAAAATCGATACATTAAAACAAAAAAGTAACGAACACAACCTGACAAGTTTAGAGATACTCTATGAAAGTTTTCGAAAACAGAAAGAGTTAAATTGTCGGCATTAATGTATCAAAAATCCTAATCAAACAACTTGGCAGATATTTAACTTCTAGAATGTCAACAATATTTTTTTTAGAATAAAACAAAAAATAAAAAATAAAATATGCAGTAAGACATCGCTGTCAAAAGACTATTTGTTTTTATTATTTGTACCTTTTAAATTAAATGTGATTGTATTGTAGCTAAAATAAGTGCAAGTGTAGTTTGCCATAATTTTATATAACATTGTACAATGATTGATCTTCAATTTAAGCAGCAAAAAAAAAAAAAAAAAGGGCCCCTGCCAAGCCAGCAAAGTGACTGCGAATTTGCCCCTGTCAATGCCAGGGTATGTAGGCACTCACCTTAGCATTCTGTCCACCTCGGCCCTCTGCTCAGCCGCCTCCTCGGTGTTCAGGGACTGCAGCTCCTTAAGAATTGGTGGGGTGTCAAAGTCCTCCCCATCCTCGGATCCCTCGTCCCCAGAAAGCTTGCCCTTATGGTGCCCATTGGTGAGGGTGTGGAAGACCGGCTTGGTGTCAGGGTCCTGCCCAGGGGACATCTGCATGTCCTCCAGCTTGACCCCAAAGCTGGACGAGGGAATGAGATCCTCCAGCGCCTGGATCAGCACCTCCTTGGTTATTCCAGAATTCAGGAGAGCATTTAATAGTTCCTGCTGTAGTGAGGATAATTTGGAAACCATTTTACAAAGAAAAAAGGGAGGAAGGGGACAAAATAGGAGAAGGAAAGGGGGGAAAAAGGAATCTTCTTGGCACTGAGCACCTGTTCTTGTGGTGCCCACTGAAGATCCAAGGAAGCTCCTACAAAGGGCCTGCTCCTTCTAACTAGCCATGCTCTCCTCCATCGGGCAATATAAATCATGCAAATGAGTGGGAAGGCAGCCAGTCATCCAGAGT